>CM034358.1:50639769-50809500 GCA_019925275.1 Mytilus edulis
AAAATACTTAATAATAATGATGCAACCAACTGCAATATTTGGTACCTAAATATAATTCTTCTGACATGCAAACCGTGTTTACCTTTTATTGGAAAATCACTATCTAAATATAGATAGATAGTTGCATTTCACAAATTTAAAGCTTAAAATAGAATACAGAATTAAAGCAGTCGTCAGAAAACTTGATAACGTTTCTAGTGAATTATTTTAATTGATGTGCTATGTTGAAATAACATAGGAACTCAATGTATTTGTTAATATCTTAATCATGTTAATATCGAACATAAGCGCTATTATATTGAACATGCAATCAAGACTTCCCTGTATCATGTGTTTAATTTGAAATTTTTTTTTTAGAGTTTCAAGTTCCCCACCCTTTTGAAAGAAACAAAATATATATTCAGGAATGCATAAGTCCCGTTTTAAAAAAGGAATTACAAAGTTTCCAGGTTTTCAATGAATATATCATTTATGTCAAACTGCAATATATAAGATAATATCGATACGTACAGAGCTGGTGTTTTCACCTTAAATGGCGACATATTTGACAGTGGGTTTACCTTTTAACCTATATTTTGTATTTTGAAAACACTGTGACACCAAAATGACACAGAAATTAACAATTATTGGTCACGGTTCGGCCTTCAAAACTGAGCAAAACTCATACCATTACCTATACAAGGACCCGAAATGACTATGTAAAACAATTCAAAAGAGAAAACTAAAAAGTTATTTCGAAATAAAGAAATCTGTTTGTTTAAATACCCCATTTAAACTTAAACCAACATTATTGTTACTCTCATTTCAGTTATATAAATGTGTCCTTGTTTCCATCCCTTTTAAATGTACAATTAACATGTTTTGAAAAACACTCGCCGTATATTGAAATGCATGTTTATATACGAAAGAAAAATTGCATACTGAGATTGGTCGTGGTCTCGTTAAAAGACTCGTATCACACTAATAACTTTGAACGCTTTCAGCGAGTTTTTTTTATACTAAACATGCCAAACAAGAAAGTGAAAATTCCGCGCATCGTCCAAAATGTGCTTCGTTTTACATGCCAATAAAAGTAGAAATAGATGCATGCAAGTTAAAAACAAATGTTTTGCTTTAAAACGGATTTTATGTAATCCTACCTTATCTGTTCTTTTCATCCTCCTGTTGTTGTTTTTATCAAATCTGAACTTACTAAACTTCTAAATGAACAATTAATTGCTTTTTATATATTGATGTGGTAATTTCCCTGATCATATTATAAAATCGGGGTTTTTTTTGTTTTCAAGGACACTCAATTGTCTAAAATAATAATGATGCAACCAATAGTAATATTTGGTATTTTAATAATACATGCAAACTGCTTTGACCTTTTTGTTGGAAAAACCATATCTAAATATAGATAGATAGTTACATTTTTATAAACTAAAAATAACATACAGCTTGCAATGTTTATTAACGAACTTGATGTCTGTTTTTTTTAAAACTTTTTGATTTTAACATTCACTTTGTTTTCATTAAAACATATGACAAAATTTTAAATGTTGATATATTAACTCCGAACATAAGCGGCATAAGCTTTATCATATACAATCACTGAGATAAATACATTTACTGTTAGCCGTCTATCTAAAATACTAAAATTACGAGGTCCAATTTATCAGCCGGCATCAGGTAAAAAAGACATATCAAAGAATTCAACTTTATATATAGCTAATATAGGACAATTGTGTAGATTAAAAATTACACCACTCCAGACCCTTTTGTTTTCCACATAATTAATATTGCCAATAATTAAAAAGTTCCGGGTCGAATCCGGTACCGATACCAATAGTATATTCACCTGTTACCTATTACCTTATCTGTACGTTCGGCATCTAACAGGCGCACCACCAAATGGTGTATTTGATTTTACTATATACACGGGTCATAATCACAAAGTCGACACAACTAAATTCAATCATTGTCAAATTGTTCCCTATTGTAGTTTTTTAATTAGTAAGACTTTCTAAGATAACAATACGAATACTAAAAAATTGGTCTAAGGCGTATAGGTACAGTTTTCAATTTGTTAACGGGCATGACGTAAAACAGCGAATCAAAGATTTGAACTTTATTGGACAATGCTGTCGATTGAAAAATACTCAATTCCAGGACCTGAATATTACCAATAATTGAAAAGTTCCAGGTCGACGGGTTCAAACAGAAAGATTTGAAAGCAGAGAAAACTGTGTATCTTATAATCGGCACGACTTTATCAGATGACAATACCAATACTAAAATAAGGCTTACGCATAGTTATATATTTTAATTCAGTCACGGACCCGCGATATCACGGGTGTGTTCTAGTAATCTATTAAAATGATAAGAAAGTATATTTCTGAATAAGGAAATCTGCTTGTTTAGACACTTACAGAAACGTAAAATATATTCTCATTTAACTTATATAAATAAACTCATTATAGATACCAGGATTGACATTTTATATTTACCCCAGACGCGCCCTTAATTTCTGCTCCTTCAAAAAGTAGGTTTTACATGTTCTAAAAAACACTCAGCATGCTCAGCGTATATTGATATGCATGTTTATGTAAAAAAAAGAAAAAAAGAAAAAGAATTTGTCGTACTGAGAAATGTCGTGGTCTCATTGTACAACAGATTGTATTAATAATCAATAAATTTGTGGAACAAATAATTGTTCATACAAAATACGGCTTGGTCATATATGACAAACTGTAACACACTTATAATTGTGAACGCACATTTCTTCTTTCAAGGAAAAAATTGAAGCTTCATTACTGAATTCAAAATATGCTTTGTTTTACACCGCAATAAAAGTACAAAAAGACGATCAAATTCAAGAAAAGGGAATTTTGCTTTGAAATTGATTTTATATATTCCTACTTTGTCTTACTTTTTTATCCTCGTTTTGTAAGAAATCTGAATTATCTAGCTGGACCGTTGCTGTTTATATATTTCATGTCTATAAAAACAACAGTTAACCACTTATTGGAACCTAAATATAATTCTTCGTAATGCAAACTGCTTTTATCTTTATTTGAATGTCCTTATCCGTATGAAGATATATAGACGTATTTCACACATTTACAAAAATATATAGATTCAGGGTGCAAGATTGTTTTGCTGTATTGAAGAGCTGTTGATGTCTTTAGGCTGTTTTCCACTCTTTGGTCTGGTTGTTGTCTCTTTGACACATTCCCGAATTATTTCTCAATTTTACTCAATCGAACTTGATGATGTTAATTTAACTAAAATTGTTTCAGGTGATGCACTAACCTTCATTAAACATAGAGGGATATAACATTTTTAATATATGTTATTCAAAGCATTAGCACCATAATTATCACCTGTCAATGTACCATGTTTTTGTACATATGCGCTAATTTAAAGGTTTCCAGCTGAAGATGAAAATATTACTTTTTTCATAAGCACACCTATTTTATATAATAAACATTTTGTAAAGGGTAATTTGATGAGGCAGTAAAAAAGAAATTCCTTTACCTTTATGCTTTCAAAATATTCATTGAATATTGTTGGAAACTGCAATATTAGTTAATACGACTCCATGCTATACGTAAAAATATGTTGTATTTTAAAATAGAACTGGTGATATACCCAATAATTGATTTCATTTGAACTGATTTACCTAAATAAATCTTTCCATGACACATTTTCTAGAAAAAACATTATTTTATTATGATATAAAATAAAACAATGTTCATCTAATTTTAGAAATCTATACACATATAAAAGGGCAGGAAAAGTTTAAGTGTGTCTTATGAGTTACCCATTTAGATGTTTGGTCCTTCATAATACTTATAGATTTCTACCATGGTTTAATGTTGATGTTTACACATACTTTAAGATCACCCCTTCAAAAAGTACAAATGACATATTTCGAGAAAAAAAACCTGAAACTTGTTGTACTGATCTAGGTCATGTTCTCCTTTAAAGTTAGATTATATTTTCAATCATTCAATGTTTAGGATATAATTACTTTCCCTACAAGAAACTCCCATACATAAAAAAATGTCCCATTCATGAAAACTCCTTACAGAAAAATTGTTACATAACGATAACGTAGTCATTGTTGTAGCTTTTTTTATAATGACACTGACGGTAAAAATATACCTGGTTGGAAAACCCGTGCGAATTAATCTACAGATAACTCAAATGTTGTCATGTTTCAGCCTGTTTACGGTATGATCTATATTTAGTGACAGTTGTATAATACATCAGTCCAGGTCATGCGTTATGCTAGTCACAAAAGCACCACCAAAAGCTTTTAGACGACAGATTATTCGGTCTACATTATGCTCTGTGTTGTAGACCGTACTGTGAAATATAATGGTTTAACTTACTTTCGACTGGGATTTACGAGTTTTCTCATTGTCAGTCATACCAAATCTTTTTATATCTATTGCCAATGTGAAGTTGAAAAATCGTCTACAAGAAAAAATCCACAAACATTTTCAACATAAGAATGGTAGCATACGCTATAAATGTATTACTTTGGGATACCATACGACATATTATGTTAATAGGGAACATAACGATGCTACACATAGGAAAAAGTGATCAGTTTGTTGGAGTTTCTTATTGACAACTTATTTGTTGAATTTGAAGGTAGACTTTTTCAACAAATTGAGGTGGATATTCCAATGGGAACCAACTATGCGCCTCTCTTTTCGACCTCTTCTTATTTTCATATGAGTCGGAGTTCTGTCAGACACGTTTCGAAAACAAGAAGATCGAAGAAACAAGAACAATTAATTTCACATTCAGTTATATTGATGATGTTCTTTTCATTAAGAAAGAGGGAAGAAAGATACCAAAGGGGCAGTCAAACTCATAAATCGAAAATAAAATGACAACGCCATGGCTTAAAATGAAAAAGACAAACAATAATACACATGACACAATCTAGAAAACTAAAGAATAAACAACACGAACCCCACCAAAAACTAGGGTGATCTCAGATGCACCGGAAGGGTAAGCAGATCCTGCTCCACATGTGGCACCCGTCGTGTTGCATATGAGATAACACATCCGGTAATTAGTCTTATCCGGTAGGTCACATTCGTGAAAAGGAAGTGGATTGTAGTTAGGACGTAAGGAACATATCCGATATGATTTGTGAAACGGTTATTCAATAACGGTCAACCAACTCGTGATGGCGTCCGTAAAATTTACGAAGGCTTGATTTCAACTTCACCATTTGGAACTCTTGGTTTAATAGCTTCCTTGTGAGCAGCAACCAAGAAAATCATGATAGGAAATGCATGCACGGGAATATCGTATCAATTAAGATTCCCCGTATGCAGGTGCTGCTGGAATGTTGCTACTTAGAAATGGAAAGTTCACAATTGGAAAGCTGAAATCATCTCTTTTGTCGTAATTTTTTGTTTTCAACCGACCCTCATTGTAAATTTCTAGATGTAAGTCAAGATATGAGGCCGACTTAACTGTATCTATAGTATCCTTTATCTCTAGTTCGATGGGATAGATGCGTTCCATATAGTCACCAATTTTTGAATCATTTAGTGAAAGAACATCATCTATATAGCGGAAAGTAGAGTTAAAGAATATCGCTAACTTCTTATCTTTCTTCCAAAAAAGTTCCTGCATTATGTCAGCCTCATAATGATAAAGAAAAAAGTCGGCAAGTAGAGGGGTACACTTTGTTCCCATTGGAATGCCGACAGTCTGCTGAAAAACACGTCCTCCGGACCGAACGTAACAAATATGTTGTCAATCAAGAAATCAAGCATCTTAATAATTTCAGTTTCAGAGAATTTTTTTTTTAATCAGAGTGATCCTTTACAAAGTAGGATTTATCCCTCCCTAAGACAAGATACTTGTATCTACGTTGGCCATTCTTTTTTATGAAGCAAATCAATACCAACTCCTTCTATTTGTCTTTTAGTTTAAAATGTGATATACTTGTGTAAAGAGTAGAAAATTCAAATGTTTAATACTATTACAAGATGAAAGATAGTTAGATCGTATTTACTCTAAAAGATCTTTGTAATTTTTGAGAATCCACATCTAATTCACGCCAAACAATCCAACCTTGTCTGATTTGGTTCCATAAATATATCCACCAGAACTAAAAATTAAAAGAACAGCAGACGCGGCCTCCTCTGTCTCATTTTTAATCTTATACTACGAAATTAACAATCACGGTGATCTCTAAACTAGAATTTATGACAAACGAGACGATTTAATTTTGAAATTACCAATGGTGTATTCATAACATTTAACCTGGTTTATAGCTACATAAACCTCTCATTTGTATGACGGTTGCATACAATTCCATTTCCATTATATTAACAGCAGTCTGTGAACAAATAAACAATATAATGTATAATCTATGATAACAGAATATTGGCGTTTCTATACATTTTTATTTCTCTCAAGTTTCTTTCGGCATTTAATAGCTTAAATCGAGAAAGGTCACATTATGAAAAATATCGTCTGTCACAGTCACAAAGCTATAGAAATTACAACGTTAAAAAATAATGTACAGAAAAAACCAAATAGAGCAAATACAGTTATAAATGATATCGAACATTCAACTGATTAGTTTGCATTTGGCCATAGTGAGTTTTAAGAATCGAGGAGAATTTCAAATTATAAATTACAAAACTTAGTAGAGACATGAAACACGTAATTCAACAGGTAATCAATGACAGTCGTAGGATATATTATGATTTTGTAGTGATAAAGACACGTGCAATCAAATTATGGCTATATATCATTAAAGGGCTGGTTTAATATAGAAATTTCTCTTAGTGAGACACTTTCAGTTTTAGTTTATACGTCAAATCCTTAAAATTGATAATTCATATTATTCGTCACTTTTTTGAAGTGTTAAATTTGCGTTATATGTAGGAAGATTATATGATGAAATTTAAAACAAATTTACAATGCAACATTACTGTAGTTGACAATCTGTGTCGCACATTGCAGTTTGCCATCTCTGTAAAATTGATCAAATCATCAAAACAATTTATAAATTTACTAATGGCACTCAACAAAAATT
The DNA here is from genome assembly GCA_019925275.1 of Mytilus edulis. Lineage (NCBI taxonomy): Eukaryota > Metazoa > Mollusca > Bivalvia > Mytilida > Mytilidae > Mytilus > Mytilus edulis. The sequence continues at coordinate 50,646,833 of CM034358.1, forward strand.
GCAAATGACAATATTGTCTGTACTCATAAATAGTGTTCCATATCAACTCAGAAGAAGGAAAATGAAACAATAGTTGTGGAGGATGTTTAAGACCTTTAGTTCCCTAGAGTATACCAGTCCAGTATACAGTGGTCCAGAGCTGAAAATACATAGCATTGATGTGTTTAGAAATGCACTCTCAATAAAATGTTAATACTATTTGAAACATGTTTTCCTTTCCTCGTATACAGCTGACAGGCTATTCTAACTCGTTATTGGATTAAACCTCTAACTGTTTACACACAATACTGATGTGTCTTATTTAGTCGAAATCTTTGTTCGCTCGATTTACATAATGACATACTTAGAAGATAATAATTACACCTTCCAGTGAACAATTGTGAGAAACTCGAATTATATAAATTCTGTCCAGTTAACTGGGCTTGAAGAGTTGGCATCTTGCATTATTTGTTGGTGTCTTTCTTTCCGCATGTTCAGTAGTTAGAACAGAATAAGATTGGCCGAGCGAAATATGTGTCAGTATGTATGTGGGAAGACTTAATCATTTTTATATTTACAGCTATCAATGAAGGTTTTCAAAAGTTATTAATTGAATTGCAAACAGCTCTAACAAGTTCAATATAATATCAAACAACCCTATTTATTTACCATTGAGTGTAAGATGGTTTATTTTAGATTGATGGCCTTGCAAACTGTGAAATTTATTTGAAACTGTATTCTAAGTTTATGTTTATTTCAAAACAATAGAAAATCTAGTGTGTGGAATATTGAATGGAAATTACATTTGAAAATATCTTTGGTAATCTTACTCAAGGTAAAATTTGTGTTATCAAAAATCGATTTTACATATATCCCTATAGTTCAATAAAATTTTCCCAAATTGAGTTCAGAGGAGGTGGGGGAAACTATGTGAATTAAGTTTTTTTTTATCCTACATTGAACGTTGCCGTAAGATAAGGGTTGTGGTTATTATCAAATGGAAAAACTGCAAGCGTGGATGCCTTGCCACTTCAGTATTTTTTTTCAACTCTAGTGTGCACATCACTACCAAACAATATTACAAAACGGAATTTCTTTTATTCAATCTTTTTTTTAAGTGTCCTTTTTCCTTGTGTTGACAGCCATTTCATGATCTGTTATTTGTCGCATCTTTGGTGTTAAAGTTGTGTCGTTAGCAATTCTACCACATCTCTTCATTTTTAAATTTGAAATAATAGTTAAATTTAAAAAAAAACCGTTAAGAATGTCACGAGAACTGGTTAAATACTATAAATGCACGAAAAGTTAAAATAAAGGTTAAGAATAAGAAGTCATCATATAGGTCAATACATATATTTTATTTGACATTATATATAAATAAGTTAAGGTGAAATATTACATTTACTCTAAAAGATTATAATGTATATGTATTTATTCCTCCTTTGACCCACACGATCGTCCCCGTTTAAGATTAAAGATCGGACGAAACCCTTGTTCTGTTGTTACAAAGTCTATAAACTTTTCCTCCATACATTCCGCCTTTCTTTCAGTCACCCAGGATATTGAAAAATCTTTCAAGTTCTTGCTCTTTAAGAATTTCCCAATCTTTTGTCGATCGTATCCACCCGTATGGGCCTGAAAAATATGTTAACACAAATAAACCTGTTTTATTGAAAATAAAATTGAGAATGGAAATGGGGAATGTGCCAAAGAGACAACAACCCGACCATAGAAAAAAACAACAGCAGAAGGTCACCAACAGGTCTTCAATGTAGCGAGAAATTCCTGCACCCGGAGGCGTCCTTCATATATATTTTTAATGATAGAAATGACAATCTCAACACTATAAAATCTTACATTATAATAAACTTGCGGTTAAAATATATTAACAAAAATACAAAGACCAATTATGGGTCAATACTGACACGGTGATCGCCAGAAAAGTAAAAATCGACTAAGACCTGTATATACTGTACATGAAGGTATAACTTTGAAAATTTATAAGGTGCTGCTCTAAATAAAAATTATATTTAGATACAGACTTTGTTTTAACTATTTAGAGACAGTTACTACAGAAAAACACTCTGTCGCAATTTCTTTTATTTAGTATGTTATTTTTTATTCATGTACTGAATTGACAGCTGTACTCTTTGACAGCTCGTGCCCGGGGATATCTACATTAGTCAGTGCTTCTGTGCGTACTCGATATAAAACATAAAATTGAGATTGGAAATGGGGAATGTGTCAAAGAGACAACATCCCGACCATAGGACAGAGAACATCAGAAGGCCACCAATGGGTCTTTAATGCAGCGATAAACTCCCGCTACCGGAGGCGTCCTTCAGCTGCCCCCTAAACTAATATGTACTATTTCAGGGATAATTGATGTCATACTAAACTTCGAATTAAACACAAGAAACTGAAATAAACCAGATGTTCCGCAGGGCGCAGCTTTATACGACCGCAGAGCTTGAACCCTGAACGGTTGGGGCAAGTATGGACACATTATTCAAGCTGGATTCAGCTCTAAATTTGGATTGTGATTAAATAGTTGACACAGCATATGTTTCTGACACAGAATAAATGTGGTCTATTGAACTTAAAAAATTTTTTTTGGCCTTTGAGCAATTCACTATGCTGTTGAATATTAATCCTCTCAAAAAATATGTTTGAAGAAACTTTCTTTTTATTTATGAAATCTGAAATGAGAAAAATTGAAACCCCCCCCCCCCATTTTTTTCCCTTATTCCAAAACTGATCTCAATTCAAATTTCTAATGGAGTTTGCAACAATAAATACTCATTTAAATACATCATAAAATATTAAAATGTAAATAAAGTGTTTGTTATCAATGAATGGTAAAGATTGTTTTAATTTATCAGTTGGTAGTAAAAGTGAATATACATTGTATATTGCATAAAACACTGATTTAAGTTGATTCCATTACTATTCTGGATAAAGAAAGATAACTCAAATTGAAAATTGCATGCTATTGCGCAATATTGTGCAATTAGATATTTCTTGCTATTATACAATACTGTGCAATTGAAAATTACTTGCTATTGCTGAATACTGTGCAATTAAAAATGTCTTGCTATTGCACATACTTAATACAATGATTTTGGATCCTGATTTGGACCAACTTGAAAACTGGGCCCATTATCAAAAATTTAAGTACATGTTTAGATTCAGCATATCAAAGAAGCCCAAGAATTAAATTTTTGTTAAAATCAAACTTAGTTTAATTTTGGATCGTTTGGACCTAAATTTAGATTATTCAATTTTTGATGAAATCACACAGAGTTCAATTTTGGACCCTTTGGGCCCCTTATTCCTAAACTGTTTGAACCAAAACTCCCAAAATCAAACCCAACCTTCCTTTTATGGTCATAAACCTTGTGTTTAAATTTCATAGATTTCTATTTACTTATACTAAAGTTATGGTGCAAAAACCAAAAATAATGCTTAATAGGGCCCCTTTTTGGCCCCTAATTCATAAACTGTTGTGACCTCAACTCCAAAAATCAATCCCAACCTTCCTTTTGTGGTCATAAACCTTGTGCTAAAATTTCATTGATTTCTATTTACTTATACTAAAGTTATTGTGCGAAAACCAAGAATAATGCTTACTTGGGCCCTTTTTTGGCCCTTAATTCCTAAACTGTTGGAACCAAAACCCCCAAAATAAATCCCAACCTTCCTTTTGTGGTCATAAACCTTGTGTCAAAATTTTATAGATTTCTATTCACTTAAACTAAAGTTATAGTGCGAAAACCAAGAAAATGCTTATTTGGGCCCTTTTTGGCCCCTAATTCCAAAAATGTTGGGACCAAAACTCCCAAAATCAATACCAAACTTCCTTTTGTGGTCATAAACCTTGTGTTAAAATTTCATAGATTTCCATTCACTTTTACTAAAGTTAGAGTGCGAAAACTAAAAGTATTCGGACGACGGACGACGACGACGACGCCGACGCCAACGTGATAGCAATATACGACGAACAATTTTTCAAATTTTGCGGTCGTATAAAAATGCCAGAGAGAGGCTCCTTACTTATGACAGGCGCAAAACTGCGGCGGGGTAAAACCTAGCAAGAATGTGGAACGATCATTTCTCTAACAGTTGAAGTCTTATTTGATTTGCATTTAGTACTAAATTCCTACTTGAAAGCAAAATGAATATATTACATTTTTATTGTTGATTGCACAGACAGTACAAACAAAATGACCCTTTTATGTGCGATGATTTTGTTGACGGGTTATATTATTATTAGAAAATAATTTTGTGCAAAAGCTTCATTTTATCGAATAATAGACTAGACTAGCAAATTGTGAGAACATTACTTTGAAAAGGTACATGCACTCAGAAATAACAGATTTTGCTAGTTAACTAGGTATATCGAAATTATTGTCTTATATATCTAGCCAGTTAACTTACCATTAATCTTTTTCGAACACTCTTGTTGGAATAACCAATATACAGAACCTCGTCATCATCGTTAGCTCTGATGCAGTAAAGGCCATATGAATTTGGCACCTCTTTCGTTTTTCGAAGAAGGGACGCATTGTATCCCTTGTTGAGTAACTTGTTTAATACTATTTTTTTCTTTTTGCACTGCGAGTTTGATTTTTTACAATACAAACAGCGGTTTTCCTGAAAAAAAAATGCAAGACTTATTAAATTCTATATTTCATAGTTTACAAAAATTTGACCAATGTTTGGAACCTATGTAAACGAACCAACCAATTTGAATACTTATTTGTATGAAGCAGTGAACGTTCTTTACTGATTAAATTGGTGATCAGGAATCGGAAATAACGATCGCTATGCCTCTTTTCATATGTTTATTCATAACCATATCCAGGTCTGTCCGGCATCAACACTAGATTAGAGTTGGTTGACCGTTAGCAATTGTCTAAATAATAATAATGAATTATATTTTTTGGCTTCAAATGACGCTCTGTACTTATACATTCCGTCATAGAGTTATTGTGTTATGGTGAATCTTTATATTCTTGTCTTTCATTTTTGCTTATGTGCTTTGTCTATACGCCTTTTTGTGACTGTTTGTTAAATATTTGTTTGTTTTTATAGTAAGTAAAATTAAGACTGCTGTACCCAATTTTGTTAACATTTTTGCCTATTATGTATTTCACAAAATGGCATTGAATATCATCTTTGTCATAAAACACCAAAAAGGTTACAATTTGAAAAGGGTCCATTTCATCATAATGTGCTCCACAAAAAGCCCATTTTTGATATATTGTCAAAATATGATGATCTTGTGCAATTATCCGACCTAATAGCTTTCGGAAAACCTTGACCGCCTATCACGATCAATAATGTGTTGTTACCAACGATTCATATTTTTAATATAGAATTCATCAATAAAAATAAAATTTATTCGTGGATGGCGGCCAAAGTTAATTATACCCAATTACCAAAAAAATTACCAAAATGGACCTTAAAATACAAATAATGTTTATTTCAGGGGTCAAAGCTTCATTAAATTTAAAGGAAGGTGCCTTCTTCTTATTCTTCCGAATACGGGAGTAGACTCCTAGGTAGGAGTGTAAAACTTCCCGGAACTTGTGTGCTATGTACATATGGACTTAATTTAAAAATAATATGACAAGAAAAATCGTTATCAATAACATATATACATTATGTACAGTTTAATAAGTTGCTGTGGATCCTTCAAATGTTAGAGTGGATATGCCACTTTTGAAGGATTCCATGGTGTCTGACATACCTATTGCTTCAGGTAGTGAGTTCCAGTCCGAAATAGTGCGAGGATAAAATGAAAATTTATAGAAATCTTTATTTGTTGATATTTGCCTAAATTTATGTTTCCCCCTAGTGCGTCTATCAGATATTGTTAAGTTGTCCTTAGGAACTTCAACTAACCCCCAATTTATTTTATACAGCATAGTTAATCTAGCCTTTTTCCTTCTTAATTCTAAATTTTCCCATTCCAATGATTTTATTAAATTTGAAACTGCTCCAGGTGATCTGTCTTTATAATCATTGAAGACAAACCTGGCTGCCTTACGCTGTACCTGCTCAACCTGAGTGATGTGTTGTTTTTTGTACGGATCCCAGACAGGGGAAGAGTATTCGACGACCGGACGGACAAGTGATGTGCAGTTTTTTAAGTTCCTACGAAGAAAACCTAAGGTTTTATTTGCCTTACAAGTAATATTGTTTATATGTGTTCCCCAATCAAGATCATGGCTTATAGTTACACCTAAATATTTACTGTCTTTTACTGCTTCTAAAATATGATTATGCAATATATAATCAAAAGTGGAAGGTTTACTTTTTTTAGAAATATGAATTACATAACACTTCTCAGGATTAAAATTCATTTGCCAATCCTCTTCTCATTTTACTAAACTAGACAAATCTTTTTGAAGTAATTGTGCATCAGAACTATTATTAACATTTCTATACAATAAACAGTCATCTGCAAAAAGTCTTGCATTGCAAGTTACATGTTCGGGTAGGTCATTTATAAAGAGCAAAAATAATGTTGGGCCTAAAACTGTTCCCTGAGGGACACCAGAATCAACTGCTAATTTTGAAGATTTTACACCGTTTAGTAGTACTTGCTGTTGCCTGTCAGATAAAAAGTCATTTATCCAATTTAAATTTTGATTTCTTATACCATAAAATTCTAATTTCTGGGCTAATCTTTTATGGGGGACTTTATCGAAAGCTTTGGAAAAATCTAAAAGTATGACATCTATTTGGTTACCATATCCCAATGATTTAGCAAGGTCTTGTATGCTGATGATAAGTTGGGTCTCACAAGACCTTTTGCTTCTAAACCCATGCTGACTATCATTTAATATGTTATTAATTGCAAGGTGTTTCCTTATGTTGCTTGTTAAAATATGTTCTAAAATTTTGCAACATATTGCAGTTAATGAAACTGGTCTATAATTAATAGCGTTATGCTTGTCACCTTTTTTAAATATAGGTACAACATTAGCCTGCTTCCAATCATTTGGGATTTTACCAGTATCAATAGATTTTTGGAAAAAGAATGTCAAAAATGGAGACAATTCTTCTGCAAAATTATGTAAAAAAAATATGCTGGCAGATTACCAGGGCCAGTGGCTTTATGTGGATTTAAGTTTTTAAGTAACTTTAATAAGCCATTATTACTAATAAATATGTCTGGCATAGTGGGGTGGGGACTTGTTCCTTTATTTGGCATAGAGGATGTATCTTCGGTAGTAAAAGCCTTTTTAAATTGTTCATTTAGGATGTTAGCTTGTGTATTTGGCTCACTATATAATAAACCATCCATTCCTCTTAATGGTGACACTCCAGATGTTTCTGTTTTTTTGCTTTTAATAAATTGTCAGAAAGATTTAGGTTTTTCTTCTAACTGGGGGCTAATTATTTCTTGCATATATGTGCTCTGGGCTCTTCTTATTTCTCTTTGAGCAGTAGCTTTTAACTTTTTATATTTATCTTTATGTTCTTGTTTACCAGTTTTTTTAGCTTTGTTGTAAGCTTTACGTTGTTTTTTTTACATAAATGGTCTATATCCCTATTTGCCCAAGGGTTGGTGTACTTAGATTTAGTGATTTTGCTTGGTACATTATCATCTATTATTTTATTACTACCTTCTTTGAATTTATTCCATAATTGGTCAATATTTAAATTTTCATTAGTCTGAGATATAAGTTCAGATATAAAATGAGATGTTACGTCTTTTATCTTTTTAATATCTACCTTATTCCATAAATAAATTTTATGTTGTGATTGTTTAGATCTTTGGGGCTTGCAGATTGCATCCACTAAAACAATATCATGGTCAGATATACCTGGTATAGATTTTATTTTTGTTATTAATGCAGGTTCGTTTGTGCAGAAAAGGTCAAGTATATTATCTTTCCTAGTTGGAAAATCAACCATTTGTTCAATGCCTAAGTTGTTCAGCATATCTATAAATGCTTCATTCAGCTCCTTAGAATACATTGAGCCAGATATATTTTGCTCAGGCCATTTTATGTCTGGAAGGTTAAAGTCACCACCAAGCCAGAAGGTGGAATTTTTAAATTTTAACTTAAGTTCATTAATTTCAATGATCATTTGTTTGAGATAGTCTATATCATTTTTATTTGGTGGTCTATATGCAGAAATAATAACTAAGGATTTAGTATCAGTTATATTAATTTGGGCAGCAATAAGTTCTACATTTTTGCTTTTATATACTTCTTGGCAAATAATACCTTTTTTAATGGCGATTAATACACCTCCACCTTCTTTTCCGACCCTGTCGTTTAGGAATACATCTTCAAATAGTGTGTTTGGAAAAATTTCAGAAGATAATACATCTTTGTTTAGCCAAGTTTCATTACCAATAATAATATCTGGTTTAGATGATGTTAATAAATTTTCAATTTGAGGAACTTTATTTTTACAACTTCTAAAATTAATCTGAAGAACTCTTAATGAGTTTTGTCTATTAATATTCTTATTTCTTAATTGCTTCGTCACTGGTGGTTTAGGTGATGATGTAGCAACTGGGTCTCCAAAGTTTTCATGACTATCATTTATATTAAAGCTTAAGGAAAAAGCTGAACTATCTGAAAGTACTGAATATGAGTTAGGGTTCAAAATAGAATTACCTGATGAGAGGTATGATTGAAAAATGGTTCTAGAGTGATTAGGAGTATCACATATCGGGCATATCCAAAGTGCTGATGAATTTCCAAACTTTTCATACATTGATGGACTTATATTTACACATCCAATATGACACCATTTATCGCAATTATCACAAACAATGGCATCACTGGCCCAGGTACACTCATGCGAGCAAATAGAGCATGGGTAACTGGAGTCATTCAAGTTTGATGGGCCAGGGTTGGTTTCAACCTGGTTGCTTAAAAGAATTCTGATCAAAAGATGAATGTGGCGATCTGATTTGCCAAAAACACATTTACTTTTAAAATTGGACACATGTAAGTGCCAGTAATAAATCTGGGTAGATACCTCAATTGTTGTGTCACATTGAAGGCTGATAGTGATACCCTCATATTTGTTGGAGTCTAGTATATTATTTTGTATATTAAACTCATTGACTGTGCTCAGAAAAATAAAAAATGTTTAGCAAATCACGACTAAGCTATGTTTAAACATTTTGACAGAGTCTAAGTGTTATAAAAATATAATCAGTGAAGAGAAGGATGGTGACTCTCATACACATTCATAACATGTTTAATAAGACAGTTAGTAGTTGATGACAAATTAGATCTTCGTTCCTTGGGCGACTCAAGGACACAGGATAAACACACTAGGAAGCCATATTATATAAGGCGTAAGGATAGATAGATAGGATATTATTACCTATTTAATCACAGAGACTCTGTTTGCCGATCAAAACAACCAAAAAAAGTAAACCGGAAGTGGTTTACAATGTTTACATTTATGGAAAATAAATTTTCCCGCCACTGTACAAATGTGAATCAAAAATTTACGTATACAAATAATTTTATTTACAAGGAAATATCAAATATTTTGATAATTTTCATACACACAATGACAAATGTAAGCCAAATGTTGATGTAATAGCAAGTTCCGGGATTTATTACTCTAGAAAAAGCTGTAAGTTCCAACTATTTTTGAGAGCTGCAATTTAGACGTCCATTTCCTTGCACATGCGCACACATACTATTCAAAAAATACTATTCATACATTACTGTATTCATGACACTGTAGAGTGATACAACTAATGATAAACATCAAGACGCAAAAGCATGCTGGAAAACACCTATATATATTTAGACTGATAAGTGTTGTGCCACGATTATTTGCAGTATTTTTTTAATAGTAACCTTCATACATTCGTATTTCCCGGCGTATATTTTCCGCGAAACTAGGTCACATGTTTTCATTTTTTGTACACTTGCTTGTTATACGGAATGATTTTCTATAGTTACAACATAATTACCTTATTCAGAAGTTATTCATGCATCCTATTTAATCCATATTTATCCTTTTATAATGTTAGAATCATCCCAAATAGAACTTGTCAACTTTAGAGCCATTTTGGTTACTTTCATATTGTATACACACGTACTATTTTAGGTGTATTGATTAACTTGATCTTTTAAACGTTTAGAGAAAAGTATAGTCAGTTTCAAATTAGATCGCAGACAGATCAGCTGTTTTTAGTAAGTGACTTAGATTTTACTATTCATGTATTTTCACTATTGTAGCATACACTGCAATTTTATTTAGATATATTGTAATTGATTCATAATTATTATTTATGATATTAGCTTTTAATAAAGCTGCTTTTATTTAATTCCAACAAATCTTATTCTTGATTATTCAAAGTTTGGACTTCAAAACAGTTTTATTCCTTCGAATTTTTAATTGATATTTATATAATATCTGCCAACCATTTATAATAACGGTTGGCGCTTCAATAAGGTATGTCAAATGTTACATCAGCTTATGAGTATTTTTTTCAAAATATTTTTATGGTAATGGCACCAAAAATCAAAGCATATATATATATAATAGCAAAACAAACGACTTGTTATATAATACACTTAATGAGATTTTAAAGTATACAATGCTTTCTCAGCTATTGTCATTTGACCACCAGTAGCACTTTAGTTCGATTTATTCAATGATTAGATTTACAAAAGGCGATGTCTTTTTGTTGACATACCAAAATGCCAAACACACACATTTTTTAACTTTTTTTTTAATTCTCCAATGACGTGATCGAAAGGATTGTACATGGTAGTATAATCAGCGTGTGTGTTTACCTTAACTGACTTCTATTTAATATTTTTGTTGAAAATAACAGAAAAAAAGTGTAACCATGACAACCGCATAAAGTGCGTAAAATAAGATAAATCGTATACCATTTTATACTTAATAATAAATCTTACACGGCACTAAAACTATCTTTCTCTTTCGTAACAAATTGTTTAAATCATTATACCTTTGATTTATTTATTCACATATAAAATTGTTTGTATTTTACTACCGTAACCATTATGACCATGTTTATCTATTCGGTCATTACCCTCAGGGTCATTACCATTTATTGTTAATGTTTTTGTGCCAATAAAATATTGTCTATTGTCTATTTAATTATAAAAAAAATCTTAAATAACGAGTAATGGTAGAACATTTAATTGACATGACCACACAAATGTTAACAAAAAAAAAAAAAATTAAAAACAACATTGATTTTGATATCTGATATGCAATTGTTTCCTACCTTCTTAGACGTTTTCATCCTTCCTAATTTGAATTAGATATGAACTAAAACGTTAAACAAACGCTGTTTTAATTGATATGGAAATTTTCAATAAGGACTATAATTAGCTTCAAGGACACCGGCAAGATGCTTGTAGCCGTATTTGTTTTCTAAAAATAACTGTTCAGACTAGACAAACAGTTTGTACTGGAAATTCCCTATCTATATTAAGATCTGTAGTTGCACATGCAATCTATCAATTACGTTTACAGTCAAACCTCGTCTCTTAAGCATAAACATGTTTGAACATGTCACCTTATACTTTTGTGATTTTCAATCGCTCATTTGTTGGGGTAGCATAAAGGGAACATTGAAACAAGTAAGTGCTTGCGCGCTTGTTATTACATGTATTAGCAAAACATATTTTATTATACTTTAAATTATTTTTTTTAAAACATAAGATTGCCACATCTCTGGAGAAGAAACTCTTGAATACTTTTTTATTTAACAAATAATACCTGTAAGACTTTATTTCAATAGTTTGTTTTATGAATGTTATGTAAAATACTGCATGTTGAACAATTATATATGTTATGTATGTTATGTTATGCCCCCCTGGGGACCTTATTTGGAAAATTAAATTTATTTTATCTTTATTACGATAACTGGTATTTTGAATAAGGAGGACATATGCTATTAATATCTTTTTGTATATAAAAAATTGTAGAGGCATTCTACCAATCAATAAACAATTAAGACGCAAAATAATGCTGAAAACCCATATCTATATTTAGACTGATCATGTATGTCATATATTACATCAGCTTATGCGTATATTTTTAAAAATAATTTCATGCTAATTGCTCCAAAAATCAAGCATATAATAGGCTTACAAACTTCTTAATACTGATCAATAGTTTAGAATTTGAACTAGATTAAAAACATGTTAATGTTAAGGTCATGACACGCACGAATTCCTATGAAATATCTGTACACGGTGTTCATGGTATTTATTTAGGAAAAAAACACTGCCAATAGATAATAAAAATATAATATACCCAGGGGTTACTAAAACATCGTTTGCATCCCCCTCAACAAAAAAGGGGAAAAAAACTGACAACGTCAGAGAATGAGAGATGTATTTCATCGTGTTTATGTATAAAATTCCCCACATAAATTGTATTATTTGATTTATTTTTCATTTATGAATGTTTTTTTTTGTAACCATATATGTATATCACATTACTTATTGAGATAATAAACCATCATTTAAGACGTTTAGGCTACTGGCCTCAACAGTTTCTTTATTTTCCTGTTTTACTACATCACGTACATCATGTACATGGTAGACAATTATTTTTTTCTGCTTAAAACGTGTATAATATGTTTGATGTATGTTTTGCTTTTATTGCGATCAGAGTGGAGAATATTACAGAGTGACAGTATGCATCGTATATTATTATTCTGTACTCAAGAGATACCAATGAATATGTTTAAGGTATTTATTATTTGGATACTGTATTATTCAGTTTTTATAGAGTAACAATTAACTGTTAGTACATTTTCCAAAGTTTCTTTTAAGTTATACTGGTTTTAAAAAAGGGAGGGGTTTAATGTTGAATAAAGTAGTTTAACAATACTTATCAACATTTTAAAATGAGGATTTATTAAAAGACGTACATGTAGGTTGCTGTCGAAACGCTGATCGAAAATGGGGTTAAGCATTTGACCTACATATTTTTGCGGTAAGAAATCCTTCATTTTAAAATTGAACAACGCATGTTAACAGTAAATCTATTTTATATTTTTGTGTTTTCCCGAACATTATTCATGCTTACAGTTTATTCTTTCACATACACTTTGTTGTTATACAGATAAAGATTAAAAAAAAGAGTAAAGTGGATCAATTTAACCATGTATTTGATTTTGCAAATGCATGTTTGTATGCCTTTTCAGAACACCGTCTATGAGTGTCTAACCTCAGATTTGAAAATCTTATTCATTTTTTGTTAAATTTTCGAGATCTTTATTCAAATTATTTTCGGCTTTTTAGACTTAATGCTATTAACATGATTAAGGTGGCATGGTAGTATAAATTTAAAATGATAGAATCGTTCATCTGTAGTTTATTTTGTGAAATATTCAAAAATATCATAAGAATGATATGTCATTCAATCTACAGGTTGTGAGAACATGACACAGTTTGTTTTGATTATGCATAAAAAACCATTATGTGAATATAGAAGCTAAACTTATAACAGAATTATGAATTAAATTAAATACGGTAAGATAGCTTTTAGACAATGAGAATATCAAAAGAAAAGATTGGGTCAACATAGTTTTTTTCTAATATAAATAGAAAAATTCATGTAGATTCCTTCCGAAAATAAATCTTAGAGTATCCTCCTCTCAAAATCAAGACTTAAAAACAATTAAAATCAAACAAAAATAATAGACCCTTGTCAAATTATTAATATTCATAAATAGGTTAAGATATTTCAGGATTGTTCTTTTAAATGAAAATTCACATGGGTTAACTGAGAGAGAGAGAGAGAGAGAGAGAGGGGAGAGAGAGAGAGAGAGAGAGAGAGAGAGAGAGAGAGAGAGAGAGAGAGAGAGAGAGAGAGAGAGAGAGAGAGACCCTAAGTTATAAGATAGACATGTCGACATTTTTAATTCAAAGTCTGCGTTTTAAAGTAATCTGTATTTCCTCCTCAGTAGTCACTAGAATAACGTGACGGGTTTCACGTAGGCATTGTCGTACTTTTAAAAGATTAAAATCAAAAACTCTTTCTGCGTTTTGATATTTATTTCTTAGGGCCTCAAGGAACGTGATCAATACAGAACGGTGGGAAAATGTTTCTCTTCGGTAAATAGTTAAAGTGAATCGTTTTGAATAAAATCGACAACTGAGGTATGACAGATATTTCAAATATGTTTTTTTATATCTATATATCTTAGTTTATATTGATCTATTACACCTTTACAAAGGAGACCACAGGTAAAATCATTATAAGTTGACGGTTTACTTTGAATGCATAATATAGGAAAAGTCTAACAATGTTACAATAAGGTAAGAATATTAACAATCAAAGGTACCTCGTAATGTATAATAAGCTATATCTGTTTTACAAACAACATAGTACAAAAGGTTTGGGTGTTGTTAAAATGAATTCAAAATCATTTTTGTTTGATGAAGGAAAATTCCCTTCCGGGCAGATCAATAATAACTAAACTTTCTGTATTCTGTACACATATTGAACTTTTTTTAATTATTTATTTTATCTTCATAATTTTCATTTCTAGGTTGAAGTGTTGATTGCAAATAAAGAAATAATGATGTTTTAAGCCATTTTATATTTACCTCAATTACGAAAAACTATTTATAGATATGGCCGCCAATGAAAGTGCACTATTTTGCGACATTTGCCAAAATAGAGACCTCGATAAGCCAGCAGAAGAATACTGTTCTCAATGCGAAGAGGCTCTTTGCGGAGACTGTCGAGACCATCATAAGATATCAAAATTGTCAAAATCACATCATACCATCTCTAGAGACAAATATAACAAATTACCGTCCTTTATCAAGCAAATAAGCTATAACTGTGACGAGCACGACTGTATCCTTCAATTGCATTGTAAATTTCATGACTCAATTTGTTGCAAACTTTGTTTGATATCATGTCTTAAGGAATGCAAGGAAGCTACTTACATTGATGGTTTCATTACTCCATCTTCACGACATCAGTCAGCAGCGTTAGATTCCATTGCAAAAGTTCCCAAAGATTTGGATAGTAACAATTGTTCCGCTTTGAATGATAGAAATCAGAATTTGACTGAATTACGTAAACAGAAGGTGATGATTAGAACACACATAAAAAAAGCGCCATGAAATTACTTGCATTTTAGATCTATTAGAAGGAAACTTACTAGATAAGGCATCTGTAATGGAGAAACAATACAGTCAGGAAATGGAAGCTGTAATTGCGGAATTAGAGGATCAAAAAAAGAAAGTAAATGAAATTCAAAATGATTTAAAATCTTTACAAACGTTTGCATCGAATATTCAAATCGCCATGGGAACAAAGGCATACAAGAACATTGTTCAAACAAATGAAATTATCGTCCAAAAAATATATGACAACGGAAGCTTAAACAATGTCACTATGGCATGTATGTTCAATGAAAAACTGACGCTGTTCATAAAAGAGACAAAGACCTTTGGGGATGTGAGAATTGCCAGTTATAAAAGGCATGCTTCCTTTCTTTGGAAAGTTGATAAATCTGCTCAACTTTATAAATCTTTCGCAGATAGAAAGTCGATTCTAAACATGGGCGTTAGACTTGTACGTTGGATAAACGTAGATTGCAATGGTATTACTGGATGTGCCATGTCAGAAGCTGGAATCATGCTATTTCTACAAGCATACCAAAATAGTCTGCTCAAATATGGTCCAGATGGACAATTTCATTCCAAATCAAGTATGAATCCTGATAGAGACTGATCTTATAGTGGATTTGACATTGCAGTAGTTGATTCACACACGGCTGTTGTATCAAGCGGTAGACGTTACCCGTCACATATTAAATTTATTGATATTGATAATGAAAAATGTCTTCGTGTGTTTAAAAATAAGCGAATGGTGTTATGGTTTAAACTATCAAATGGATCAGTTATTTGTTGCACAGCTGGGGGCATTGCAGTATATGACACGTTGTCTAAAAAACTAGATAACTTGCAGATAATGCCACATGGACCCTGTACAAATGGCACATATGTTATCTCAAATGACAATAATATTGTCCATGCCAACCACCTTGATCACTCTGCTACGATTTCAATGGACAAGTGCAATGGACATATTGCGATTTGTTGCTCAGAAAACCGTACGGCATCACATTAGATACTGATTCTAATATTTATGTTGCTGTATTTGACTCAAATAATAATGACGGAAAGCAGGCGAAAGAGCTGATAAGAGCTAGTGATGGACTCCTAAACCTTCGTGAAATTTATTTTGATAAAACTAAAAACTTGCTTCTGGTAGCGAACTGTAGTAAAGTTGCATTTCTATTTGACGTTTAATACAGTTGATCAGTAAAGAGCCTTATGCATCATAACGATCACATGTCTAAAGCTTTGTATCTAATAAATGATTTACATGTTTTACTTATATTGTTTGTACTAAAATTTATCTGGCATTTATTAAAATTGATTGAACAATGCTCTTATTTTTCATGGTGACGACCTATTACTGAAGTTTTATAGTATGTCGGGGTCTGTTATAGATGACAATGCAATATTGGGTTTGGTCTTTGTTGAATGCCATAAGATTACATAGTTGTTAATTTCTTTGTCACTTGGTTTCTTTTGGAAAGTTGCTTAATTGGGAATCATACCACAGCTTCTTATCTTTATATTTTCAACTTCGTATTGTTTTTGTTCTTTTTAACCTTTTTATTCGAGCGTCAATCATGAGTCTTTTAATGACAAAACATTTCAATCCTTGTATTTCTGACGAGATTTTTTTTCAATTAGAAAAATTTGGACCACAAAGAAATGTCCTCTTTTTAAAGTATCGAGTTCTCAATAATATATCCTCCCGTACAATGATGAGTCTTACTTATCAAACCTTTGACGATAGTTTACAAAATACTAAAAAAATATCAGCATATTATGTGACACACACAGAAATGTCCACTGCAGCGAGTAGGCAAATTAAAAAGCATTTTAATGAACTAATTACACATCCGCACTCGTATACCATGTATGTATTGACTGTATAAATAGAATCAAGATAATACTGTAAACTAGTTAAAATGAATAACAACAGCTTAAGGTTTCGGCTTGTTAATGTGATAACCATGGAAACATCAAAGTGTCACTTACATTTCTAGGTAACGATCTTTGCCCTTAATGTATAATTATGAACTGGAAAATTATTGCAATTCAATGGCCTTCAGTTTGACAACAATGCCAATGATTATAAAAGGACTTTTAAGCTTGTGAGTTATACTAAGATATATTCAATGGGGAAAACCAAAATGATCAACCTACAAACAACGTTTACAAAACACAACATAGAAAACTAATCACTGAGCAACACAACCCTTCCTAAAAGGGTAAGCAGATTCTGATTGACAAGTGGCCATGGCATACGTTGTGTTGCTTATGTTAATATTTAAAAAACTGAAATTAGTTTAATTCGGTCGATGGTATAAGTAAAAGTCTCGAAGGAATTATTTCAGGTTTACCACTTGAACTCTTGGTTTTAAAGCTTCCTTGTAAACAGACATTCTGTATCAAAGAAATCATGATAGGAAATGAAAGGTCTTGAATATCATGTCAAATAGGATATCTTTAATGTATACTCAATTGTAAGTTCTACTGGAATGTGTTTCACATAGACGTATAGTTTTTATAATTAGACTGCTGAAAATATCGTTTTCTAATCTATATTTTTCTCAACCTACCCTCATCATCTATTTCGAGATGTTATTCAAAATATTTAGTAGATTTTACTAGTTCTGTTGCATCTTTTGTTTCATGCTCAATAAGATAGATGAGTTCGACATAGTCCAAAAACTTATTTTTAGAGGGAAGACATCATCTTATTAGAGGAACGTGTAAATTTAATGAATAATGCTATTTTCTTTTTATTCCTCATGTGAAGCTCCTGTTTGAAGTCTGTCTGATATGAATAAACAAGTAACAAGACGAGAAACACTGTTAGTTTTTGATAATATCACTTAATGAGAATTTTTGGTTTGAATCATAGCTATATATATAGTGACTTTTAGGCGATTCATAAAACAAGTTACCAAGGAATGATATATGGTGGCTAGTGATCATAAACAGTTATTGTTTCTGTAATAAGTTAATACTTCAGTTTCATAATGTATATCTTTTATATTCATTTGATAACATTTACTGTTTGCATAGCATAAGTTGTTCTAAATAATAAGGATGTTCTTATCCCAAGCATAAAAACATAGCCGTATTTGACACAACCTTTTTCAACTTTTGATCTTCAGTGCTGTACAACTTTGAACTTTTTTTCACGTTCGATCTTTTATATCTGGGCGTCACTGGTGAGTCTTGTGTGGACGAGGCGCGTTTTCGGCGTAGTGAATTTTAATCCTGATGCCTTTTGTTTTCTATTAATCATGTTTTTATTTGTCTAATACGTTCTTCTATTTATTTGTATTGTAGTCCTATAATGTTATGTTGTCATTTCAATGTTATATTTAACATTGCCATTAAAGTGCGAGGTTTGGCATGCCACAAAACCAGATTCAACCCACCATTTTTATCTTTAAAAAGGTCCTGTACCAAGTCAGAAAAATGGCCATTGTTATATTATAGTTCGTTTCTGTTTGTGTAACATTTTAACGTTGTGTTTCCCTTGTGTCGTTTGTTTTCTCTTATATTAGAGTGTGAATTCACATTACTATAAGACGTGTCACGGTACTTTTCTATCCCAAATTCATGTATTTGGTTTTGATGTTATATTTTTGTTATTATCATCAGATTTTGTTTAATGCCTAGTCCGTTTCTGGGTATGTTACATTTTAATGTTGTGTCGTTGTTCTCCTCTTATATTTAATGCGTTTCCATCAGTTTTAGTTTGTTACCCCAATTTTGTTTTTTGTCCATAGATTTAAGAGTTTTGAACAGCGGTTTACTACTGTTGCCTTTATCATATTCATAAAAATATAGATGTACAAGGCAATTAATCTAACTACTAAATAACCTGAAAGTTTATAAGATCAATATATAACTGTGTAATCATGGTTATAGGGCTGATTCAGACAGGTCTAGACTAAATTTTAAATTCAACATGTTCAAGACTAATCAAAACCAAGTCAAGACATGTCGAGATTTAGTCAAGACTGGTCGCGACAGGTCGAGACTTGTTGAGTATTTGTCGAGTTTGTAACCTTAGCCGTATTTTATATATTTTTTGGTATTTTGGGTCATCGATGCTCTTCAACTTTGTACTTGTTTGGCTTTTTATTTTTTATATGCCTGATGACTTTTGTTTGTTGAAATTCTCGTCTGGCGTTTTAAATGATAAGCCTGGTCCTTTAGATAACTAATTTCAGACTATACCAAGATTATCAATGTACTGAATCAGACTTATTAACTAAAGTCGAGACCAAAGTCGAAAACAGTTAAGTCCTCCTCCTCCTAATCATCATCATCATCATCATCATCATCATCATCATCATCATCATCATCATCATCATCATCATCATCATCATCATCATCATCATCATCATCATCATCATCATCATCATCATCATCATCATCATCATCATCATCATCATCATCATCATCATCATCATCATCATCATCATCATCATCATCATCATCATCATCGAAAGTATAATATCTTTCATATATTTTTTTCCACATAGGATTTCAAATAAACTGACTACAGAAATTTCTGACAGATCCCCTTATTTAACGAATGTAATGAATGTAACTGAAGTTGAAAAAAGCACAACAGATACTTAAGGGGGTTCGCGGGTCTAAATCATTTATATAGGATTTCTCTATATTTTTCTATAAATGAACTTTATCTTATAGTTAATAGAACAATATAATAAAAAAAAATGGGGTCACCGTTCATTTGCGCTCACAATCTGCCTTTGAAAGAAGCATACATCTTTGTAAAAGCTTTTTTCTTCTGTTGAACTAATAGGAGAAATAAATGTAATATCGAAATAAAAAAAGAAATTTATTACAGAAATCGCTCAAATTTTACAATAATTTAGTTTAAGTACAGCATATATCGAAATTATATTAAAAAATATAGGTCACCAAAGAGTTAAAAGAGATATTTCAATTTTAAAGCCAAAAAATGGCATTTTTCCACCAAAGGGAGATAATTTGGAACTTTTTCAATGATGTTTACATTTTTAAAGTCATCTGAAGCCAACACGATTTAATTGTTTTGAATGTTTTTTGTACCATATGATAAAGTAACAACTACAGAAGGTAGTAGATAAAATTTGTAATGAAAAACAAATGTTAATTTTTTTCTGAAATTTGTATACCCTCGAGCCTCCTTAAGTAGCAAATTTCAGATATGTTTATATATAGATATCAAAATAAAGCAAATAAAGAAAATTCCGAAAAGTCCTCTCAACTTACATGTCTAATAAATTATTTATTGATATAGAAAAGAAACAACAGATATTTAAACCATTGCTATAAAATGTATGTGTCCTACTTTACATTTATACACTTGTCACAGGTAAAATCAATAATCGTAAATAGTGCGAATTTAATCTATGAAGTTACACAACAGCGTAAAGTCCGAGGATTTTATAATCAGGTAAGAAAGGGGGAATGGTACTTAATTAAAAAAAATGTCATAGCTGTTTGATTTTAAATGTTTTGTATCAAGTCAAAGTCTCCAATCCTACCAGCCGACAAAAACAAAACTACTCGCAAAATGTACAGTACACACATTTTGAAAGCGTTCAGTTTAATCATAACGAACGCATCGTTGCTTTATCAAGTCAATTCCACATAAGGAAGGCATATTGTTTTACTAATCAATAAGATATTATTCAACCAGTACACACTTACAAGTAGAATGATCATGCATCTATTGTTGCAATTTTTATCTTTAAATGTATAAAATTCATTTCCTCGTGTAATGTATAGTATAATTGATCTGGTAACTAATAATACACATATAATAAAACATTAAATAGTTTGACGTTGATGAGTTGGTGTTTGATAGGGTTTGCGTTTTACCACAATATATTTAAGGCGCTACTGGCCATTCCCTGGCACCTTTCATGACTTCGTTCATGATATTCCAATTCAAGTTTAAATCAAGAAAACAGGGAAGCATATATTCAAGTGCGTTTGAAATGTCGTAATCGTAAGAGGATTAATACGTTGAGTTAATGACATGAGGTTGAAATTTCAAAGAACAATTACAAACAAAAAATAATTAAAAAAACAGAGAAAAAGTGGTCCCGTCTCCTAGCGCCTCTGTTAATAATATATAGTGAAAATAAAAATCCAGATAGCAATTGGTCTTGAAATCTTGAATATGATGAATATGACATTAATTCGCGATCCTTTTAAATACTTTTTTCATATTTTTCCTAAGGTTGAAAAAGTGGATTGCATATGAAGAAATGTCAAAATTTTAATGCACTATAGTTAACATACAAAAAGCTATCAAACAACAGATATGTCCACCGACCAAAGTGTATTACTCTGCGATGTTTGCCAAAAAAGACACCTTAATAAGTCAGCGGAGGAATATTGTCCACAGTGTGAAGAGGCTCTGTGTCGTGAATGTAAAGATCATCATAAGTTATCAAAATTGTTAAAATCGCATCAGACAATCACAGTAGACAAATATAACAAATTACCACCCTTCATCAAGCAAATAAGCCAAAACTGTGAGGAGCATGACTGCTTCCTTGAATTTTATTGCAAATCGCATGACGCACTTTGTTGTAAGCTTTGTTTGATATCCGGTCATAAGGAATGCAAGGAAACTATTTTCATTGAAGATTTTCTTAAGCCATTAACTGGGCATCAGTCAGCAGCTTTAGATAATATTGAAAAAATTCTGCAAGATTTGCAAAATAACATTTGTTCCGCTATAAAGGACAGACATCGAAACTTGACTGAAATACGCGAACAGAAGCGGGTAATTGGAGAACAAATTAAAGAAAAGCGTAAAGAAATCAATACACTTTTAGACCATTTAGAAGAAGAACTTTTAGAAAAGGTATATACACTTGAAAAGAAAAACGGTCTGGAAATAGAAGAAATAATAACGAAATTGGAGGACGAAAAAGAAAAATTAGAAGGAATTCAAAAAGATGTTGAATCGGTCAAAATGTTTGCTTCTAATCTGCAAATCTTCATGGGAACAAAGTCTTTCCAGGAAAGTATTTCGTACAACAAAATCAACGCCCAACAAATATATAACAACGGGAGCTTAAACAACGTGACAATGAAATGCACTTTCAATGAAAATTTAGATGGGTTTATAAAAAACATTAAGACATTTGGTGATGTAGAACTTGATAAAAGTGAAAAACATGTTTCATTTTCATGGAAAGGTGACAAGTCAGCACAATTTTTTAAGTCAGAAGCAAAATCTATCGAAACCATAAACGTGAGGTTAGGACGTAGGATTAACATTGATAGCAAAAGTATTTCTGGATGTGTCATATCAGAAGCTGGAAACATGCTTTTTCTACAAGTATACAGCAATAGAATGATGAAATATGCCCCTAATGGTAAATTCATATCAGAATCATGTATCAACCCAGCGACGAGCAGCATTGGGTATGACCTTGCAGTGATTGATTCTAATACGGTTGCTGTATCAAGTGGTGGAAACCCTCATAAACAGATTTACTTGATTAATATGAATAGTACAAACACGAGTCAAGTTTTTCAACTGGGGGACTGGTGTTATGGTTTAAGCTACAGCAACGATTCATTTATTTGTTGCACGTTTCATAATGGCATAACAATATATGACAGGTCCAACTCTAACGTCCGGATTCTTCCAAATTCTCCCAAATCGGCGGATCATACCTACGTTGCCTCAAATGCAAATTGTATTTTTCATACCAATTGGCGTGACGATTCTGTTGTTTGTTACGATTTCAGTGGACAGGTTCAATGGAAATATATCGATTCTTCATTGCTTAGAAAACCGTACGGCGTCACATTAGATACTAATTCGAACATTTATGTTGCAGGTTCTGACTCGAACAATGTAGTCGTGATATCTCCAGATGGAAAACAGGCAAAAGAGCTAATCGGAGCTGGTGACAAGCTTACAAATCCTCGTGCCTTGTTCTTTCATAAAACAAAACACTTGCTTCTAGTAGTAGACTATAACAATGGCGCCTTGGTGTTCGATGTTATTTAAAGCAAAAACATACAATAAACCCAGGGCTACATACTGCCATTAATCATGCACACGTGTTTAAAAAAACAAGGTATACGTCACTGATATACATTGTATGTAACTATAGTAACAAAATCGTAAGATTGAGAACGTAGAAAATTGAAAAACGTTTCTTACAAATTTAAAGAAAAATAATAGTTTGATATGTTTGTTTGTTTGTACCAAAAAAGGGAGAAACACTAGAAATTATTGATGGAGAAGTAGAGTGAAAAAATTAACTGTGGAAAAGTTAAATTATGTCAGTTAAGTAAATGAAAATCAAGATATCGATGACAGCAGCTAACGATTATAATGTCAGTATTCAAAACCATTTCCTTACTCGTAAATAATCATGTCAGATGGAAAAATTTCTAGTTGGATGATGTATATAAACAACGTAAAATTGACTGAAGATTGTTGTTTTCTTTTCGTCTAGTGGCAACAACTTTCGCATTAAAAAAAAACAATTGATAATTGAACACAATTTTTGCATATCGTCATTGACAATTAGTAAAACTTATAGAAGGGAAATGGGGGTGAATGTTTCAATATCTGATTATACTGGTTGCTTATTCTTTTTGACAATTGGTCTCTAGTGAAAAGTTGACAATCATACCATAAATTATTTTATAAACTGTATTGCAAATGAGGATCATCTTCCTTCGAGTTAAATAACAGATGGTTTTAATCTTATATGGTATAAAACTGAGTATGAACTACGGTATCACTTTAATTGACTGATTACTTGCTTTTTGCGTTATGACAAGAGGTCACAATAAAAAAAAATCATGCATTTTCAAAATCATCAGTTAAAAACTACAATTAGAGCAATTTTAAGAAATTGTCCTTTGATCTTACTGACTGATAACTTCCTTTCTCGTCACAGTGTTATGAAAAATTGTCGCTAGAAATTAAGGGCGAAGTTTCCCGATGTCAATGAAATTAACAAAGTCGTCATAAGTAAAATAGCGATAAACAGATTATCATTGGTGATCTCAATTTGATTGCTTTCTAATTTTCGGTGTACCGACTTAGGCAATAAAATCAATCTCGTTGAGATGGTAAACGATAATCTATAAATAACAATACTATCATGACCAGTAATAATATTTTAAGAATAAAACATATAGTATCTTGATTGGTTGACTTGCGTATAACGCCACGCCACTGTGAGCACCAGTGTCCTTTTCGTAGTTTTTATTGATGGAGGAGCCGAATGGTCTAGAGAAAATCAACGACATATGGCTAGAAAATTGACAATTAAGATTGGAGTTGAATGGTTGATAAACATAAGTGTTTACAGACTAATAATACAGTAGTTCGACTTATTATACCACTCGAACATCTTTTTACATTCTATGTATCTAATTAATGTTGAATACCAACGACTTGTCTATCTAAATGTACAGTTTGTAGTTGTGTCATATTAGTTTGAAGTAAAGTAAGGGACCAAACGTTGTGTACTGGGGTACTACTGTACTGATTTATATATTAAGGATCAAACTGTTTACATGTCAATTGTGTGTAGTTTATATTTGTATTTGTTTACTCAAAAGAGATTGGGGCAATTGTTTCTACATAAACAAAGGCAACAGTAGTTAACACCTGTTCAAAAGTCAAAATCGATTGAGAGAAAACAAAGTCGAGTTACAAAATGAAATACACATATTACAGTCTTTGTAGTCGAGTTTGTAGTATATTCGTTAAAATTCGTAAGGATTATAAATACATGAGAGACCGTCTCCATACAACATGTCTTATGTTTACGACAAAATATTGACTTGGGTAAACTTTCAGCACAGGATAAACGTCGATTAAAGAAAAAAAATCAAAATCTATCTTTCATTTATCGGTCACACAAAAAGGTACTAGAAAGAACGTTGTTAAATTACGTAATCAATAAAGAGAAGGTTATCCAGATATTTCTGATATCTATATGTGTCCCACTTGAACTGATATTTAACAAACTTGTGTACGTGTATTCTTAAAGGTAAAATCAGGTAAGAACAAGTAAAATTCTTAATTCTGAAGTTTTTAATGGGTCGTATCTGTTTTTCAATTGATCGCCCTTATTTAAATTTTTACCGTAGACTAAATAGTACACAAAGTATGGCGGCCAATATATAAAAACGATAAACAAAGAAAACTTATAAACAACACAAACAAACGACAAAATTCACATCAATTATTTAAAAGAATGATTTTGAATGGAACTTAAAGATATCAACACGTGAGTGTATGATGTCCTTGGTCATATAGCAAAGCCAACAGGATACTGCAATGCAAACTACACATGGTCTGTTTTTATAGAAACAAACGCGGAAACAATTTATTTGGTAATAAGATTATATATGCGTATCAATTTAGGATATACGTGTGCCTTTCCGCTACACTAATTGTTCGTGTAAAGGGGTTTGCTCTTTTCAACCCTATATCTTAAGAGCTGCCTTCATTTCCTCGGCACCTGAGTATATACTATTCCTATACACTTTGACAATTAAATAAAAGTGGGCCAGCATATAAATTACTGCCAATGTACTTGTTGAATGAGAAAAAAGAAGATGTACTAACAAACATATTTAAAAGTTGTCTTTATTACACTCTGAGTCTGTATCAAAGTCTGATTCTAGTTCAAATGCAAGTGTAGAATCAAATATAAGTTTAATAAAAGACGTTTGATTATCTTATCATTTTATTTCTTTCATTTGAATTATTTCAAAAGTACCTGGTTTTGTATTTGAAATATCAGCGTCATAAAAAAAATTTGAGATTTGTTGTCATGTCATGTTTACGGATTCAAATATGAAAAAAAACATAAAATCCGAATTGTTGAAATATCAGCGTCATAAAAAAAATTTGAGATTTGTTGTCATGTCATGTTTACGGATTCAAATATGAAAAAAAACATAAAATCCGAATTGTTGCAGATTTTCTTTTTTACAAGATTGAAACACAACAACTGCTGATTGCTATATAGATAATCATCATTCAGAATGCAATGCTTGTAAATGAAAAGGCAAAGCTCAATACTATCATTCTTTTTTGGCATCTTAGTAAAATTCTCTCAGACCATTAATTCAAATTTCTCCCTTTCTTATTCATGAGTTTGTGTACACCCAAAGTAAAAACATAGGTAATGAGTAATAAAGTATTCATAATAAGACAACGTCATGGAAAACGGTTATGCGTTGTGATAGATATACATAGCTTTATTCATTTTATTCATTTAATATTTAATCTGCAATAGACTTTGACGTTCCCTTGTCACCATCTTACGGTGTTTATATATCTCAACTTGTACGATTCGCTCGTGTATGTAACAATGTTTTAGATTTTAACGAGAGAAGTTTATGTATTACTGAAATTTTATTACACCAGGGTTTTCGATATCACAAACTAGTCAAAACATTTACTAAATTTTATCATCGGTATAAGGACATCAGTCGTAAATATGGCTCAACATGCAGACTTCTTATACGTTCAGGTATTTCACATCCAATTTTTTATGGAAATATTCTTTATAAAGCACAAAAATGTCAGTACTCACCTCAGAAACTAACAAAACCTTTAAATAGACTTATTAAGAAAGGATATAGTTACGATACTGTTGTCAGGTCATTTAAGATTGCATATTTTGGCATTAATATTGATTCACTTATAGGGTCTTTGCATCGGAACTAAACACATGTATTCAAAAACCAGTTGTTGGCATGACACGGGTTATGTTCGTCTCATATATGTTATGATGGTATGACACTAAACCCCTAACGGGAGGGATTGTGCCTGATATTCATATGATGAAATTATAATCTTTCAATCAGTTTAATTGAAGTCTGGAGCTGGCAGGTCAGTTAACTGCTAGCAGACTGTTGTTATTTATGTATTATTGTCATTTTGTTTATTTTCTATGGTTTCATCTTCTGACATCAGACTCGGACTTCTCTTGAACTGAATTTTAAATGTGCGTATGTTATGCGTGTGTTATGCGTTTACTTTTCTACATTGGCTAGAGGTATAGGGGGAGGGTTGAGATCTCATAAACCTATTTACCCCCCCCCCTCCCCGCTTTTGTGTGCCTGTCCCAAGTAAGGAGCCTCTGGCTTTTGTTAGTCTTGTATTATTTTAATTTTAGTTTCTTGTGTACAATTTGGAAATTAGTATGGCGTTCATTATCACTGGACTAGTATATATTTGTTAAGGGGCCAGCTGAAGGACGCCTCCGGGTGCTGTAATTTTTCGCTACATTGAAGACCTGTCGGTGACCTTCTGCTGTTGTTTTTCTATGGTCGGGTTGTTGTCTTTTTGACACATTCCCCATTTCCATTCTCAATTTTATTTACATTTAACAACAAAAATCAAAGAATTTCAAAAAGTGTTTGCAATTGTCTCAGCTTCTCGCTTCTCAATTATTGTTCAAAATTAGCTGTCCAATTTGAATCAACATCAGTTTACATGTCTTCATCATGTTCAGATTGTTTCAATTTATTTTAAAAATGCAAATCAAGGTGAAAGGAAAATTTCATAAAAGGAGCGAAACCGGGCTTGTTATTGGGTAAAAAGTTCATGTTATGTATGAATGACATGTCATGCTAAATCAAAATATTCTATTTCGCTGAAATTTGAACTTTGATGCTACTTTTATTTTATTTTTAAATGTTTAAACCGCGTTAAAGATGAAAACATGCACTTCTCAGTTTGATTTTACTCTTAACTAGGCTAATGAATCTTTCAAAACCTCAATTCATAGTTTGGACTTTTAGTGGGTTTTTCCTCAATTCATTTCGCTTAAAAATAAAATTTGAAGGAGTGTGGGACTTGTTATGGCATTTCAGATAGAAATGAGGTTTTCAGTTCGCGTTCCTTTACACAGAAACATATATTGTAGCTTTTTACATGTTTCAGCAAACATAATTTTCTTTATTCCTATTTTTTTCATAGGGTCAAGGTGTGGATGGTAGATTGGGAGAACTGTATATTAAAAGGCACCGTCTTTGACCTCAGTAAGACACGCACTTTTCAGATATGGCAACCGATGAAATTGCATCATTCTGCAACATTTGCCTAACAAGGGACCAAAATAAGTTGGCTGAAGAATACTGTCCGCAATGTGAAGAGGCTCTTTGTGGAGACTGTCGACATCATCATAAGATATCGAAATCGACAAAATCACATCAGACAATCTCTTTAGAAAAATATAATAAATTACCATCTTTCATCAAGCAAATAAAGCATAACTGTGAGGAGCATGATTGCTTTCTTGAATGTTATTGTAAATGTCATGACTCTCTGTGCTGCAAACGTTGTTTGATATCAAGTCATAAGGAATGCAAGGAAACTATTTTCATTGAGGATTTTCTAACACCTTCTACAGAATATCACTCCGTAGCTTTACATAACATTGAAAAAACCCTCAAAGATCTCGAAACTAATATTTGTTCTGCTATAAAGGACAGAAATCGAAATTTAACCGAGTTACGTGAACAGAAGCAGAAGATTTCAGAGCTAATTAAAGAAAAACGTCAAGAAATCAATACACGTCTAGACAATTTAGAAGATGCACTACAAGAAAAGGCATCTGCAATGGAGAATGAATACTGTCTGAAAATAAATAAAGTGATTGCAAAATTAGAGTATAGAAAAAAGAAAGTAGACGAAATTAAAGAAGATGTTGATTCTGTCAAAATGTTTGCATCCAATTTACAAATCTTCATGGGAACAAAGACATTCCAGGAAAATGTTTCAACCAATGAAATTAACGTCCAAGAATTGTGTGATAATGGTAAGCTCAACAACTTCACAATGGAATGTACGTTCAATGATAAATTGGAAGAGTTAAGAAACGAAGTAAAGGTATTTGGTGACATAAAGGTAGACAATTGTGATAAACATATTTCTTTTTCCTGGAGAGGTGATAAATCAGCACAGCTTTATAAATCTACATTAGGAGCAAACTCTATTGAAAATATAAATGTCACACTTGTTCGTAAGATTAACATAAATGTCAATGGCCTTTCTGGATGTGCCATATCAGAAGCTGGAAATATTATGTTTCTACATGAACACAGCAATAGTCTGATAAAATATACGCCTAATGGTGAATTCATTTCAGAATCACGTATCAACCCAGCGACGAGCCGCATTGGGTATGACCTTGCAGTGATTGATTCTAATACGGTTGCTGTATCAAGTGGGGGAAATGATCCTCGTCATATATACTTGATTGATTTGAATAGTACAAAAACGCGTCAAATTTTCCAACTTGGGGACTTTTGTTGCGGTATAAGCTACAGCAACGGTTCATTTATTTGTTGCACGTATAGTAATGGCATAAAATTATATGACAGGTCAAACTCTAACGTCCGGATACTTCCAAATTCTCCTAAATCGGTGGATAATACCTACGTTGCCTCAAATGCAAATCGCATTTTTCATACCAATTGGCGTGATGATTCTGTTGTATGCTACGATTTCAGTGGGCAGGTACAATGGAAATATGTCGATTCTACATTGCTTAGAAAACCGTACGGTATCACATTAGATACTTATTCGAATATTTATGTTGCTGGTTCTGTCTCAAACAATGTAGTCGTGATATCTCCAGATGGAAAACAGGGGAAAGAGCTAATTGGAGCTAGTGACGGATTGGCAAAACCGCGTGCCTTGTTCTTTCATAAAACAAAGCACTTGCTTCTAGTAGCAAACTATAACAATTATGGCGCCTTCGTGTACGATGTTATTTAAAGCATAAACATACAATAAAACTTTTACAGCTGGAATCACATCTTTGTTATCAAGTTCAGAATTACAGCCTTAGAGTAAATTTTCTGTCGAACTTATAGAAAAAAATCATATTTTCAGGCTACAATGATTTGTACAAAAGACTACTTGCGGACTACCTCACACCTTATACATAATAAATATATTTTAATCTATATCTGTTTCGTCAATAATCAAGCATTACTTAATGTAGTTATTGGCTAAAAAACAGAAAAATATGGACCAAATCAAGTACACCTTTTAGGGTGCGCTCGACTTTATTGACTCAACACGAGGTATTTTGGAATTAACAGGTTGGTTAGAACTTTTTGTGAAAAATAAACACTAGCACATCACAGAAAAGCAAGTGAGTAATCTATGTTTCAAATTTTATAACTACAATCTCTGTAACAAAGGCTGTGGATTTTCTATAAAAATATTGGTTTATTTGCCACAAAGTACTCCTTTTCTATTAAATGAAATGAAACAGTAAATAATAATGCTTTTCATCAAGTTTCCCCTTGGTGTATGTACAAAATGGCCTATCTCTATTATTCGTTATATTTGTAGTTTTGATACAATTGAAGTTTGAAAAATTCATACAAAAATGGCTACAGAAGGGGTCATAAACCTAAAGGTGATAAAATAGACTTAGTTGGGGGAAATGATTAAAGATGTAGTGGATTGTATTGAATTGTAAAGACAATATAGGGACATTTAACTATTTCAAATAATTTTGATATCTTTATGTGTCCTATTCGTAAATGTTGTATTGATCTTTTACACAATTAACTACGTTTAAAATCACAGGTAAACTAAATGTGTATACTAGTAGATAGCAATTAATGTATGGAGATTAACAACAACTAAAATTCGTACTTTGTTGCAATCAGGTAGGAACGATGAAAGCAATAGTTCTTAATTTCATATTGGGTCATATCTGCTTTTCAAATGCTTTTCATCAAATCAAATATTCGAAACCTTCCAGGCAACAAAACAAAAGTCCATGCAAAATATCGCCCATTAACCAAATTGTACACAAAGTACGACGGAGTGTAAATTGTCCTTTTCATCATGCAAATTTCACATATATCTAGAATAAGAGTATGATGTCATTGCCGGATAACTCGTATATTTATTCTGCATACATAAAATATAAACGTTGAAAATATATACGCGTATGTAGTAGAAATAAACGTGTAAATAATTTATCTGGGGTTAAATAATATACGTGTGTAAATCTAGAAGAAACGCGTACACAGTGTTTTCTTTCACCTATGTTAACTGGTCGATTAAAAACGGGTATTCACCTTATGATATTATATCTTAAGAGCTGCTGACCGTTCCCTGACTTTTAAGTACCAACTATTCTTTAACAAGTAGACACAACGAAAAATGGTACACCAATAACAATAGTGTTGATGCATTTACATTGAAATAGGAAAAATAAGTTAAAACATTAAAGAATCTGTACTGACATAAATTCTAAAAAGGGTCCACATTAACCTAATTGTAAGCAGTATTACAGTTGAAATATAAGTGTAATATACAAATATTCGTCTTTAAGAAACGTTGATTTAGCATATTTCAATTTTTCTCTTTTAATTTGGGTTAATTCGAGCAAAGTGCCTGCACTAAATATCAGCGTCATATTATTTTTTTGAAACGGGTTGCATTTTTCTTTTCTGTTTTGGCATGCATTGAAATATGGTATCGACTTAATGGATGTACTGATTTTTTTTTGTGATAAAATTTAACCACTGATAGCAAATCATCATTCAAAAAGTTAAATCACAACAATATCAAACCCGAAATGGCAAAATTAAAGCGCAAAACCATCACGCAAAGGTATAACAACATTCATATATCTGACTTGGTACTGTAAACAGTAATTTTCTTATGGAGAAAATGGTTGATTAAACTTAGTTTTATAGCTAGCGAAACCTCTATATCATTTTTTCACGTAAAATCTACTTGAATATCACTAAAAAGTGAATTGTTTTTTTTTCAATTTTCAAAATAAAAGTATTCAAACAGATCTCAATTTTGAAGTTCAATTCAAAATATCATTGAAAATACCAATATTTGTTTTTGTTAACTTCACCTGAAATTCACATCAATGACTTAAGTACAGCTCTTTATAAGAACCAGGCAGTGTGCCATATACATGTGATACATGGGGGGTTTCAGATTTTATCTATAATTGGTCTAGTAGAAGCAATAAATGAAAAATGCTCAAAAAATAATTTTGAGTGGAAAAGTATGAGTGGTTGCCATGGTAACGGACACACAATTTTTTGGTTGTTAAGCGTGGTAAAATCTTTCAAACATCAGCTAAATCGCCACATTTCAGAGCCTGATTATGAATAGAATAATGCATTTTTTATTAATTTTCATATGTAACATTGATAGAACTTGGTTTAAGCTTCATTTTAGCGAAGATTGCATGTCAACCAAATTTGAAATTTTTTTGTAAAATTTTGTGAAAAAATGCATATTTTCAACTTTTCTGAAATTGGGATTTTTGCTGAATTACAACATTTTCTCTGGTGTTTTTCAGAAAAGTGCAAATGTGTACAGAATAGTTAGCACTGTAGTTACGAAGTTTGGATACTACTCTACCAAATTTAATAGAAAAATGTGTGGAATTTGTTTTAGTTTTATCACCATAGCAACCGATTTTTTCCTTGGAAACGGAGTTTTCATTTGCATAATATTGCAGTTTAAGAGCTTAAATGTCCTGAATTTTTTATAACCGATAAGAAAAATACATAAAAGCTAACTCAAACTTTAAACTACAAATGTTAAGTGTTGTTGACTTCAATTGTTACCACGGAAAGACATATTATCCATAGCAACATCCACTAAAAAACTGCATAAATAGAAATTTATGTAAAAAAAGTATATAAATAAAGGGTTCAAATTGGAATATGACTTCATTCTTTGCTTCACTCACAGTCTTGCCTGGGATTTTTTCTTCAGATTGTTCAATAAATGTAATATGTCATGAAACATAAGGGGGGGGCTTGGAAAAAGGGGGGTGGGGTAAGTTGATTTTTTTAAATGGTGCATAAAAGTAGATACTTGAAAAGATAATTGCGTTTCGTCGTCCGAAGAAACATTGGTCTTCGCATTTCAACTTTAGTGTAAGTTAATAGAAATCTATAAAAGTTAAACACACGGTTATTTACCACAAAAAGAAGGTTGAGATTGATTTTGAGAGTTTTGTTCTCAAAAGTTTAGGAATTAGGGACCAAAAAGGGGCCAATTAAGCATTTTTCTTTGTTTTCGCACTATAACTTTAGTGTAAGTAAATAGAAATCTATGAAATTTTAACACAAGGTTTATGACCATAAATGAAGGTTAGGATTTATTTTGGGAGTTTTGGTCCCAACAGTTTAGTAATTAGGGACCAAAAGGGTCAAAATTAAACTTTGTTTGATTTCATCAAAAATTGAATAATTGGGGTTCTTTAATATGCCGAATCTTAACTGTGAATGTAGATTTTTAATTTTTGGTCCCGTTTTCAAATTCGTCTACATTAAGGTCCAAAGGGTCCAAAATTAAACTTAGTTTGATTTTAACAAAAAATGAATTCTTGGGGGTTCTTTTATATGCTGAATCTAACCATGTATTTAGATTTTGGATATTGGACCATAATAGGTAAATGTCCAATTTTTAAGTTTTTAAGTTCAAGTTCTTGGACCACAATCATTCTGTGTCAGAAAACTATGTTGTGTCAACTATTTAATCGCAATCCAAATTCAGAGCTGTATCAAGCTTGAATGTTTTGTCCATACTTGCCCCAACTGTTCAGGGTTCGAACTCTGCGGTCGTATAAAGCTGTGCCCTGTGGAGCATCTGGTTTAAGGTTGACAGATGATGAACTTCATGGGATTGCAATAGCCGGGTCAACATGGCTTATGGAAAAGCAAGATATATATGGCCCTAACAAATGTAAGCAAAATTCGTTATTTCTTATGGCACACATCCGTCTGAGATGTTATTCTACCAGCATAAATCACAAAATTGATCCGTAACATAATATTAACAAACCAATAATAGAATCATTTGGTCAAAGCATTTCTAAACTGAAACTGAAGTGTGATGGACGGGTGGATATAGACGGACAGGCAAATTGAACACATTTTAAGTTGGTGGTGATTTTAAAAATAATATTTTAATATAACGTCCTTATTACGCTTTGTTAACAAAACCGTGTTCTAATGAGCACAAAAATATGCTTGACACATGCGCAAGGACTTACTGTTTATATTAACGTTATTTCCATCGTTATACTTTAAAATATATACATTTCGGCAGTAGCATAAACTTTTATTATACATTTTTATGAAACAACATATATTTATCCTGCTAGTAGTTTTTTAACTTATCAAATATGAAATGCAATGCACAGATTACTCGAGGAGGAAACGGGAACAGCCAAACATTTTTACGGTAATTTCGTACGCTTCGACCTACAAAAATACTATATCTGTCAATATTAGAATCGAAATAATTCCTTCATGTCATGCTCTATGCTCATTTTAACATGGATAGGCATTATATTTGACCACATTTTACACCTCGCTAACGCTCAGTGTAAAATATCGACAAATATAATGCCTACCCATGTTAAAATGAGCATAGAGCATGACATGAAGGAATTATTTCTTATTGGCAATGGATGATAGCTAATATCGGAAGTCCAGTTTAATGGAATCCTCTTAATATATACATGTAGCTATTAACATATCATTAATAACTGCTTTGTTGTACTACTATCCTGCAATTGAAATTTGGGATCTCCGAGATAGACAAATAGAATACATAGACAAATAGAATACATCTGCTAAGTTTGAATTGTGCTAATCCCTGTAAAATAATTATGCTATTACCGGCAAAACTATCAAATCAGAATTATCAAGCAATATAATTGTATCAATAAGGAATCATTCCTTACTATGCGTCATTCTACATATATCTCACAAGTTCTAGATTCCGATAACATAATATCTTGTTGTGTGTGTGTGTTTTGGGGAGGGGGATTAATCTTATCCTTGTGAAATCCCCCTTCCTCTTAAGAAAGTAAACCGGTAAATAGAGGTAAAATGTTTTAGGATGAATCTTCAAAAAAATTGTTTTGCTATTCTCAACGTTTTTTTTTAACCTTTACAGGAATTACGCCCTTATTTTCTGTATCTGTCTCTAGCTGTAACCTTGACAAAAGACTGCATTAATTCCGAGATTTGGAATGGAACCACTTAGCTGAGAATGTCTGCATAAATACAAGATTAATAACAGTAATAATTTGAATACAAATTCCACACATTCAATTAACTGCAACACTAGAAACAGCGCAGTACATACCAATCTTATTTTTCTTTGTAATTATCAATGTTTTCTAGTCCCAACAAGTTGTAAACATTCATGAATACAAGACTTCAGTTTCCCATGTGGAATAAAAAAAAAAGTAAATTTCCAATGTCCCACTCTTTGTGCACACGTTTGATCGATTCAAGGTACAAGGGCAAAAACTAAAATAAACACTTTCGTGCCGCAATTTTTTATTTTTTTGGGGGACGGGGGGGGGGAGTTGTAGCAGATTTAACCCATGTTTATCAGTACATTAGTTGTCACAAAGTTGGTTTCTATTTTATAATTTTTGTTTGCCTCAATCAAATCTTATGAAACATGTATACACAGAGATCAAGTTTGAATTTTATTGGTGTCACTTTTAACTGTATAACTTGCCTTATATGGCCTGGTTAACTCAATAAATTTACCATTTGATCTAAGGAGAACCTTTCTGGAGCCCTCTTTTCATTATACATACACTACTATATTTCATCGACTTCAGAATAATATAGGAAAATGTGGTATGAATGCCAAATAAGAAAACTCTTTATCTAAGTCACTATTCCTAAAAGTAAACCATCATAGGCCAAAGTACGGTTTTCAACACGGAGCATTAGCTTACACTGCATGAACAACAAACTATAAAGGCCCCCAGAAACGATATCCTTCCGTACAAACAACGGTACATTGCCGGCTCATCTGCTTGTTCTACTAAAGAATTGTCCATTAGATTGACTAAAATTCTGTCCGCAGTTAAAGAGGGTCTTCAGATATACTGTGAAACTGTTTACTCACGTAGTGATATTAACCATATGTGGGTTCTGAAAAACTCTAAAGAACTTCTGGATAATTTTAAATCTCGGTCTTTTTCTGAAATTAGTTCTATTAAAACTTTTGATTTTTCAACCTTGTATACAACAATTCCCCATGTGAAATTGAAAACCCGTCTAAAAGAAATAATTCACAATGCTTTTCATCATAAAAATGGTAGCATACGCTATAAATTTATCACTTTGGGATACCATAAGGCATATTTTGTTAATAAGGAACAAAAGGGTATAACATACTACACAGAGGAACAAGTGATCAGTATGCTGGAGTTTCTTATTGACAACATATTTGTTGAATTTGGAGGTAGACTTTTTCAACAAATTGTCGGCATTCCCATGGGAACGAACTGTGCGCCTCTCCTTGCCGACCTCTTCTTATTTTCATATGAATCGGAGTTCCTTCAGACACTTGTCAAAAACAAGAAGATCAAAGAAGCCAGGTTATTTAATTTCACTTTCAGATATATTGATGATGTTCTTTCCATTAACAATCCGAACTTTTCTGATTGGATTCCATTTATATACCCACCAGAACTAGAAATTAAAGAGACCACAGACACGGCTTCCTCTGCCTCATTTTTAGACTTATACCTCGAATTTGACATACACAGTCATCTCAGTACCAGAATCTATGACAAACGAGACGATTTTAATTTTGAAATTATCAATTTCCCCCACCTTAGTAGTAATATACCAACTTCACCTGCATATGGAATATACATTTCCCAACTTATTAGGTATTCAAGAGCTTGCAGCTCCTATTCAGACTTTGTAAAACGTCACCAGTGTCTGAGCAGAAAATTGATGAACCAGGGGTATGTCAAAGAACGTCTCGTCCTTTTTCTAAAAAAGTTCATCGGAAGATACCCAGAACTTGTTGATAAATATTCCGTATCAACTTCACAAATAATACAAGATGGTCTTGAAGTATAGATTTTGCGTACTGACGTTTGTTATCATCTTAATTACGTATTATAGTATTCTTTTATATGTCTTTTTTAGATATTCATTTGAAGTGACATCTGTGGTTACGTAAAACCACATACTTTGAACGGCAAAATTATTTCATTTATTGATATTACTTTTACTTAAGGATCTTGACATACTATGAATGACTAAACTATTTTATTCAATAAGACTACTTTTTCTGTTTAGTCTGTTTTTTATGATATACATTTGACGTGAAACTGTACTTATGTATCCCGTCATACTTTGAACCACACCATTATTTTATTTATTATTGTTGCTTTTGCTGTTAGGTCTGGTTTTTGTTGTGTCTACTTTGCGTGAGTCTGCATTTGTGTGTGCCGTCATATCACAAAATTGTTTTTGTGTCTGCCTGTGCGAGTTTCAAACGCGCAATTTTGCACCAGTGATGAGGGCCTTCTATCATTTATGGGTGGACTTTGCATAGATGGATTCAGCCGTATTTGACGTGAAGCTGTGCTTGTGTGTCCCGTCATACTTTGAACCACACCATTATTTTGTTTATTGTTTTTGCTGTGGGTCTGCTTTTTGTTGTGTCTACTTTACGTGAGTCTGCGTTTGTGTATGCCGTCATACGACAAAATTATTTTTATGTCTACCTGTGCGAATTTCAAACGCGCAATTTTACACCAGTAATGAAAACCTTCTTTCATTTATGGGTAGACTTTACATAGATAAATTCAGCCGTATAAGAAAAGCAAAATGAGAATGTTAAATTTGATGTATGCCTTTTTGTGATACTTTGTTACATTTGTTGTTTATGTAGTGATATTAAGATGATAACACAATATTGACTGTTGTACCCCTATTTTTGACATTTTTACTCTTTGAGTATGTTTGTTTTGTTCATGCATCGTTGACAATGTAATGGAATTTGATGCGACTGTCATACAAGTGAGAGGTTTAGCTAGCTATAAAACCAGGTTCAATCCACCATTTTCTACATTAGAAAATGCCTGTACCAAGTCAGGAATATGACAGTTGTTATCCATTCGTTTGATGTGTTTGGACTTTTGATTTTGCCTTTTGATTTTTGATTTTCCTTTTTGAATTTTCCTCTGAGTTCAGTATTTTTGTGTTTTTTACTTGTTACTACTAGTATATATTTATTACAAAGAAAATTGAGTAAATTGCGGTTATACGGAAAAAACAAAAATCAACCCTGCTAATATAGCTATAACTGAATATAAATATACTACCAAACTAAGCTCTCGTTTGTGTAAAGTAGGTTGGCAAGAAATCTATATAGAATGAAGATGTTTTATTAATAAAATTATGTTCTCTCTATTTAAATTTCTATCCAAACATCTTAAAAATACTTCATTATATCGAAATGAAAATTCAATGACTTTCTATCAAAGAATCTTGATCATATTCTTAGATTTTAAAAAAAATGTTTCCTTATTAAAAATTCATTCTAAAGCAGAAAGATGAATTTGTCCATTTGACTTGGAGTTTCACAATTGTATGACATTGTTTTTGATCTTTCAATTTAAATATTAGTGGATATCAATAGGGGATTAATAAAGGAATCAAAAGAGTAAATACATATACAGATCAATGTGCTTGATTTCGAGATATTAGCCATTGAAATTTTGGCGGTAAAATAGTCTCTCTTGACTTTTCAAAGCTATATCATTGACAAGTTTACATTCTTAAAACTATCAAAAAAATAATTTGAATTTTATAAAACTTTTACAGATTTTTTATCATTATACATGTAAAAGATAAATAAAAAGATAAATGGGGGTCAATGCCATTTTTTTAAGGCATTCAAATGAATAAAACCTGAGGTTTCCGAAAATCTGACAAAAAATCAAAAACATGGCAATAGAACTGATATGTACCTTAACTAACCTCTGAAGCTAAACCCAAGTTATAAGTATCGATCTTATATATATAAAATATCTGAAGAAAAAAATATTTCTATTTATAATCAGGCTCTCCGACGAAACATAATCTTTTCAAGAATCTACATGTATGATATCCTTATGAAATAAACCTACCACTCCCCTTTTATCTAACCTTCCAACCATAATATTACATTATATATTACATTTGTTGAACCTTATGAAATAAACAGAATAGACTGTAAGTGAAGCAAAGCAGTAATATTCAAATTAGAAAATAAACACCCTCTATTTATATATTTTTTTACATAAGTTTCTATTTATGCAATTTCAGAGTGGATGTTGCTAAGGATAATATGTGTTTTCGTGGTAACAATTGAAGTCAACAACACTTGACGATTGTAATTTAAAGTTTGCGTTAGTTTTATGTATTTTTCTTACCGGTTATGAAAAATTCAGGACATTTAAGCTCTTAAACTGCAAAATTCTGCAAATGAAAACTCCGTTTCCAAGGAAAAAATCGGTTGCTATGGTGATAAAACTAAAAAAAATCCCACACATTTTTCTATCAAATTTGGTAAAGTAGTATCCAAACTTCATAACTACAGTGCTAACTATTCTGTACACATTTGCACTTTTCTGAAAAACAACAGAGAAAATGTGGTAATTCAACATAAATCCCATTTTCAGAAAAGTTGAAAATATGCATTTTTTCACAAAATTTTACAAAGAAATTCCAAATTTGGTTGACATGCAATCTTTACTAAAATGAAGCTTAAACCAAGTTCTATCAATGTTACATATGCAAATTATTGACAAATGCACGATTTGATTCATAATCAGGCTCTGAATTGTGGTGATTTAGCTGATTTTTGAAAGATTTTACCATGCTTAACAACCAAAAATAGAGTGTCCGTTACCATGGCAACCACTCATATTTTCCCACTCAAAATTATTTTTTGAGCATTTTTCATTTATTGCTTCTACTAGACCAATTATAGAAAAAATCTGAAACCTTCATGTATCGCATTCTGCCTGGTTCTTAAGTTTACGTGAGAGGTATTTGAAGGTCACTGGATAAAAATTTGCTCTTGTAGGACCCATATTTTTGTCTGGTTAAAATATTGTCATGGATTGACAGAAATCTAGTAGACTAACACCATAACGATGTATTGTCATTATAACGATGTATTGTCTTTTCCTGAAGTACAGCCCATTCAACCTTCATTTTATCGACATGGAACGGATAACTTTTTC
Source organism: Mytilus edulis (assembly GCA_019925275.1). Lineage (NCBI taxonomy): Eukaryota > Metazoa > Mollusca > Bivalvia > Mytilida > Mytilidae > Mytilus > Mytilus edulis. The sequence continues at coordinate 50,687,037 of CM034358.1, forward strand.
TTCCATCAGCATACTTTTTTACATTTACATTTTTTCTGTATGTCATTAGGTTGATTACAGATGAAGACATGTCAAATTAATAAGCAATTCTATCAAACATCAACTAAGACAAGGTAAAATTTAAATGGCAACTAACGAAAGTAAATTATTCTGCGACTTTTGCCAAATCAAGCAACTTAACAAGTCAGCAGAGGAATACTGTCCACAGTGTGAAGAGGCTCTTTGTTGCGAATGTAGAGACAATCATAAGATATCGAAATTATCAAAATCACATCAGACAATCTCAATAGAAAACTATAACAAATTACCATCATTTATAACGCAAATAAAGCATAACTGTGAGGAGCATGCCTGCTTTCTCGAAGTTTATTGTAAATATCATGACTCACGTTGTTTGATATCAAGTCATAAGGAATGCAAGCAAACTATTTTCATTGAGCCCCATCTTCAAGACACCAGTCAGCAGCTTTAAATAACGTTGAAAAAAGTCTGAAAAATCTAGAAAGTAACTATAAAAGACCGAAATCGTAATCTGACTGATTTACGCGAACAGAGGCAGATGATTGCAGAAAAAATTAAAGAAAAGCGTCAAGAAATTAATATACTGTTCGACAATTTTGAAGAGGCATTACTAAAAAGGGCATCTGCACCTGAGACAGAATTCTGTTTAAAAATAGAGGAAGTGATTGCAAAATTGAATGAGGAAAAAAGAAAGGTAGATGAAATAAAAAAAGATGTCGGATCTGTAAAATCGTTTGCATCCAATTTACAAATCTTATTGGGATCAAAGTCATTCGAGGAAAATGTCTCAACCCATGAACTTAAAGTTCAAACATTGTATGACGATGGGAGCTTAAACAATTTGACAATGGAATGTACATTCAATGAAAAGCTAGAGCAGTTAATAAAAGAGATAAAAGCATTTGTTGACATAGAAATAAACGTATTCGAAAAATATGTTTCTTTTTCACGGAAAGGTGACAAATCAGCACAAATCTTTAAACCAATGATTGGAGACAAATCGATTGAAAATATAAACGCCACGCTAGTACGTAAGATAAACACAAACCACACTAAACTTACCGGATGTGCCATTTCAGAAACTGGATACATATTTTTTCTAGAATTGTACAGAAATAATCTGTTGAAATATGAACCTAATGGCGAATTCCATTCTAAATCACGTATCAACTCAGGGCACTATAGTGTTGGATATGACCTTGCAGTAGTTGATTCGAATACGGTAGTTGCATCATGTGGTGGAAATAATCCGAAACAACTTTACTTAATTGATACGAACAGTACAGAAACGCGCAAAGTTTTTAAAATGGGTGACTGGTGTTACGGCTTAAGCTTTCAGAATGGATCATTTATTTGTTGCACGTCTTCAAATGGGATTAAACTATATGATGCGTTATCCCAAGAGTTGACTAACATGCGGACATGGCCCAATGCACCCAAACTGATAGATGGAACCTACGTGACCTCAAATGAAAACAGCATTTTTCATTCCAACTGGCCAGATAATTCTGTAGTATGTTACGATTTCAGTGGACAAGTGCAATGGAGATATTGTGATTCGTTACTCGAAAAACCATGCGGCATCACCATAGACTCATATTCAAACATATATGTTGCTGGGTCTAAATCAAATAATGTCGTGATGATATCTAAAGAGGGAAAACAGGCCAAAGAGCTCATTGGACCTAGTGAAGGAATTTTAGATCCTCATGCCGTATATTTCCAAAAAAACAAAAACGTACTTCTTGTTGCTAACTATGATGGAGTTGCCTTTTTGTTTGAAGTTTAATGTAGTAAACATTTGCTGATTGAAAACAACCATAAGTTTAAAGTTTAACAACAAATGCACACAAACAAAACGGATTGTGGCTGTATTCAGACATATCTGTTGTCTAGTGGACCTTATTTTCATTGATTATATAATAAAAAATAATATATAAATAGTGTAAGAAAAAAGAAAATCACAAAAAATACTGAACTTCGAGGAAAATTCAAAACGAAAGTCGCTAATCAAATAGCAAAATCTAAAGCTTAAACACATCCAACGAATGGATAACAACTGTCATAGTCCTGACTTTGTACAGGCATTTTCTTATATAGAAAATGGTGTATTAAACCAGATTGTATAGCTTGCTAAACCTTTCACTAGTATGACGGTTGCATCAAATTCCATTATATTGGCAACGTTGTGTGAACAAAACAAACAAACATAATAGGTAAACATGTCAAAAATACGGATACAGCAGTCAACATTGTGTAATAATCTTAATCACTATAAAATCATACAAATATGTAACAAAGAAGCAAAAAAAGGAATATAGATGAAGTACATTAGCAAAAATATTAGACAAAAATACAAAAAAACATATCATTGAATAATAACACATTGACGGGATGTATAATTTCAGAGCCATGTCATATGTATCAAAGAAACACAAAACGGCATATAGACAAAACACATAAGCAAAAGGAAAGACAATATTACAAAAAGTATCATAGAAACAATAACGGGATAAATAAGTACAGAAACACGTCTAATGGATATCAGTAAAAAATGACTAAACATTGTCTGATTATGTAGTTCATGTGTGTTTCTCGTTTCTCGTTTTTATTTAGATTAGACCGTTGGTTCTCTCGTTTGAATGATTTTACACTTAGTCTAGTAATTTTTGGGGCCCTTTATAGTTTGCTGTTCGTTGGTAGTCAAGGCTCCTTGTTGAAGGCTGTTCCCTGCCTTATAATGGTTTTCTTTTATAAATTGTTACTTGGATGAAGAGCTGTCTTATTGACGTTCATACCGCATCTTCCTATATATATAAACAGTAAAAGTGATATGTATGAAGAATAATATAACACGTTATTAAGACATTAAACAACGTTAGTTCTCAGAATCTATGCTTCAAGTCCATCGTGTATATTTGTAAAGTTGATACGGAATATTAATCAACAAGGTTTAGGTACCTTTTAGAAAAAGTACGAGACGTTCTTTGACGTACCCTCTGACTCACTAATTTTTTGTTCAAACACTGGTGACGTTTTACAAAGTCTGCGTAGTTAATGCATGCTCTTGAACACTGAATAAGTTGGGAAATGTATATTCATATGCAGGTGAAGTTGGATTATTCCTTTTAATATAAGATGAGGGAAAATTAAAATCGTCTCCTTTGTCATAGATTCTGGTACTGATATAGCTGTGTGTGTCGAATTCGAGGTATAAGTCTTAAACATGAAGCGGAGGAACCGATGACTATTGTGTCTTTAATTTCTAGTTCTGAGAGATAGATTACTGGAACCTTATCACAAAAGTTCGGATTGCTACTCGAAAGAACATCATCAATATTTCTGAATTTGAAATTAAATACCCTGGCTTTTTTGTCTTCAGGTTTTTGACAATTTCTGAAGGGACTCCGATTCATATGAAAATAGGAAAACGTTTTCTCTAAAAGATATCGAATGTGGAAACCAATAAAGGTAAATGACTGTTTAGTTTGTATTAAGTAAGACGAAAACAGAGTCTTTGTTTGTCTTTACAACTTTTTGATCGGAGCGTCGCTGATGAGTCTTATATAGACGAAACATGCGTCTGGCATATTACATTATACGCCTGGTACCTTTGATACCTATTGACAATGCTGTTATACACAGATTACAGAACACACGGCATTCAATTGCATCAGCATTCACGACTCTGAATAACATACGATATATTTCAATAAACCTAAAGTATATGAGAGTAATTTGTCAAGTTTATATCAATTTTGGGGGAAAAAAGTCTGAGATCTTTTTATACAATGGCCGACCGTTGATTGTAAATAATTGTTACATTGTTAATTGTTTATCTGCCATCTAATTATTAACGCAAGTATTCCGATTAACACGTTTAAAATGAAGTCTAAATTATGAAAATCACAATGAAATTAATTCTTTTCAACAGTCATTTATTCAAAGCAAACTAATTGCATTTTCGATTCATCAATGGAGGAGGGGTGAAAGTTATCACAGGGACAGTCAAACTCATAAATCGAAAATAAACTGACATCGCCATGGTTAAAAAAAATTAAAAAGACAAATAATAGTACACAAGCCACAACATCGAAAACTAAAGAATAAACAACACGAACGCCACCAAAAACTGGGGGCAATCTCAAGTGCTCCGGAAGGGTAATCAGATCCTGCTCTACATGTGGAACCCGTCGTGTTGCTTCTGTTTACAAATCCGATAAATAGTCTAATTTGGTAGTTCATGTTCGTGAAAAAGGAAAGGGACATAAGGAAAATATCCGATATCATCTGTGAAACTGTTACTCCAACAAGGTCAACCAACTCTTGATGGCGTCCGTAAAATTTACGAAGGTATGATTTCAACTTCACCATTTGGAACTTTTAGTTTTATAGCTTCTTTGTGAGCAGCAACACTCTATCAAGGAAATCATGATGATAAATACAAGCCCGGGAATATAGTATCAATTGGAAGATATATACTCCGTATGCAGACGCTGCTGGAATGTTGCTGCATAGAACTGGCAAGGCCACAATTGGGAAGCTGAAATCATCTCTAATGTTGTAAAGGTTTGCTTTCAACCGACCCTAAATGCCAATATCTAAGTCCATATATGAGACAGACTTAACTGTATATGTAGTATCCTTTATTTCAATTTCAATTTGATAGATCGGTTAATAAAGGGGTTGTTTATAGTTCATTTCATTATAAACCATTTAATAATATATTAAATTTTCACTTTTAAAAAAATTCAGATCAGGATTTTCCAGAGTTTGAGAATTGAGACCTGACCTCTTACATGTAGAAATAACACTAATTCAACAAACTTTGCATGGCCAGATATTTAAACTGTTTTGTTTTTCTTTTTATAGTCCATATTCCTATCCTGATCTTTTCCTCAATATGGATAAAACGTGTGCCTACACAATGAAGACAACATAATTGTACAATTCTGTATTGTTTTTAGTTATTTATGTTATTTAGTGCATTAATACTTACACGTAACTTTAACTGATATGGAGTTACTTTTACCGATTCCAATCATTTTCTGCAATACATTGATAAATGCCTGTGTGAGAGAACATCATCTATATAGCGGAACGTAAAGATAAAGGATATTACTAACTTCTTATCATTCTTCCTAAGCAATTCATGTATGAAATAAGCCTCATAATAATAAAGAAACAAATCAACAAGAAGAGGGACAATATTCATGCAATTGGTTCCAATCGAAATTCCGACATTCTGTTGACAAAAAAAAAACACATCCTCCAAACGTAACAAATACGTTTCCAATCAAGAAATCAAGTATCTTGATCATTTCAGATTTAGATAATTTATTGTTTGAATCAGATTGATTCTTTACAAAGTAGGATTTATCCTTCGCTAAGGCTAAGACAAAGTACTTGTATCTACGTTTGCCTTTCTTTTTTATGAAACAAATGTAAAGCAATACCACTTCTTTCAATTTGTCTTTTAGTTTGGAATGGGGAATCTTTTCATAATATTGCAAGATGAAAGAGTCTTAGATTTTATGTACTCTAAAAGATCTGTGTAATGTTTTCGTACATCTCATTTACATGCAACATGTAAATAGTTTAGGCAGAAAATAAACCATTCATTCTTTAACTCATATGGATGGTTTGTTATCTTTTATGTTGACTTCAACGTCGCATTGTTTGATACATTAGTAAAAAAAAAAGCATCATATTTTGAAATGAAGATCGTCTTGATTATCCAGACATATGTTGGTTTAAGCTGTCATTTTGACACAAAGTCGTTGTTTCTTATATCATTCGAGTTGATCACTGATATCTGAAATCCACATGTGGAGTAGGATCTGCTTACCCTTCCGGAGTATCTGAGATCACCCCCAGTTTTTGGTATGGTTCGTTTTGCTTAGTCTTTAGTTTTCTAATCTGTGTATGTGTACTTTTATTTGTCTGTTAGTCTTTTTTTCATTTTTAACCATGGTGTTGTCAGTTCATTTTCGATTTATGAGTTTGACTGTCCCATTGGTATCTTTCACCCCTCTTTTAAAAAGTCTGTTTATCGCGTGTTTTTTTTGTTGTTATTATATTTAACTTATAATTCAAACTTATTTTGTACACGTGCCTACAACCATCGCAAGGTTTATGCATCGATGTAAAGAGATGTGGTATGCACGCAAATGATAAAATTATCCATCAGATTTCAAATAAGTAGAAATATATTTCACTGTACGGTGTTCAAGAATGCGAAAAAGATATATCGTATAGTCGATCACAAAACGCACCAATGTGCAAAAAATGTAAACCATTTCAAACATGTAAAACCACGGCCCTTATCTATAACAAAATAATTGACAAACAATAAACATGACAAACACATGATACATAAACTATCGAAATAAACTGAATTACAAGGTCCTGACTTGGGTCAGGCACATTTAGAATGTGGCGGGGTTTAAAGTGTATATGAGCGCTCTCCATCGTCTAACCTCGGACAGTGTTGTAACAGCACAATATATTAGCCAGCTGTGAAAATCAGTTGCAATCGGCTCAACATAAAAGATCGGCATGAAGACTTAGTACAAAAACAACTAACATAAGTAGCTATAGACAAAAATATACAGTTAATGAAAGTAAGTTCAAAACCTTATACGACTCATAAGTTTATTTTCTCCAAGACAAAGGAATAAATTAGCGGACATTAGAAGGATTTAGTAAAGCTACATGTCCGTATTGTTAGTCTGAGAATTGCATGACAATATGCAATGTCAAAATATATGTAAACAGTATAGACAGGATGTATGACCATCCGTTCATATATCTGTACATTTATAGCAATGTATATTTGGCTTACTTTTCCTTCATGTATATTATTAGTTATGTTGAAAATTATCTACGATGCGTGAAGTTTTCAGTTATTTTTCTATATGCTGCGTTTGATCGCTGATGATGTGTAAATAGGGATACTTGATGTTATGTAAATATATATATATATCAGTTGAAGTTTTTTGGAAGGAACTGCAAACTATGGCCGTTTTTAAATACAACCTAGTCTGGGAACCTGACACAATATTCTCAATGCCGTAAGTGGACTTATATTTGAATTGAAGCTTAGCAAAATCGAAAACATTACATCAGGATTCCAGGTTACATACACCCATGTCATTATTGTATCGTCGAACATGTGCACCTCGAAAGTAAGCCATGGCAGAACATAGATTTCTTTAATTAATTAAATAAATTGCATGTTTTCCCATTTGAAAACATTGATATATTGTGAGGTTCCTTTTCACTTAATCTCATCGCAGATGCGAACAAATTAATTATATATAAAAGAATGTATGATAACTCACCTACAGACAATAGTGAAAATTGTATTAATGGACGAGAAAAAGGGGGACACCAAATATCTAAAACATTTTTCAAAAAACTATATCACCTACTTTGTATTTGTTGTTTATACACATGTGCATATATAATCACAACAGGTAAAATCAATAGTCGTAGGTAGTGTAGCTTAAATCTATGAAGGTACACAACAGCTCAAAGTCCGACAAAGTTACAAGCAGGTAGGAAAAGTAATATTAATAATGGGTCCTAATTAACTTAATAATGGTCAATATCTGTGCTTCATTTGCATTTGAGCAACACGTCAGATTATCGAAACCAATACCAATCAGGAAAATGTAATACTCATATCTATGCATATAAAGAAAATAGTACACTCACACAGTTTGATGGCGTTTAAATATATATATATATATATATTATTTTGGTAATATTTTGATATCAAATTAAATCTCAGTACAGAATCATTAGAAGGTTTTTAAAACGTAAAATATAACGATTACTTGGGTGATACATAGGACCTAATAATAATATGAGTATGCCGTTTGTGTAATTATTCGGATAACATATGCGTACATTAGATATTTACGTGTAGATGTGTTTTACATGCTGAAAACATATATACATTTGAAACCGCACTGTTATTAAAGACGTAGATGTCTGTATAATAAAACAAACGAGGAAAAGGAGAGTCATTTACTCCTATCCATGTGCCTGCTAATACACTTTGACGTTTAAACAATACTGACACGAATAACAATACGTTGCTGTCGTCGTAGAAATGTTAACTTGTGTTTCCCAAATTTCGATAAAAATGTTGAATAACTATTCCAAATATTAGGAATAATTATCAAAGGTACCAGGGTTATAATTTAGTACGTCAGGTGCGCGTTTCGTCTACATAAGACTCATCAGTGACGCTCATATCAAAATATTTATTAAGACAAACAAGTAAAAAGTTGATGAGCATACTCCTTAGTCACGGATCGATCGCCATTACGATCCAAAAATTTATGCACTTTATTTTGAAAAAAGTTTTTTCTAAATGTTTAAAGGCATTTTTTTATTTAATGTTCAAAGGCATTTTTTATTTTAGGTTTATAGGCATTTTTTATTTATTGTTTAAAGGCATTTTTTATTTAATGTTTCAAGGCATTTTTTTAAAGGTGTGTAAATGCATTCTTTTTTAAATGTTTAAAGGCATTCTTATCTAAAAGGTATACAAGCATAACAATACAAAATCCTTGACAGATGACGTCACATACACCCGTACTTACCTAAATCGTGTTGAAACACGTTCTATACATAAAAGTCATATTTGAAAACAATTGAATACAGTGTTTTGCCATTATGGAAATCAAAGGACAAAAAAACCAAAGGAATGACAAGAATTGAAAAAAAATATTATGAACTGGAGGAGCGACTCTTGCTATTCATACATTTTCCGTCATGCGAATTGAAACTGTGTCACTTTAAATTTGTACATTTGAAAACTAATGATATCGTTGAAATATTAAAAAAGACACATTTCAGTGCAAAATTTCGGATAAACTTATTAGTAATATTTACGCTTAGATCACTTTGCAACACTGTTATAAAATCTTTGAAAAGTGTTTTTATTGGTATAATTATTAATTTTGTTATCAGTGAATTAGAACAAAATTTGAACAATATTGTTGTAAACATTTGTACATTCATGGTTCATAAAGGTTTACTTTTATAAATTGTTATATGTCTCATTGGAACTCACACCACATCTTCCTATATCTATTTATGGGTCTTCAATCTGTCGATACCTGTATCTTGACATTACACAATGTGTTGTCTTTTCTCTGACTTTTATACGTCATTTTATATGACGTCATTTTATATGACGTCTTTATACTAAATTTATTAGATTTTGGATTTGTACTTATTGATCATTTTGTCTAAGATGCATATTTTTTTTAATAGTTGTAATTGTCTTCTAACTAGTTGTCAGTAAATGCGAGTACTTTCAGAAATGTACTAAGTGAGTGTTTTTTTGTTGTAAGAATATACAAGGTGCCTTCCACGTCTACTACATGTATGTGTTTTTGTTAGTGTAATTTTTAATTGTATTTATTTGATTAGTTCAACTGATTTTGTATATTTTTATCCTATGTTGTATTGTTTTACTACTGTCCGAGGTAAGGGGAGGGTTGAACGCTAGTTAAAATGTTTAATCCTGTTTATTTCTATTTATTCTTGTCCCAAGTCAGAAACCTGTTCTTCGGTGGTTGTTCTTTGTTGATGTTTTCCATATTCGTTACTCGGTTTTCATTATGTAAATTATAAATGAGGCCGTTAGTTTTATCATTTGAATTGTTTTACATTCGTCATTTCAATACCTTTAATAGCTGACTATGAGGTATCGGTTTTGTTCATTTGTGAAGGTCGTACGATGAACTATAGATGATAATGTCTGTGTCGTGTGGTCTGTTGTTTAAAATTGTCTCAATTGCAATCATACCGCATCTTAATTTTATAATTACTCTCAAGTTTGAAAAAGGACCCAACTGTATTACTAATTTTAAACTTTGTAAATGGTTTCACAGGCAGAAAGTGTTAATCACTACACATTTTTTTTAAGATCAGTTTTTCGATTCTCATAGCATCCAAAAAAATCAGTGTTTTTGCTCTTTAATTAGTATATTTTTCTATATTTATATTTTTTCCTAGATTCAACGTGTAGAGAATATATATTTCCGATATTGTATGTGACAATATAGGACCTCAACTAAGACAAACTATTGATAGGAATGGCCACCAACGACAATACACCATTTTGCGACATTTGCCAACAGAGGGACCTCAACAAGTTAGCGGAAGAATTCTGTCCACAGTGTGCAGAAGCTCTGTGTGGAGACTGTAGAGAACATCATAAAATATCGAAATCAACAAAATCACATCAGACCATCTCTTTAGAAAAATATAACAAATTGCCATCCTTCATCAAGCAAATTAGCCATAACTGTCAAGAGCACGGCTATATCCTTGAATTCTATTGTAAATCCCATGACTCTCTTTGTTGCAAAATCTGTTCAATATCAGCTCACAAAGAATGCAAGGAAATTATTTTTATACAAGATTTTCTTCCGCCTTCAAAAGGACACCCATCAGTAGCTTTGGATAACATTGAAAAAATTCTGAAAAATTTAGAAAGTAACATTTCTTCTGCTATAAAGGACAGAAAAAGAAATTTAACGGAATTACGTGAACAGAAGCGGGTTATTTCTGAACACATCAAAGACAAGCGTAACAAAACTAATGCACTTTTAGACCATTTAGAAGAACAATTACAACAAAATGCATCTACACATGAGAAGACAAACTGTGGGAAAATAGAACAAATAATTGCGAAATTGGAGAACGAAAAAGAAAAAGTAGAAGATATTCAAAAAGATGTTGAATCTGTTAAAATGTTTGCATCCAATTTGCAAATCTTCATGGGAACAAAGGCATTCCAAGAAAGTATTTCAACCAATGAAGACAATGTCCAACAATTATATGACAACGGGAGCTTAAACAACGTGACAATGAAATGCACTTTCAATGACAAAGTAGAAGGGTTTATAAAAAACATAAAGACATTTGGTGATGTGGAAATTGATAAAAGTCAAAAACATGTTTCTTTTTCATGGAAAGGTGACAAGTCAGCACAATTTTTTAAACCAAAGTCAGTAGTAAAATCTATTGAAACCATAAACGTCAAGTTAGGATGTAGGATTAACATAAATAGCAACTATAACGGTATTTCTGGATGTGCAATATCAGAAGATGGAAACATGCTATTTCTACAAGCACACCGCAATAGTATGATGAAATATGCGCCTAATGGTGAATTCATTTCAGAATCACGTATCAACCCAGCGACGAGCGGCATTGGGTATGACCTTGCAGTGATTGATTCTAATACGGTTGCTGTATCAAGTGGTGGAAACCATCCTAAACAGATTTACTTGATTAATATGAATAGTACAAACACGAGTCAAGTTTTGCAACTTGAGGACTTTTGTTGCGGTATAAGCTACAGCAACGATTCATTTATTTGTTGCACGTATAGCAATGGCATAAATATATATGACAGGTCGCACTCAAAAGTCCGGATACTTCCAAATTCTCCCAAAACGGCAGCTCATACCTACGTTGCCTCAAATGCAAATCGCATTTTTCATACCAATTGGCGTGATGATTCTGTTGTATGTTACGATTTCAGTGGGCAGGTACAATGGAAATATTTCGATTTTTCATTGCTTAAAAAACCGTACGGCATCACATTAGATACTAATTCGAATATTTATGTTGCAGGTTCTGACTCGAACAATGTAGTCGTGATATCTCCAGATGGAAAACAGGCAAAAGAGCTAATTGGAGCTAGTGACGGACTTGAAAATCCTCGTGCCTTGTTCTTTCATAAAACAAAACACTTGCTTCTAGTAGCAAACTATAACAATGGCGCCTTCGTGTATGATGTTATTTAGAGCATAAACATATAATAAACCTTTAACTACTGCAATCTATTCTTTTTATCAAATTCAGAGTTGTTTACAAGCTTAAGAGTAAATTTTCTATCGAACTAATAGAATAAATCATATTTCAGCCTTCAATTATGTGTACACAGGACGATTAGCGAGCCATCTTACACTTATATTAATTCCTCAATACAAAATAAATCTTTTTTTATCTATCGATTGCGGTTTCGTCAATGCGCAATCGTTAATATCATCACCTGTTTCATAATATATGTGTCAAGTAATGTCAAGTCATTATATTGGTAACGAAAGTAGTCAAATGAACACGGTCATTATAACGTACTTATCATTTAAAAAAACATGCAAGATTGCTGTTTTTTTAAATGATAAATACTTTCTAAGTGAAAAGATGTTTATCTTTAACTCAATACCTTTCCAGGCAGTAGGTTGGAATTTTATAACAGTTTACTATGTGTTTCGTCTTGGCTCTAAAACTACATCATTCCGAAATTTTCGTTGAAATTTTGATAAATTCTTTACAAAAATGTTAACATAGGTATAAGTTTGCTATTGAAAAATATATAAATTAATCAGATCCTTTTTATTTTGGTACATTTTATACAAAATTAAATAAAAATGGAGTGATAGAATGATTGTAATTTGTCCTCATACCGTAGTAACAAAGGGTGATATGTTATATGTCAATGAGACAACAACCTAAAAACAAAATTTACCTAAAATAAAATACAGTGCTACATACTGTCATTAATCACATGCTCAATCAAGGTATATGTCACTGATATATATAACTATAGTAACAAAAATCCTTTGGTGGATGACGTAAAACTCAGAAAAACGTTTCTCAAAATTTGTAGAAAAAGAATAGTTTGATATGTGTTGTTCGTACCAGAAAAAAGGGAGAACCACTTGAAATTATTGAATGCACTTTTTGCATATCGACATTGACAATTAGTAATACTTATAGGAGGAAAATGGGGCTTCATGTTTCAATGTCTGATTATACTGGTTACTTATTCTTTTCGGCCATTAGTTTCTAATGAATAGTTGACAATCTTAATGTTTCTTTAGCTATATTTCATATGAGAATCATCTTCGTTCGAGTTTAATAACAGATGGTTTGAATCTTATATGGTATGAAACTTTTTATGAAAAACGGTCGGTATTATTTTAGTTGACTGATTATTTGCTCTTTGCATTATGACAACTGATAACAATAAAAAATAAATGTTCATGCATTTTCAAAATCATCAGTTAATAACTACAATTAGCGCAATTTTTGAAATTTACTTTTGATCTTACTGACCAATAATTTCGTTTTCCAGCACAGTTGAGTGATATGAAAAATTATCACAAGAAAACTGAAGGGCGCAGGTGCCCGTTGTCAATGAATATAACAAGGTCGTCATAGGTAAAATAGCAATAAACATATTATCATTGGTCATCTCAATTTGATTGCTTTCGCATTTTCGGTGTACCGGCTTAGGCAAGAAAATCCATCTCGTTGAGATGATAAACGATAATCTATAAATAGCAATAATATCATGACCAGTAATAATATTTTAAGAATAGAACATATAGTATCTTGATTGGTTGACTTGCGTATAACGCCACTGTGAGCACTAGTGTCCCTTTCGTAGTTTTTATTGATGGAGGAGCCGAATGGTCTAGAGAGAACCACCGACATATGACCAGAAAATTGACAATTAAGGATGTTCGCTGCTCAGTTTCAAAATAAATAACTTTTCATAAAACTAGTATTTATTGATAGGGAATAAATTGAGGAATCTAAAAAGCAAAAAATATATAGGGGTCAATGTGCTTGTTTTCGAGATATTAGCCATTGGAATTTTGGCGGGAAGATGTTCTCTCTTGATTTTTTATAGCTTTATCATTGACCAGTTAAAGTTCTCAAATACTATTACAACTAATAAATGTAATAAGACTTTTACAAATTACTTATAATTATACAGTCATGTAAAAGATTAATAAAAAGAAAAATGGGGGTTCATGGTGAATTTTTTTTTAAGCATTCAAATGGTAAAAACCAGAGGATTCCGAAAATCTGACAAAAATTCCAAAACATGACAAGCAGACATCCTCAAGATTGGAGTCGATAAAAATAAGTGTTTACAGACTAATAATACAGTAGTTCGACTTATTATACCACTCGAACATCTTGTTACATTCTATGTATTTAATTAATGTTGAAAACCAAAGACTTATCTATCTGAAAAAGTACAGTTTGTATTTGTGTCATATTAAGTTTAAGTAAAACAAGGGACAAAACGTTGTGTACTGGGGTACTACTGTACTGATATATATATATATATATATATATATATATATATATATTAATATATTTATATACAAACACATGTCAATTATGTGTATGAAAAAGAAGATGTGGTATTATTGCCAATGAGACAACTGTTCGTAAGAGACCAAATGACACAGACATTAACAGCTATAGGTCACCGTACGGCCTCAACAATGAGCAAAGCTTATAGTTGTATTTGTTTACTCAAAAGAGATTGGGGCAATTGTTTTTACATAAACAAAGGCAACAGTAATTTACCCCTGTTTAAAAGTCATAAATCGATTGAGAGAAAACAAAGTCGAGTTACAAAATGAAATAACATATTACAGTCTTTGTAGTATTTTCGTTAAAGTTCATGAGGAGGATTTGAAGTACTTGAGAGACCGTCTTCATACAACATGTCTTATTTTCAGGACAAACTATCGACTTGGGTAAACATATAGCCCAGGATATACGTCGATTACAGAAAAAACATCAAAATCTATCCTTCATTTATAGGTCACACAAAAAATTTACTTAAATGAACGTTGTTGAATTACGTAATTAATAGAGAGAAGGTTATCCAGATATTTCTGATATCTATCTGTGTCCTACTTGAACTGATATTTTACACACTAGTGTACGTGTATTCTTACAGGTAAAATCAATAAGTTTAGATAGAAAAGTTTAAATGTATGAAGATACACAACTTACAACTATAATTTGTATGATGTTACAATCAGGTAAGAACAAGTAAAATTCTAAATTCTGAATTTCATAATGGGTCATATCTGTTTTTGAATTAATCGTCCTTAGATTAAATATTTTGAACCTTTTATCCAGCAATAACAAGAGTACACACAAAACCACACCCGTAGACCAAACAGTACACAAAGTATGGCGGCCTATATAAAAACGATAAACAAAGAAAACTTATAAACAACACAAACAAACGACAAAATTCACATCAATTAATTATAAAAATGATTTTGAATGGAACTAAAAGATATCAACACGTGAGTGTATGATATCCTTGGTCGGATAACAAAGCGAACATGATACTGCAAGTCAAACCACACATGGTCTGTTTCTATAGAAATAAACGCGGAAACAATTTATCTGGTAATAAGATTATATATGCGTATCAATTTAGGATATACGTGTGCCTTTCCGCTTACATAATTGTTCGTGTAAAGGGGTTTGCTCTTTTCAACCCTATATCTTAAGAGCTGCCTTCATTTCCTTGGCATCTGAGTATATACTATTCCTATACAGTTTGACAATAAAAAAAAATTGTGGGCCATCATTTAAATTACTGTTAATGTACTTGTTGAATGAGAAAAAAGAGTATGTACTAACAAACATATTTAAAAGGTGTCTTTATTACACTCTGAGTCTGTATCAAAGTCTGATTCTAGTTCAAATGCATGTGTAGAATCAAATATAAGTTTAATAAAAGACGTTTGATAATATTATCTTATCATTTTATTTCTCTCATTTGAATTATTTCAAAAGTACCTGCTTTTGTATTTGAAATGTCAGCGTCATAAAAACAAACTTGACATTGGTTGTCATGTCATGTTTACGGATTCAAATATGAAAAAGCATATCATCCGAATTGTTGCAGATTTTCATTTTTACAAAATTGAAACACAACAACTGCTGATAGCTATATAGATAATCATCATTCAGATACAATGCTTGTAAATGAAAAGGCAAAACTCAATACTATCATTTTTTTTTTTGCATCTTAGTAAAATTCTCTCAGACCATTAATTCAAATTTCTCCCTTTCTTATTCATGAGTTTGTGTACACCCAAAGTAAAAACACAGCTAATTAGTAATTAAGTCTACATAATACGAAAACGTCATGGAAAACTGCTATTCGTTTCGATAGATATAGATAGCTTTAATAATTAATTTTTAACCTGCAAGAGAATTTACATATAACAACAAAAATCAAAAATATTCAAAGAGTGTTTGCAATTGTCTCAGCTTCTCATTTCTCAATTATTGTTCAATGTTACCCAATCAAAATCAGCTGTCCAATTTGAGTCAACATCAGTTTACAGGTCTTTATCATGTTCAGATAGTATCAATTCATTTAAAAAATGCAAATCAAGGTGAAAGGAAAATTCCATAAAAGGAGCGAAACCGGGCTTGTTATTGGGTAAAAAGTTACTTTTATGCATGAATGACCTGTCATGCTAAACCAAAATATTCTATTTCGCTCAATTTTGAACTTTGATGCTACTTTTATTTTATTTTTAAATGTTTAAACCGCGTTAAAGTTGAAAACATGCACTTCTCAGTTTGATTTACTCTTAACTAGGCTACCGGATCTTTCAAAACCTCAATTCATAGTTTGGACTTTTATCCAAAATATTCTATTTCGCTCTATTATGAACTTTGATGCTACTTTTATTTCATTTTAAAAAAAGAATTAAACCTCGTTAAAGTTGAAAACATTGCATGCACTTATCAGTTTGATTGACTCACTCTTAGCTAGGCTTATTGATCTTTAAAAACCTCAATTCATAGTTTGGACTTTAAGTGGTTTTTTCTCAATTCATTCGCTTGAAAACAAGTTTAAAGGGTTGTGGGACTTGTTGGGCATTTCAGATAGAAATAAGGTTTTCACTTAGCGTTACTTTACCATGAAACATATATTTTAGCTTTTTACATGTTTAAACAAACAGAATTTTCTTTATTCCTATTTTTTTCATAGAGTCAAGGTGTGGATGTTAGATTTGGAGAACTGTATATTAAAAGGCACCGTCTTTGACCTTAAATAAGACACGCACTTTTCAGATATGGCAACCGATGAAATTGCATCATTCTGCAACATTTGCCTAACAAGGGACCAAAATAAGTTGGCGGAAGAATACTGTCCGCAATGTGAAGATGCTCTTTGTGGAGACTGTCAACATTATCATAATATATCGAAATCGACAAAATCACATCAGACAATCTCTTTAGAAAAATATAATAAATTACCATCTTTCATCAAGCAAATAAAGCATAACTGTGAGGAGCATGATTACTTTCTTGAATGTTATTGTAAATCTCATGACTCTCTTTGCTGCAAACGTTGTTTGATATCAAGTCATAAGGAATGCAAGGAAACTATTTTCATTGAGGATTTTCTAACACCTTCTACAGGATATCAACCCGTAGCTTTAGATAACATTGAAAAAACCCTCAAAGATCTAGAAACTAATATTTGCTCCGCTATAAAGGACAGAAAACGAAATTTAACCGACTTACTTGAACAGAAGCAGAAGATTTTAGAACAGATTAAAAAAAAGCGTAAAGAAATCAATACAGTTTTAGATAATTTAGAAGGAGTTTTACTAGATAAAGTATCTGCAATTGAAAAAGAATACGGTCGGAAAATAGAAGAAGTGATTGCAAAATTAGAGGATGAAAAAAAGAAAGTAGACGAAATTAAAGAAGATGTTGATTCTGTCAAAATGTTTGCATCCAATTTACAAATCTTCACGGGAACAAAGGCATTCCAGGAAAATGTTTCAACCAATGAAATTAACGTCCAAGTATTATACGATAATGGGAATCTTAACAACATCACCATAGAATGTACGTTCAATGATAAACTGGAAAAGTTAAGAGATGAAATAAAGTCATTTGGTGATATAAAGGTAGACAATTCTGATAAACATACTTCTTTTTCCTGGAAAGGTGATACATCAGCACAGCTTTATCAATCTATATCAGGAGTAAAAACAATTGAAAACATTAATGTCAGACTGGTACGTAAGATTAACATAGATGTCAATTGTCCAACTGGATGCGCCATTTTAGAAGATGGAAACATGTTATTTATAGAAGCGTACAAAAATAATCTGTTGAAATATGCGTCTAATGGTGAAATCCGTTCCAAATCTACAATCAACCCTCAGTCACATTCTATTGGATATGATCTTGCAGTTATCGATTCAAATACAGTAGCTGTATCAGGTGGGGGAAATCCTCCATATCGGATCTACGTGATTGATGTTACATGTAGTAATGAAGAATCTCGTCAAATTATTGAGGTTGACGGATATTCTTATGGCTTAAGCTATCACAATGGATTATTTATTTGTTGCATATCTGAGAAAGGGATTGAAATAATTGACAGGTTGCAAAAGAAATTTACCAATGTCCGGAAACTGCACAGTGCACCCCTACAATTAATAGATACCTACGTAACCTCAAATAATCGTTTTATTTATCATTCTAACTGCCATGAGCATTCTGTCGTGTGTTACGATTTCAATGGACAAGTTAAATGGACATATTCTGATTCATTGCTCAGACATCCATGCGGCGTTACCTTAGATTCTAATTCTAACATCTATGTTGCTGGTTTTGATTCAAACAATATTGTAATGATATCACCAGACGGAAAGCAGGCTAAAGAGCTGATTGGAGCTAGTGGCGGACTTTCAAATCCTCGAGCTATTCATTTTGATAAAGCCAAAAACTTACTTCTAGTAGCAAACTATAACAGAGCGGCCTTTTTATTTCGTGTTTGATTTATTGAACCTGTAATTGTTCTGCTACTTAAAAACAAATACATCTTCAAAGCGTATTATCACGCAAATTTGGAATAAATATAAAATGTCAAATTACATTTAACGTATCATAATTTATCTGCCATGTATTGAAAATACAAATAATAAAATGTATTTGAATTCTTTTGGCTTTTTTTTTACAATTATTTATACAGATATGTAACTTTTAAGGGGGCTCCTGGGTATAAATGAATATTTTTTTCTAATATAGGATTTCGCTATATTTTTTCATAAATGAACTTTATCATATACTTAAAAGAAAAATGAAATAAAACAATGGGGTCACCGTTCATTTAAGCTAAAATCTGCCTCTGGAAAAAGCATACATTTTTGTTAAGGTCCTTTTTTTTCTGTTGAACTAATAGGAGAAAAAGAGGAAATATCGAAATGAAAAAATAACCTAATATAAAAAATCGCTTAAATTTTACAATAATTTAGTTTATGTACAGCTTATTTGAAAACAATAATAAAAAATATAGGTCACCGATGAGTTAAAAAAGATATTTCAAATTTGAGGCCAAAAAATGGCAGTTTCGCACCAAAGGGAGATAATTTGGAGCTTTTTCAAGTTTTAAAGTCATCTGGGGCCAAACCAAATCATTTTTGTGGGTTCTTTTTTGTACCATATCATTAGTAACAACTAATAGCGTAATAAATAAAATTTGTAATGAAAAAAAAAAGGGTTTAATTTTTTGCTAAAATTTTTGTACCCAGGAGCCTCCTTAAGGAATATTATTTTAAAAGATGAAACCTTGATTTTTTTTCTTATGGTTTTTAAATATCTTTACCAGTTCCAAACCGTAGCAATCGTGGGCAGAATATGCAAACCAGTAAATCATTAAGATAGTATGTATACTTTGATTATTTTTATTACACGTTAGACGAATGTTTCAAAAAGGTAAAAAAAAATCCAAATTCCAAGGTAAATTTAAAAAATGGAGAGTCCATGAAACTGACACAATCAAACGGTATCATTCAACTGAATGCGTGAAAAACAATCATAATATCCTGATTTGGAACAAGCGTTTCCTTGGAAAAGGCTAGCTAAAACCTCCCACTTTTATAATAGTTGTGTGTGGTTCCTTTATATTGAATATGTACTCCAATGAGTCAGATGTTTACTTTTTTAGCAGCAGTCCACTGTGTAATTGTAGTTTTTGTCAATCATAACACATCATCTGATTATAATGAGTACGCATACACATGAATGATTTTTAAATCTTTGTGACATCTCTTCTTCAAACAAAAATATATATTTGTAGTACTAAACTATCAATAAGTTGCAATCTTATTTAACATTTCATACTATCAAATTGTAGAATTCGAATTCTACTTTGTAGTACAATTCAATCTTCTTTTTTTACCTCGATTCAGCTATAACCGAATGAGACTGATCATCGGACTTGTACTTATATAAGCATGAATATAGTGTGAGGTGTGCAGCAGAAACTAATAACAATTGCTTATGTGTGAATTTTTTTTCCATTTTTTGGTGGATTTGTATTGCTCAATCTTCACTTCCTATCTTATATTTCGTTTATTTGTTTGTAACTAAGTAATTTTTCCATCTTTTCTACCAATTTTTTTTTTCATTTTTTTTTACTACTGAATCTTTATTGACCTCTTGATATCTCCCGCAACTTTTAAAGAATATTTAAATCGTCGCAACTATGAAAGAGTAACAAAAGATACCAGAGGGACAGTCAAACTCATAAATCGAAAATAAACTGACGTCATGGCTAAAAATGAAAAAGACAAACAGAAAAACAATAATCCACATGACACAAGATAGAAAACTAAAGAATAAGCAACACGAACCCAATCAATATCTAAGGGTGATCTCAGGTGTTCCGGAAGGGTAAGAAGATCCTGCTCCAAATGTGGCACCCATCGTGTTGCTCATGTTATATCAAATCCGGTAAATAGTTTAATTCGGTAGGTCACATTCATGAAAGGGTAGGGGATTGTAGTTATGTAATTAGGAACATAATTCATCCGATAGCATTTGTTAAACGATTATTCCACAACGGACAACCAACTCCTGATGGAGTCCATAAAATTTACGAAAAGGTGATTTCAACTGCACCATTTGGAACTCTTGGTTTAATAGCAGCAACCTTCTATCAAGAATATCTTGATAGGAAATGCAAGCACAGGAATATCGTATCAATTGGGAGATATATACCCAGTATGCAGGTGCTGCTGGAATGTTGATACTAAGAAATGGAAAGTTCACAATTGGAAAGCTGAAACCATCTCTGTTTTTATAAAGTTTTGTTTTCAACTGACCCTCATTGTCAATTTCTAGATGTAAGTCAAGATATGAGGCCGACTTCACTGTATCTGTTGTATCCTTTATCTCTAGTTCGATGGGATAGATGCGTTTAACATAGTCACCAAATTTTGAATTATTAAGTGAATGAAGATCATCTATAGAGCGGATAGTAGAGTTAAAGGATATTGCTTACTTCTTATCTTCCTTCATAAGAAGTTCCTGTGTGAAGTCAGCCTTATAATGACCCAATCTTCTACACCTCAATTGTGACAATACCAAAATTAGAGTCATCACTGAATTTGAAATCATTATGAACCAGAAGATTGGTGCCACTAGTGAAAAACGGTCTGTTTATACTTCTGGAGCACTGAGGTTCATCCATGGTTTTTGGTAGGGTTGTGACTGCTTACTTTAGTTTTTAATGTTGTGTTTTGGGAACTTGTAAGTCTTTTTGTGGTCTTAGGTCTTACTTTGTTTTTGCTGTTGCTTTTTCAGTTAATCACGGCATTTAATTTTTTAATGTCTCCTTGTTATCCTCAAAAAGCAAGGAATATTCAGATATAGATGTATGGGCAATTTGTTATCTTAAATTAATGGCTGAAAAAATTTCATATTTAAAAATGGTAGTTACATCCAGATTAGTTTGAGCGTGAAATTTTTAATTGCTGGCATATGTAATATATGATATAATTACTCTCAATACATCTAAAAATAATTCTTTTCATAAGAAAGGACTATCTTATCATGAAAATATCCATATGAAATATTTATTTACAAATAGAACCTAAAAAAGGGGGAGTTTCAGGGTAAATTACAATGACTATTATTCCTCTATTGACAACTTTCTGCAACATTAACCCAACATTTTTTTTGCACCATTTTGTTGACAAAACATCCATGATTTTTATATTTCATAGTCTTTTATGTGAGGATTTCTGCGTTTTCGGTAAAATCAGTTGTAAAAAATGACAAAAATCGGCAAATATTATGCCGATTTTTGTGTTAAGTGGACCACCTTATGTACCAAATAACAGTTTTTATTCGAAAAATTTGTCAGTTAGCAGTTTAAATGATTGAAATCTTCTCTTATACCCATGAAAATAACAAAAAATGATAAGCTTTATCCCATTTTCACCATAAAATACAATATTAGCCATTTCTTCTTGCTATACTAATATACACATATGATGTCACATGGTTTCCATGGCAACCAGACTATTCAGATTTTTTTTATTAATTTGTTTTTAATTTGACTGTTAGTTTAATTTGGACCATTTCAGCTTAAAAAATTAATCTAAAAATAATAATCTGGCCAAAATTTTTCATACTTGGTCTATTGTTACAGAGAATTGATGTTAATATCTTTTAGCATATGTAAAGAAGGCTACAAAATATATAATAGAACTAGCAAGCATTGTAGAGTTCTGATCATCTGACTTGTTGCCAGAGAACACAGATGGATATAAGATTTTGAAGGTCAGATTCACACCTATTCGTCAAAGTTTAGTTCTATTTGGTCAAACTGGTACATCAATGTCTAAGCAAATCAAATGATGTGGTGACCGTTTAGTGTTTGGTAGATTCATGTTTATAATGTAACAACCATTCTGATTGGCTTAGCAATTACATCTCAAAGATAAGATGACAATCACTGCAATGAACTCACATTTGGATCTGGTAAGCTAACAAATATTTGGTCATCTAATACAGCCACATTCGGTTGCCATTTAAATAAAATAACAAATATCAACATATGTACAAACAAACAATAACCATATTTAATGGAAGCAATAGGAATAAAGGATATAATATTTTTTATAAATTCATTTATTTCATTACATTTTGCAATTATGACATGTATAGTTTTCTATGAATTTAAGATACTGTAAATTCAGAAATGTTTGCAATATTTTTATATTACAAAAATTACTACAGGATGTGAGTAGAAATAGAAACTAGATGCGTTGAAACTACATGAATGTCCCTACTTGCAAAAACAGCTTGAAGCCATTTTAATGAGTGTAAATCATGTAAATTTTGCAAATTTTGGCAAAAATCAGGGCAGCACAACCAAATGTGAACTCTATTTATAGCTCATTATAGTAGACGCACATACTAAAAATCAGCTCAATGTTAATATAAAGTCTGTTTCACTGTCCAAAGTCCTAAATATCGACATGAATCAACGGAGTGGAACTTAATGTAAACTCAATCAGTAACTCATCATTGTAGAGTTGCTTACCAAAAATTGACTCAAAATCTTGTTACTTGCAGAATGACAGAATGGTGAAATGAAGGACAATGGTAAAACTATATTGTCAAACTTAAACCAGCAAGGCCATACAAATCCCATTTTAATTGCCTTATTTGTATGCAGAGTTCCTAAAATCAGACAAATTGTTCTTGGATTTGTTGCATTCTGTCTGCTTATAATTCAACTATCAACAATTAGACAAATTTATCTCAGATTTGTACCTATTGTTCAACAATCAACAATAAATCCATGCAAAAATTTCTAAATGTACAGTAATGTTTTATCTTAACAGACATTATGCAATTATAATTTACAAATGTAGTCAATTATATTTTAATTAACAAAGGATAATCTACATAGAATTCTTAAATATTCTAAAACACAAAAAAATGTGAAGCACATTGCAAAATGATTTATAATTGTGAAAAATCAGTGTTACAACCGATTTTTGAGGAGATATAGATTTCAATGCAAAATTGAACAAAAATCATGAAAACAAATGTAAAAGGAGGTCATGATAGAAAAAAGAACCCTGTGTACAGCATTAAATTACAATCATACAAATCATATATTACTTTTCAAGTCTATCAAAAAGACCTTAATAATGTGAAACAAAGCAAAAGTGTTCAATCATACATAATAGCTATAGGTAGATCATGTTGACCCAAAGATCGAAATATTATACTGAAGAATTGAATCTTAGCATTTAAATGTCACGCACATCAGATTGGATTTACCCAAAGGTTTTTTTCTAAGTACTACTTTTATAGTTAAATGTGTATGTCTCTCAGACTTGATATCACATGTATAGTAGTACCATGTTTCAGGATTAAAATTGTGTATTATCAGTGTTATATCAGAAAAGTTAAAGTCTGATGAAACATTAAATTTAAATGCAGCATATATAAACCACAGGTATGCATGAATCGAGTAAAGATTATAATAGAAAGTTGCTTTACTACATGATATATAGAAAATGCAAAACGATCATTTTTATTTGTGTATCAAAGAGTTCTGAAATAACAAATAAAACCTAAAAAAAAATCCCCAAAACACTCAATTTAGGACAAGAAATTTAAAATGTTACTGATCAATTCTGTACAAACAGGGTTATAGGTATTAATGTCAATGTTACAATACTATAACATTCAGATAAATAAATACTCAACAACAATTTGTTATAATCACATTCTTATGGACAAGGGTTAGATATATTAGCACTGACACTTACATCATGGCATTAAATCTGTAATGAAAATCTAGAAATATTCTCTTATTTTTGCTCTAGGTGGAAAAGTGTGCCTACTTTAATCTAACTTTTGTTTTTGGTTTTTTTTTTTAAATCTGAAGGAATGAACAGCCAGTTATTGTAGCCTTACCCAGAGCTAAACAAATTTACATAAAAAAAAGCAGTTAAAGACATGATCATAATCATGATAATAAAAAAAAAAAAATAATAATAATTTAACAATTTCCGTGTGCACAATCTGTATTTCATTGTACAAATACACAAACTGATACCATCTAAACATAACCCTGAGTAAATAAACAGAACTGTCATTCAGTTAAAGTAGTTTTACTCTTAGATAAGAATTGTTTGAATATTTTCAGTAGTTTAGATAATCACATAATAAGTAGCCAACAAAACTTCCAGATTTACATTCAAATATTAATTAATTCATTTTCAAATATTTAATTAATGAACAAATAATATATGTTAAATAGGAGTCTGACACAACACTTGAAGATTTTAAAACTGATCAGTGTATGGTATTCTTTTAATTAAAATTTTCCCAAACTAACCATCTTTTTTTAACAATTTTTGTATCACTGAACTAGAGGCTCTAAAGAGCCTGTGTCGCTCACCTTGGTCTATGTGAATATTAAACAAAGGAAGCAGATGGATTCATGACAAAATTGTGTTTTGGTGATGGTGATGTGTTTGTACATCTTACTTTACTGAACATTCTTGCTGCTTACAATTATCTCTATCTATAATGAACTTGGCACAGTAGTTTCAGTGGAAAATGTTAGTTAAAATTTACAAATTTTATGAATTTTTTTTAAAATTGACTATAAAGGACAATAACTCCTTAGGGGTCAATTGACCATTTCCGTCATGTTGACTTATTTGTAGATCTTACTTTGCTGAACATTATTGATGTTTACAGTTATCTCTATCTATAATAATATTCAAGATACTGTAATAACCAAAAACAGCAAAATTTCCTTAAAATTACCAATTCAGGGGCAGCAACCCAACAACGGGTTGTCAGATTCATCTGAAAATTTCAGGGCACATAGATCTTTAACTGATAAACAATTTTACCCCGTCAGATTTGCTCTAAAGGCTGCGGTTTCAGAGTTATAAGCCAAAATCTACATTTCACCCCTATGTTCTATTTTAAGCCATGGTGGCCATCTTGGTTGATTGGTCAGGTCACCGGACACACTTTTTAAACTAGATACCCCAATGATGATGTGGCCAAGTTTGGTTTAATTTGGCCCAGTAGTTTCAGAGGAGAAGATTTTTGTAAAAGATGACTAAGATTTACTAAAAATGGTTAAAAATTGACTATAAAGGGCAATAACTCCTAAAGGGATCAACAGACCATTTTGATCTTGTTGACTTATTTGTAGATCGTACTTTGCTGAACATTTTTGCTGTTACAGATTATCTCTATCTATAATAATATTCAAGATAATAACCAAAAACAGCAAAATTTCATTAAAATTACCAACTCAGGGGCAGCAACCTATCAACGGGTCCAATTCATCTCAAAATTTCAGGGCAGATAGATCTTGACCTGATAAATAATTTTACCCCCATGTCAGATTTGCTCTAAATGCTTTGGTTTTTGAGTTATAAGCGAAAAAGTGTATTTTACCCCTATGTTCTATTTTTAGCCATGGTGGCCATCTTGGTTGGTTGGTGGGGTCACCGGACACAATTTTTAAACTAGATACCCCAATGATGATTGTGGCCAAGTTTGGTTTAATTTGGCTCAGTAGTTTCAGAGAAGAAGATTTTTGTAAAAGATGACTAAGATTTACGAAAAATGGTTAAAAATTGACTAAAAAGGGCATAACTCCTACAGGGGTCAACAGACCATTTTGGTCCTGTTGACTTATTTGTAGATCTTACTTTACTGAACATTTTTGCTGTTTGCAATTTATCTCTATCTATGATAATATTCAAGATAATAACCAAAAACAGCAAAATTTCCTTAAAATTTCCAATTCAGGGGCAGTAACCTATCAAAGGGTTGTCAGATTCATCTGAAAATTTTCGGGCAGATAGATCTTGACCTGATTAACAATTTTACCCCTGTCCGATTTGCTTTGGTTTTTGAATTATTAGCCAAAAACTGCATATTACCCCTATGTTCTATTTTTAGCCATGGCGGCCATCTTGGTTGGTTGGCCGGGTCATCGGACAAAATTTTTAAACTAGATACCCTAATAATGAATTTGGCCCAAGTTTGGTTAAATTTGGCCAAGCAGTTTCAGAGGAGAAGATTTTTGTAAAAGTTAACGACGACGGACCATGGACCACGGACAACGGACGCTGGACGCCAAGTGATGAGAAAAGCTCATTTGGCCCTTTGGGCCAGCTGAGCTAAAAATGAAATTGTTTTGCAATTCAAATTTATTTTTTTTTATAATCTAATAGAATTATTTATGTTGGTGTTGCATTTAATTGAAATCACATTAAATATGTTAAATACTGTGTATTGATTAATTTTTGTGGGAACAAATTGTATTTTTGTGAATATTTGATATCCTGGATTTGCCAAAACAACACAAAGCCTACAGAAAATGGGAACTTCATTGAACATTTATATTTGTGGATCAACTTTACTCAGGAAAATCTGTGTTCTAAAATTAATAGTGAGACCACAGTAATCTCAAAGTGTTGTCTGTTAAACATGTTAAACAGGAAATATATCAATTTCTTAATTTTCATTATTCCGATAAATAATTTAATTTCACACAAAAAAATATTCTATACAGTTTGTACACTACTATCTTATTCAATACTAGTACTGTATTCTTTATTTCATGAATTATGTACTTAAATAAAAAAAAATCAATAATCACTGAGCTGGCAGGATAAAATGGTAAATATAAAGCAGTCAAACTACATACATTATCATACGTGTAGCAATCTCTAACGTACTGGTTCACGGCAAATCATTTTCACAACTTATCACAAATTCCATGTCAACTGATGAGAGAACATTTTCTTTTCTTACAGCTCGTCTCATTCTCAAATATTCAGCACACCTTTATAAGGTATCAGATCACCTGAATATTAAATTATCTCCCTTTACTTAAGAAGGGGCATGATGTAAAATGAAGTCTTGATAAATGAACACATGGCAATAACAGGAGGTTTTATGAATCACTATCTAGTGGCATACATAGTTATGTATTCCTTCACTTTGGTTTTGAATGATTCCTGAAAAATAAAAATAATTATAGTGAAATTAAAAATAATATCGATACATTACTACTTCTAGCATGACTCAAAGTGCAACCCTGTATTTTCACAAAGCACTGGTTCCCTAAAACCACAGCACCATTAAATATCCGAGTCACATGACTATCAATATTTTCAACTTGTTGATTTTTTTATATTAGGTGTTTTAACGCATTTTTAAGCACCGCATTTAGGCTATTTCGTGGCAGCCAGTTTTTATTGGTGGAGGAAGCCGGAGTGCCCGGAGAAAACCACTGACCTTCCATAGGAAAACTGACAATCCTAGTTAATTAAGATTGGAGTCGAGTGCACCTGCAGGAGATGGGTTCAAACTCACAACACCAGTGTTGACTGATTACGGTAGGAACTACTTAGACCACTCCGCCACCGAGGCCCCTATTTTCAACTTGTCTTAACTTTAATATCCCTCTACTATTTTCACTACTATAACCACTAAAAGTGGCTAACATTGCTAATTGCCAGGTTTAAATTTGCTCCAGCAACACAATGGGTGCCACATGAATCAAGGTATTTTGAGAGAAGTGCTTCTTTCTTTGTGCCAAATTTCTTAGCATAATTGCTATGGTTATTTGTCTCTCCTGATATTAATATAAGGTTTATCTGTTTGGTACATGTACTTCAATATATTTTTTTGTAGGAATCTAGGAAACAGGAAAAATATACAACTACATGTAGTGTATGAAATCATGAAACTTAGTTACTCTAAGATGTTAAATATAGCTGTCGTATGTGGCTGTATATCATATTTGTTTTTCTTTGTTGCTTCTAACATTAATTATGTTGTTAGTTTTTTATTTTGAATTGTTTTACACATTGTCATGTAGGGCTTTTTATAGCTTTACATCATATAGGTTTAACTCAGGTTAAAGCCAAAGGTTGGCCAATATTTGTTATTATACAGATAGATCATTTAATCTCGTGTGAATACTTGTCTCATTAATAAGAAATCATACCATATTTACTTATTTAATAAACTACAAATACAGAAATTATTGTGTGGTTTTTATTAATGTGAAAATTAAGCTTAGCGAGTATTATAATAACATGATCTTATATTTTGAAATCTGATAAATATATCTTTATGCAGATCTCTCTGAAATCGCAGTAGTTTGAAAATCTTGCATTTTCCTGAATCTGCTGTAGATGTATGATTAAAAGTCATTCAGTAAAATAGTATCTTTTTTCTGTGTTTTTTATTTACCTTATTCCTGCTACAATGATCTTACCTTATTCCTGCTACAATGATCTTACCTTATTCCTGCTATAATGATCTGCTGCATCTACATTTAATGGATCATCAAAATTTAATAAATCCTGAAATTATACAAACATCATAATTAACTACTGTAACAATTAATACAAACAAAATAACTGTGTATATCCAATTCATTTAAACTCTTATACATTTATAAAATATAAATAAAGAATGTGTCCCAAGTACACGGATGCCCTGTCCGCACTATCATGTTCTATGTTCAGTGAAAATGGGGTAAAATCTCTAATTTGGCGTTAAAATTAGAAAGATCATATCAAAAGAAACATGTGTACTAAGTTTCAAGTTGATTGGACTTCAAAGTCATCAAAAACTACCTCAACCAAAAACTTTTAACTTGAAGCAGGACAGACGGACGGATGAACGAACAAACAGACGGATGCACAGACCAGAAAACAAAATGCTCATAAATGGGGCATAAAAAATAATAATAATAATATTGAGATATATATATTCAATAATTTTTTTCAAACATGGTTTACTGAAGAAGCTAACATTCATATTCCATATCTTTTATGTTATTTCACAGGTGTTACAGATTGTACATGTTGTATGTGTGTAATTTTCATTGGAATAACACTTTACCCTATCTCAGAAATCATTAAATTATAACAGAATATTCTTTAATTTCTTAAAACTATATTACTAACTTCCACCCACCAACCATAACCTTTCAAAATCCACTTTACAATAGAATCTAGAAAAATTCTTACAATGTTTGAAAAAAAGTACTGCAGAGAAAAAGAAAAACACTAAGTCTTTGAATTTACAAAAAAATATCACAAGAAACAAAGACATGAAAGGTTATTGTTATATATCTATATAGTTTGATGTTTCAGTTTACAAGAAACAACAAAATAGATAAAAAAAACTTCTTTAAAATATTTTACTTTAAACTGGAAAAGAATGTGAAATTACTTCTAAAATGACTTGAAATCAGCTTTTAAATTTTAATTTTCCTATAATATTTTGTGTAATGTAGGGGAGATAAATCCTATTTCTAAAGTGAAACTTCATTATTGTACACAATATCTACTAACTTCACTTAACAAGTTATTGCAAACCAACTACTTCACTATTTATCAATGTTTATTTTGCGCAATTTTCAGGAGTAACAAGAGTGTGTCCATATCATAGTACACAGATGACCCTGAAAATGGGGTCAAAACTCTAATTTGACATTAAAATTAGAAATATCATATCATAGGGAAGATATTTATCAAGTTTCCAGCTGATTGGACTTCAACTTCATCAAAAACTGCCTTGCACAAAAACTTTACACATACGCCCCCAGAGTATGTCAGTTTATGTGATAGTTATTAAAACATTCTGGAACAATATAGACTTTTTATTAGTTTTTTCCCAGAACAAAAATGACGATTGTGGTAATTTCCTTTTTTATGAAACATTTAACCTATCAAACAAGCACTCTAATGCAATTTTTATGTAACAATTTTTTTCATTGGCTAAAAGTTACCATCAAATCAACAGTTGACCAGGCGTAACTGAGGAGGGACCTGCCATTTTGAATTGATTGGATCAACAAATGTTCGATAATTACAATATTATCGAAAATAAAACAACACTTACCTTGAATTCACCATTTAAATGTAATTAGTTCCGAATTTGAAGTGTATAGGTAACAAAATAACCTCCAGTTTGTAAGTTTTGATTTGTATGACGTCACGTTTATCCACAGTGTCTTTGAGCCAAAATCATTCATGAAGATTTGCGGAATTTATTTGTTTGTCAAATTTATACATTTTTTCAAGCTCTAACATATTATTTCTTTTTGAAATGCATTAAATTCGGAATAACAATACTGTAGTTGAAGAGTTGCCACCATCAATTTTGATTTGACGGTCGCAATTGTCCGTTTTACTGTCCCTGCTACTCGTCGCTAATAATACTACATTTGTGACTGTCAAATCGACAATTGACGGTGGAAACTATTCAACTACAGTACTGTTATTCCTTAATTATGGCCTACTTACAGCAAACAAAGAATTTAACCCCCATATCACATCTTTTAATCTTCTTGTAGGAGCCCAACCTAAAAACAAAATAAATAGCAATATTTATATCAAATTATACATACCAGTTTAACATGGTAAATACAACAAAACGTTGTGTTATGTATATATATATATATATATATATATATATATGTTAATTGCATTTGTATATTTACATGAACTGTAATAAAAGTCTTCAAAATTTCCCAAAGGGAACAAATTCATGGTTCTTAACTTGTCTAAAAATCTGATCTCTCTGAACTTTCTTAAAACGATGTGTTTAATGTTTTCAATGAAAATATAAAAGATTGTATTGAAAGTGTAACCTCAATATTATGAATTAATCATTGTATCAGTTATATAAATTAGTACCAGTGTATATGATATGTAAGAATTGCATAAACTATTATTGAAAAATTTTGAACACTCATACAATAACCCTTACAATATACATGGTTATATGCAAATTTGTTTATATATATGCTGTTGTTTTTTATTTGGTCGGGTTGTTGTCTCTTTGACACATTCCCCATTTCCATTCTCAATTTTATTGTTTATATATTATTTGCAAATTGATGTTAAAATACATAACCATTTTTATCTATTATAAATTACAATTTCATATGTGTTATTTGTTCAAATCTTATAAAATACTGACTGAACAAGATGCACAAATGCACAACTTTACCCCTTTATTCATCAAAGATATGGTATCTCAATTGAACTCTATCTAATCTTACTAAATGAACTGTCTTATATTGTTCTGTTGCACCACTGTCCTAGGATTAGGAGAGGTTTGGGCACTCATTAACATGTTTACATTCTGTATTTGTCTGTCCCAAGTCAGGAGCCTGTAATTCAGCAGTTGTCATTTGTTGCTGTGTTACATATATCTGTTTTTCATTCATTATTTTGTTCATAAATTAGGCTGTTAATTTTCTTGTTTGAACTATTTTTTAAATAAGTCATTTCGGGGCCTTTTTAAGCTGACAATGTGTTATGTGCAGTACGGTGACCTATAGCTGTTAATTTCTGTGTCATTTGGTCCTATGTGAAGAGTTATCTCAATGGCAAAAACACCACATCTTCTTTTTTATATTTAATGTAATAAACTTTAACCTTACCTAAACTGTCATAAGAACTTTGGCGTAATAAACTAAGACAGACCTCTCCTTCTTCATCAATATTTGGATGCCATATTCTAGTTTGGCATGTCACAACAGGAGGCTGCAATAAATATCCTTTCATTATAATTCTTGTTCTCGTTTTTTATATAAATTATATTAGACCGTTGGTTTCCCTGTTCAAATGGTTCAACACTTGTCATTTTTGGGGCCCTTTAAAGCTTTCTGTTCGGTGTGAGTCAAAGCTTGGTGTTGAAGACAGTGCATTGATGTAACAGGTTTACTTTTACAAATTTGGACTTGGATGGAAAGTTGTCTTATTGGAACTCATACCACATCTTCTTATATCTATGAACATTTTTTTTTAATAAACTGTTTGGTAAAATAATGTTGTATGTCTACCACTGAGTAGGTACAAATGTTTTTGTCCCATCCACAGCACAGACAGATCTCATGTACAAGCAATATCAGATTATATGAATTCCTTGTTGTTTATTTGATGACCAAAGACTGGTTGGGCCAAAGTGTAATCATGGTAATGTGTCAGGTAGTGTCAAGACTAGAGATAATATCAGGATGGATAGATGTTCATGTAGAAAAGGATAACTTATTTTGTGTCTGTCCCAGAGGCCTGATGATAATGTTTCATATATACAGGTATATGTTTGTTTTGAACATGTTGTTGTATGAGACCTATAGATTTTAAATTCTTGTTTAACAAATTTATGGGTTGCTGTAACGGTTTCTTTATAATTTTTTTTAAACATTTTGCTTTTGTCACAATTTGAATATCAGACCAAAATGATTGGAGACAAATAACTTTCAAAAACAATATCTTTTTTAAAATGCTTACTCTATCATGACTATGGATTCATAATTATTCAGTGTTCTCCCCAGGGCCTTTTAGCAGTAATGTGATGCTATCTGAATTGATTTTCTTATAGATTGTGTTAAGAATGTGATGCTGTAATTTTAAGAAACAAGATGGTATTTCAAATTTCCTTGTTTACATTTTTTGTACCAGGATGCTATATAAATTATCTGGGGATAACACTGATTATTATTTGTAGTATTACAATTTTATAATGATTTCATGTGTAAAAAAAAACCATGAATTTAACTGTTCAACATAGTACAAGTTTTCTATAACCATGACATATTGGTGGCCTTTGACTGTTTTCTGCTCTTTCAACAGGTTGTTGTCTCATTGACACATTCCCTATTTCCGTTCTCAATTTTATTCCTAACAAGAATGTGTCCACAGTACACGGATGCCCTACTCGCACTATCATTTTCTATGTTTAGTGGACCGTGAAATAGGAATAAATTCTCTAATTTGGCATTAAAATTAGAATGATCTTATCATAGGGCACATGTATACTAAGTTTCAAGTTGATTGGACTTCAACTTCATCAAAAACTACCTTGACCAAAAACTTGAACCTGAAGAGGGACAGACGGACAAACGAACGGACGAACGAAAACAGACGGACGGACGGACAGACCAGAAAACATAATGCCCCTCTACTATCGTAGGTGGGGCATAAAAATATACATGTACAATATTTATATAAATGAATCCACAGTACCTCCCCATATTTCATCTTACCAATATATTATATTCGTCAGGTATATTTATCGTAAATTTAAATTTTCCTCCATGCCAGAATCCATCTTCAGGTGTGATTATTAAAGAAAACTTATGAAGAGTATTGGGATCTTCAAAGTTTACTTTACATGTCTTAGGTAAATGTTCCTCCATTTCTTGAACCTCTGGAAATAAAAAGAAAACTTCAGAAAATTAAATACTTTTAAAATACCTTGCGTGTATAGATAAAATCACTTATACACAATATAACAAAGGATACATAATAAACGTCTGACTTTTGGAGTTATACTTGTAAAATTTCAATGCATTTATCAGTTAATTATAAAGCACAATAAGCCTTGACCCCTCCCTTTTAAAAAAACCAACAACCAGTTGTCCAATTCGTCTGAAAATTTCAAGGCAGATAAATATTGACTTGATAAACATTTTAACCCTCGTCAGATTTGCTCTAAATGCTTTGGTTTCAGATTTATAAGCCAAAATCTACATTTTACCCCTAGCCCTATGTTCTATTTTTAGCCATGGCAGCCATCTTAATTAATTGGCTGGGACACCACACACATTTTTTAAACTAGATACCCTAATAATGATTGTGGCTAAGTTTGGTTAAATTTGACCCAGTAGTTTCAGAGGAGAAGATTTTTGTAAAAGTTTACAGACACAGGATGATGGAGGTAGGACGACGGACGCCAAGTGATGAGAAAAGCTGACTTGAGCTAAAAATTATTTGAAAAGGCGGCTTCAATTATAATTGCCTTTCATAGCTGATTATATACAATATGGATTTTTCATATTATTGATGTCCTACCATAACCTATGTTTGCTTAAATACATGTACATGATATAAGCTCTCAATTGCACTAATACTCCTAATCTTCATCATGCTAAACTATCTTTCTCAGGATTTTTGTTTTTGGACTTAAAAAGCAAAGGAAATTGACCTACAGGATTGAATGGATTGTGGTGAAAAATTTATTTGATGAGTATTTTGACTTCCTAAAAGAAAGGATATGAAAATCAAAAATAGGAAAACCTATTCATTAATAGTTACGGTTGGCGGTCATTTGTTTAACTATGATAATTTTTGATAATATATTCACTGTTATTGAAATTTATCAAAATATACAGGCAATCAAATATGGTCATAAAAAAAACTTGTCCTTTACCTTTCACTAACAGTTTGTCTCTGATAGATATTCTTTTATTTTCTTCATTTTCTTTCTTTCCTGTGGAACTCTGTTGTTTTAATTTTTTTGACAATGTGATCATATTCTCTAGTATCTGAAATTATAAACTTGTTTGATAATTAATTAATATACAGATATACTTACTTGCAATTTTGTTAGTCATTTTGATAAAACAAAAGAATGTATCACATGTATAGATCTAGAGGATAAATGTACAAATGTACATATATAACAAAATTAGCAAAAACAGCATGTTTTAAAAATGAATGTACATGCAATAATCAAATCAATCATAATGAAATGAAATCTGTACTTCACTTTCTTAGTGTCTATTTGTTGTTGGAATTAATTACAAGACTTAGTCCACTCTATTTCTATTTGTATCAATCTGATGAGTTAAGCCTTTTTCTACTGATTTTTATAGTTTATTCTTATGTCATGTATGTTGTACTGTAACACCACTGTCCAAGGTTAGGGTTAGGGTTGGGCACCCACTAACATGTTTAACCCCCCCCCCCCCCCCCCCAACCTCCAAACACACACACAAATACACATTCTGTATGATGGGTCTGTCCCATTTCAGGAGCCTGTACTTCAGTGGATCTTGTTTTTTGCTTTGTTACATATTTGTTTTATGTTCATTATTTTGTACATAAATATTGTAATGTTGTATTGCTGGTTATTTTCACAGGTGTAACATTTCATGATTTTCATTTAACATGTTTAATAAAATATTTTATTATTATTTTGGCAGATTCAAAACTTTTATCAATACCTTTGCATGTACTTTTAAATTGGCGGAATTTATTTTGGATATTTTGTTCAATCAGCAAAAATAAGCGAAAAATTTACACCCTGTGCAAATAACCCACTATACGGTAAGGTCATTAGTTTTCTTGTTTGAAATGTTTTACATTTGTCAGTTTGGGGCCTTTCAACATTGTTCAAAGTTTAATATGCGATATGGGCTTTGCTGATTGTTGAAAGCGATACGTGTCCAATAGTCATGATAGTTGTTAATTTCTGTGTCATTTAAATTTGTTCTCTTGGGAAGACTTGTCTCTTTGCTTTGGTAATTATCATGATCATACCCCATCTGGTTTTTTTATATATATATCCAATTCAAACAACTCTAATTAAGGAAACTGGTGCATTTGTAATTTGTGAAATCATTATCTTTTATTTATGAAGGTTATTCATTTACAGTAAAACCTGTATAAACCGGCCGGCTACGGGACTATGAAAAAGGGCCGGTTTGGACAGTGAGCCGGTTTATTCAGGTTTCCGTTTTGACCCAAAGTTAATGACTTGTGACGTCCGACTTTTTGCATGTAAAAGTTCTCTCTGATTGTAAATTATATCTGATAAATTAAAATACTTTCACTTCGTTTTTCATTGTTTGCATTTTTATCATAATGCTTGCGTTGTTTGGATTGTAAGACGAGAGTTTCGATTTACTCCCATGATCAATAATTTGAAATGTTGGAATGGCCGATTAAAAAGCCAGAATATTATCAAACGTAATTTCATCACTTTCGAAACGTTGTCGTACAGTGTACAATATCCATTGATTGTTGTCATCCGGGTGTTTTTCATTATCAAGGTCATTTGTTTAGGGGTTCACAACAGGGAACCCAGGATTTTGAAATCACGATGTGAATTTCTTACTCCGCGATTTTAATTTGTTTATCCAAGTTAAAACGTAAGTTCAATCCGAGATATAATCGGTGTGTCTTTTCGTTTAGTTGACACGTTTATAATGTTTAAATAAATAATACAATTCACTACTGTACGACTTTAGGTTCACAGTTTGACATTTGACTAATTGATTATCACGAAAAGCCATATTGTATAAACAAATATGTTTTGATGGCATATCGATCATTGAAATTAATTAGACAAACCGGTTTTGACAGGTGATAATAAATGTAATTAAGAGTATTGGGACTTCATAATTAGACCGGAATTCGGAATACACAGGGTCCGGTTTACAAAGGGTATTTTAACAAAGACTTTGAATGGAAAAATATGGGACTTTCATTTTCGGCCGGAATGGACAGGAAACCGGTTTATTCAGGGTCCGGTTTAATCAGGTTTGACTGTAGTTATTCAAGAAGCATATATACAAAAGTACATTGTTCAAGTTTATATATATACATGTACCATCTCATTTTGTACTATATTTTTCAATTGTCATATTATTTTTTTTCCTGCTGATAAAATACATGTATATAAACATAATATGGCTTCCCCATCCCATGCTAACAAAAGCTCAAAATACTTCACAAAACTCTCCGACTTTTAAGACATGTAAGAGTAATCATGGTAATTATTTATTTTATTATAATGGGATCGGATCAAATTTAGAGGCTAAAGCAACCTGATACCAGTGACCTGTGTTCTTGTCTGTATGCTGATGTAACATTTGTACTGTTTGCAGGTTAGTACATGTAGTATGGTTGATTTAAAAGCATCAAAGACCATATACCTGTCAACCTCTTAAACCTTCAAAGAGGAAGATCACAGATCACCAGAAGAAATCGAAAAGTTGATTGAACATGATGTGCACAAAGATTCCTTGCCAAGTGAACTAGTTGAAGACAGTACATTTTGTACTTTGACCTAAATGGTTAACTTTTACAAATTGTGACTTGGATGGAGATTTGTCTCATTGGTACTCATACTACATCTTCCTATATATATATATATATCTATTGGTCATAAAAATGGAAAATGTTTTATTCAAATTTCCTTGACGATTGGAATCGCAGTAAACTATTTCTTCTTTTTTACACTGCCGCTTATATAATTAGTTCAAACAAAGACCTCAATCTTGTTGGAGTTGACATAGCTGAACTGAATTTTGATTCCTTACAAATTGAATATAAAAACAACTTTCAAATGATTGCCCCAAAAAAATTCAATGAGTAACAATCGCGGGTAAAAATATCCAAAAGCAGGAGATCTTATATTCACGCTCAAGAGTAAAATGTGAAGCCGGAGATTTCTGGAATATTGTCTTTTGAGTGGGAGTCTCGATCCTGCTAAAAAAAAGGGAAGGTTGGCAGGTATATATATCTTGAAGATCTTTAAGGATTTGTGAATTTGTTATAAAAACGTGTACTAGTCATGCTAGTTGGAGTAGGAATCGGGTACCCCACATGACGAATGATCATAGCAACCACGGGTAAAAATATCCAAAAGCAGGAGAACTTATATTCTTGCTCAAGAGTAGAATGGAAGCGGGAGATTTCTGGAATATTGTCATTTGAGTGGGAGTCTCCTGCTAAAAAAAGGGAAGGTTGGCAGGTTAATATCTCGAAGATATTTTAAGGATTTGTGAATATGTTACAAAAGCATGTACAAGTTACAACTTCCCACGCATTTGTATAAAATGAGAAAGATGAGTTTCCACAACAGAAAGTATGAGAAATAATGAAATCATACAGCAATAACATTAGGAGTAGGATCAACAGGAAACACATTTCTCAAATTGTTGTGTATAACCTTAGGTTTATGTGTATAATTTGTTTGTAGAGCTGTGTACATGGTGTAACTCACAGTACACTGCTGACTCACTGACACTGACCTTTTAAGTTTTATCAAACTCTTAATGTAAATATCTTAATTCCTTAGTTTACAATTCTCTCTTTTTTAGTAATAAGGACGCGATTTTTGTATAATTTCAACAGTTCTATGAGTTTCTTCGTTGTAAACAGATTTTTTGCTGAAAGGTCTATGAACCGGAAGTTTACACTGTATAAAGAAGCTTACATCAATGAGAAATAAAACTCTGCATACTTTATATAGAAATATAAATCAAGATATACATTTAAATCAATGCTAAAAAATCAGAAAAAAATCAAAAACCTTGTGTTATAATGTGT
Source organism: Mytilus edulis (assembly GCA_019925275.1). NCBI lineage: Eukaryota > Metazoa > Mollusca > Bivalvia > Mytilida > Mytilidae > Mytilus > Mytilus edulis. The sequence goes on from CM034358.1 coordinate 50,725,910, forward strand.
CTTGTCTGTTATTGATTAAATATAATTACTTTTTTAATGGATATAAGGAACTCACTGAAAATGGAATGGCCCTGGCAGTACAATTTCCCACCTTTCTTCACGTAATAACACTCTTGTAGCTTATTGAACCCTTTTAAATTGAGGTTACTTCCATTTTTAATGATTCGAGTGTACTCCATTATATTTTATATTGAATGACACAAACTTGCAATGTTGTCATACAATGATTCTGAGTGAGAACAGAGAAACTCTACAAGGATCTTCTTTTACAATACACAATCCTTGAGCTGTATGATGCATTAGGGTAGAATTGGATAGCCCACATGATTATGACAGTAAAATATTGAGTTCATTAATTCTTTAGTACAATTAAAATAATGGGAAATTTTCCCAATTTTTTTTATTTTTTTTTTTTATTGATTTTTCTACTGTAATAGGGTACTTTGTTCACATTATGTATAGTACAAGACACAACAGAAAAGGTACCCACAGAGAGATTCAGTGTAAAATCAATATAAATATAGTAGGTGAATTTTTTTTAATGATGTTTGTGATTTACTTAAGAATTGAATTTTTCTTTAATATTGAAAATTCGTTGAGGTGTAAAACCGTCGACCAGAGTACATTCCGTGCTTCATTCTAAAAATGTGTGCATGGTCAACACTTTTACGACTCTATGAATATACTAAAAGAAGTATTCAATACTTATAATTACATTTTTAGCTATGATCAGATGATAATCATGATAATCATGAAAACGGGATTACAATCAAGATTTTCTTTTATTACCTGTCCACTTAATTGTTGAAACGTGTGTCATCATGAATATTAATTTCCATGAGAAACATGAGTCCAAAAAAAAATATACATGTATGTCTGTTTATGGTTACCTGACCGACCCTAAGCCATTTTATTTCCGTTGTAAAGTGAAAGATTAATAGAACTTACAAGTGTCAAAAGCGAAGTAAGGGTAGCCAATACATTTAATCAATTGCCTGATACATCCCAATGTTCACAATCCTGAATATGACAGCTGTTTTAAAGAAGCTTGCTACTCGTGTAATGAAATAAAAACTTCGCTGCCATTTTTTTCCAACCAACCCAATCATTGAAAATATGGGTAAACTAGGCCTATGGACTCAAAATCATGGCTCAAAAATAAAATGGAAATACCAATCTATCTACCCTATTTACTTTGATGATGTAACCTTAAAGGGGCACTAGCTGTCAAATTCGTGGTCACCGATTTGACTCAAATTCTCATATTTGATTTATAATAATCATGATAATGTAAAACATTTATCCTAACTACCAAAAGTCTAAAATAAACAGTTTACAGAGCATGGAGTAGATAATATGAAGGTTCGTTTCGTGTGTATTGTAGTCCAGACGCCATCTAATTAACTATTGATTTGACCTCAGATGACCATATAAGCAATGTAAACATAAATAAAGATATGAATAGATTAAACCAACACGTGCAATAGGATTTTTTTTACTTCTGTTTGAGTTTATTTTATAGATTAAAAATATATGTTTCTCATTGTTTTAACTGTATCAGAGTGATTTTATATGGATCAAATTAAATCAGTAATCAAATGATTTACCGTATTTTCACTTTCATTGTTGACATTCTTTTTCTTTAAAAAACCAGTTCACGTACAATGCATGTGATGTCAATCTCTAGCAAGGGGTTAAATTGAAGTTCACATGAATACAGATTTAATGAGGTCGACTAATTCACTTGCAAGTGAATGAGTAATTATCAATGTTTCTTCGCTTAATTTGACAAAATTGAACCATTTTGGATGCTAAAAGCGAATTATTATTTCACTATTTCACTTTCATTATTGATTGAACAAAAAAAAATCTTACTTTAGTTTTTTATATATCTCGTAGCTAGTGCCCCTTTAAACAGACATATATTTATTTTTGGCCTGAGAAACCTGAGTTCACTAGAAACACGAGAAACCTCCTTTTAATCACCAGAGCACAAAATACATGAGAAACCTCCTTATTATCAACAGAAATCACTAGAAAATCAGAAACATCCTGTTAAATAATCACTTCTAGACCAACTTTTGTTGAAATGAATATAACTAAGTCTAACCAAAATTATAGAGGTGCTGCCATGGACATGATGGAGAAATTGTAGGCCAAAAAGATATAAGTAGATGTGGTATGAGACAGCCTTCCATCCAAGTCACAATTTGTAAAAGTAAAACATTATCAATGATTATAGGTCAAAATACAACACAGATCATTGGTTCATACAGAAACATGAATCTGTTATATTTCATAAATTTATTTTCTTCATTACAGGATTCAGCCTAATTCAGATACAAGAAAGAAACAATTGGAAGCTTGGTGTTCACTGATTCTCAACTACCACAAACAGAAAAAGTCCTACAGCATAGATGTGACCGAGATACTCAACTCTCAACTTTGTCATAACAAAGAAATAGACAGTATCCTTTTGTAGTGTCAAATAATGATACACATTTAAAGCATGGTAAAGTATTACCATGATTACACATAAGGTGACTTTATTAAAAACGTATGGTGAATTTCACAAAAGATACCAGTGTTTGAATGATTCACTATGAAATCTACCAATACACAAAATTCATTAAACATCCTGGTGTACTGAAACTGTGAATTTTTAAAGGAGTAGGTCCGGTAAGGACCGATTTTGGCCTCAAATTTCAGGTTCATCTGACGAAAGATTTTGTCCACTTTTTAAACACCTAAGTGTCTATTTCATTTGAATTAATTAGTTTATGTGAAAGATTTTAACTGATTTAGTCATTAAAAACGACCCGATTCAAGCTCAAATATGAAAAATCTACCAAATATGCCGAAAAATGTCACTTTTCAGATGGTTTTTGTCAAAAATGAAAGTGGCTGCATCCGTGTTCATCCTCAATCTTTATATATGTAATGTATTATCTTAAAATACAACTTACATTTTAATATTAAGGATGAACACGAATGCGGCCACTTTCGTTTCACACGAAAACCGTCTAAAATTTAACTAAAATGCTAGAATTGTGAAGATTTCAGTAATTTAGCATGACTTAATGGTGCTAGTACCCGATATATGTGCATTGTATTGTCAAAAACAACCCATATTTATGTAGCCGAAGCATTCTACTGTACAATAAATAACTAAAAGTTTACATTTTAACAATTTTGTAAAACTGCTATATTTTGGGGCCAAAAAGGGGTCTTACTGGACCTACTCCTTTAATGTTTTTAGCCCCTCTCTTCGGTAGTGATTAATTGTTACCCTTTTTTTGTCTGCATGTCCCAAAATTAGTTTCCTTTGTCTAGCTTTAGTTTGCCTAACCCAAATATTTTGAAACTTATACACAAAGCTTATTATATTGCCATGATTACATGTACCACATAAAACTAAATCAAGTTTGAATTTGGGTGGCATCACTTTTACGTTCTTTACAATGCTTATTACCACAAAAGTCAGATCAACAATGATCAAGTTTGAATTTGGGTGACTTAAAATGTATATTGTCATTATTGACCTTAACAGTTTTTAGGAAAACTCTCATTAGATGGTTTATATACTGTGTTAGATGAACTTTGTAGAACAGGTAAGTGTATGTTCTGTGTCAAAAAGAAATTGACCGTTATTCAAATGAACATCAATAATTCTGTGTACCTATTTCGAGTTAAAAACATTATCTCCAAAAAGTCTATCATTTTAAAATTTGAATTGGGATTGTTATAAGAACCCTGCAATACACAACAAAATCTATCAAAGACTTTTCTTTCCTAATTGGTTGTGACAATTTCAATCAAAGTATAAATACATATACATATATACGTGCACCTGCATAAGGTTGATTTCTATCTGATGTCGCTCAAATTATGACATCATCATGATCATGATAAACATGATAAACATGATAAACATGATAAAGTCATTAGGATCACATTTTTACTGCTATTTCTTGCATGTGTCTTGTAGGTACTGACTTTTATCATTCTATGCTGACCTGTTGAAGAAAAAAAAACTAAAGATATTTATTTTAAATAGTCATGATAGTAAAGTAGGAAATAAGAAAAATATGTTTTATAAAAAAGAAGATGTGGTATAATTGTCAATGAGACAACTACTAACAAGAGACCAAATGACACAGAAATTAACACTGTATGGCCTTCAACAATGAGCAAATCCCATACTGCATAGTCAGCTTATTTAGTTCATTTTTATATTTTATTGTATCTCTCCCAAAATTTGTTTACCTGATATTTTTGGTAAATGAAAAAAATGTAAAATGTAAACATGGTAAAAAAGACTTATCCTATCATTATTGATATATATAGGGTATTGTAGTTCCAAACAGAATTTAATGTTTCACATATTGAATGCTCTTTAGAAAATAACTGAACTGTTATTTTAATTGATTATAGGGCACTTAGAATGGAAAGATCCCAAGACAAAGAAACAATGTTTGGTGATGTGGAGAACTCCTGAGGAATGGGGAAATTTAATATATACTTGGGTAAGATGAAGTATAAGTTCATCATTGAGAGATGTCTCAGAAGTATGAGTTATTGCCCTTTAAAGATAAAAATTAAAAATGATAAAGTAATTCATAGTATAAACTTAAACAGTCAGCAACTCATTTCACAAAATATCTTGTCATATATGCATGTTTCTGTGAGAAAAAATATCTGTTTGTCATAAAATTGAGAAATGGAGAAAATGACCATGGTGCAGAAAACAGCCCAAAGCCACCAATGGGTGTTCATCACAGCCAGAAAATCCTGCACCTGGAGTCTGTCTCCATAAAATGTACCCTCTTTTTTTAATTGCATGCAATTGATGCAAAATACCAAAATTACCTAAATTTTTACATATTTAATTTTTTTTTGTGTTGAATATGAACTACTTTCTAGTATGTGTTTCTGAACAACCCTGAATTTGTAGTGTTACACTTAAAACTATTGTCATCACTTTCTCATGTTGCTCATCATGTAAAGTGGCAATTACCTGCATCAAACTTTTGAAAAAACAGAATTCACCATCCACTATGATATACACACATGATTCTGATCACCTATATAAATATTACTGGTACTGTTAATGACTATACCAGTAACAAGATGTAAAAATCAATTTACAAAATATAGAAAATTTGTCAAAATAGAAAAAAAGTATGAAAAAGACAAAAGACCAGATTAAAAAAATTGTATTATAAAATGAACTTATGAATGTCAATATTGTCAATGCCAATTTAAAAATGTATGATAAATAGTGATCTAAAAATAAATCTATTCTATTGTTTTTCAGATAATATCAAAGTCCATGACTAATACTGTATGTACTTTTTATGAGTTAACAAATGGAGAGGAATCAGAAGGAACAGGTAAGTGGTACATTATAATCATTTTTTTTTCTTTTTCTATTTCTGCATGAATTATCTCCCTTTTGCTATTGACCAAATTTTTCACTTTTTAAGATAGTTAATATAACTAACTATTGATTTCACAAATAATTGTCAATCAGTAAAATCATAAATAGCTCAATACAACACTTAACATGCTTAACATTGCTACATTTATTTCTGTTAATTATTTAGATAAAAGGAGAATGTGTCTGAGGACATGAATACCCCTGCTCAAGCTTGCTCGTAATAAAGTGAAACTATTTTTGGGAGGGAAGGAGGGACAGGATGACAAATGTTTTGATAAATGAAGGAGTTGTTGCTTTAAGGATGTACACCTCTGAGGAGCCAAAAATTTCTAGAATTAAACTTTTTTTCTTAACCTGATTTTTGGGTTTTAAAAGACTGTAACAAAATAATTGGTGAAGAAAAAATCATATGGTGGTGCACTTTTTTTTTTTGCTACAGCCCTTTGAAAATGCCCAATTTTGATGATTTTCCCATTTTTCATCGACTTTTACCTATTTTTGGGGTATTATCGTGAAAAAAAATCACAGTTCCACAATTAAACTTTTTTTCATACTTTCTATAAAGATGAAGTGGACCAATCTGAATAAATTATACTTAAAAAAACTATAGGTAGGTGTTAATATAAGAAAGTTTTATCATATTTTGACGCTTTTTTGTGTAAAATTTACCATGCTGTCAATTTTCTATTTTTGTGATTTTTTTCAGTTTTAAGAACAAAATGCATATTATTTCAACTTTTTTGTTATGAATGATTGAAAACATACATATATAAGAAATTTGAAAAGACCAAAATGATATAAGATGTACATGATTCTTGTTAAATCATTTTTTGTATCCCTCACCCATGTTCTCAAAATTTTGGCTAAAAATACTGACTTGATTGGTCGTAAAATTTGAAAACTGGATTACTCAAAAACCGTTCATTGTAAATACACATTTTTTTCACAGAGTTAAGTTTGATTATAATATTTTTAAAATTCATTGATATTTTCCACTTGTATCACATTTTTTGGAAATAATTCAAGAACGAGATTTCAACGACACTGAAAGAGACTGAAAAGGCCGAAGAATACATCCTTAAATAACAATAATTTTGGGGCTATTTTCTTAAAAACTATGATCAATAGGAAACAACTTTAAACAGCAAAATTAATCAGCAAGACAAAAGTGCAGGCTTTTACTCTGTGTTCCATTGCACATTGTCCATTTATTTTAATTTAATCTTACTAATCCATGAAGATTACAACTAAACGTATGTGCCTATTGTGCTTCTGTAAATTTTTATTCTATGTGACTTCCTTCATGTTGTAAAAGTTTTATTGTTTTATTAAAAAGAAAAGAATTATAACTTTATTTCATTGTCAGAAAAAAAACATTCAGTACATCATTTGTTATAGAACTAACATATTTATTCAATTGTATATTTTTGTTTCAGAATTTCATGGTCTTGAAAAATGGTTATTATTACGAGCTATAAAGACTTTAGAGGCTCAAAGAAAAGCTGAAATAATGATGTTTGACGATAGTGAAGGTGTCAAGTTCTTTTAGTGCAATCTGTGATATACATGTTGTCATTTTTATATAATTTATATATATTATATAGTCATTGTTGTACTATTAAAATATCTATCATATATAAATATTTTCTGTATATTGACAGGAGAGTGCCAAAAAAAAAATGAAAACAACACATCATAAATATCATGCTTCTGAAGCTCTTCAGGAAGTCTCAAAGCAAAATTTTTGAAAGCAAAGAATGTATTCGGACTGAAAAATGTTCGAGAGTTTTAATACAAAAAGTACTGAAAAAATAGCCAAATCCATCAAAGGTCAACTTTACATGAAGGATTTATTACCTTATTTTCTTTATAATTTCAAAATTTATTAACATGCAATTTTAGATTGTTTGTTATAAATCATGTCAGTACAGAAGTACTGACTACTGAGTTGATGATTCCCTTTGGGACTGAACTCTATACATATTAAAGAAACCTTGCAACAACTAAGGGATCTTCAAGTTTCCTTTTGTAAGCAATGTAAGGCAAAATTTCTGGTTATTTTCAACATACCATTGATCCCACTATTCAACCTTATACTTTTGGTGTCATGAACATAGATGATTGGCAAGCAAAACTATATGTTCTACTTAAAGTAAATTTTGCTATTTCAATGCATCTTTTAGTTGATTTGTCAGTAAAACTATCTAGGCTTATCAGGAGAAAATATAACAAGAAACATAAAAGAGGGACGAAAGATACCAGAGGAACAGTCAAACTCATAAATAAAATAAACTGACAATGCCATGGCTAAAAAAGAAAAAGACAAACAGACAAACAATAGTACACATGGCACAACATAAAAAACTAATAAATCAGCAACACAAACCCCACCAAAAATGGGGTGTAATCTGTTATAACAAATCCGGTAAATAGTCCAATTTGGTAGGTCACATTCATGAAAGGCAAGGAGATTGTAGTTGTGACGTAAGGAAAATATCCAATATCATATGCTAATCATAAAAAATTCATTTTAACTTCTGATCAATTTTAATCCTTTATTTTCTTATACACAATGCTTATTTTAACTAGTGATGTATCAATATTATTTGTTATGCAGAATTAGCTCATCTCATTTCCATTGAGTTTATTGAGCTCCTTTTCCCTCAGAGATGGTCTTTTGACTTTTAATTTTTTGCATAGTTTCCATGTTATAGTATGTGGTATGATAAGTTTTAGTTAAAATACTAATGATAGATAAACTCACCATAGATACCAGGATTAAATTTGTATTTATGCCATACACTCATTTTGTCTAGAAAAGACTCATACGTGACGTAAAATCAATGTTATTGGTATGCAGTTTTATAATCATTTGTGAGTCTTATTCTCAAATATGTGGCACAGCCCCATCATCATGATTTATTGACTTCTTTATGCTTCACAAGTTAAAGTTTGCGTTGAGGTTAGTGTAAATGGAACCAGTTTTATAAGCATTGGCATTTATCACTTCCATGGAAGATTTTAAGGCCTGCACCTACAGTCATGGTACATTGACTTCGAATGTTGTTGCATATATCAAATTAGAAGATGTAGAATGATTGCCAATGAGACAACTGTCCACAAGAGACCAAATGACACAGAAATTAAAAAGTATAGGTCATTCTAAGGCTTTCAACAATTAGAAAAAAAACTATACTGCAGTTATCTATAAAAGCCCTTGAAATAAATGAGATATGTTAAACACCAATGACTTAATATATTTACAAAATAATAAACGAAAAACAAATATGCTACACAGGAACAAACAACAACCATTGAATTACATGTTCTTGACTTGAGACAGACACATTCATAATGTAGTTAAAAAAAAAAATTCTACATTTGTATTTTACTATAGAAATAACAAAAAAAGGTCATATACTATTGTCAACAGTTTATTATACAACCACAAAAATTAAAAATGTTTTGGTCGTATATTGGTATCAAGTTGGCGTAGTCGTCTGCGTCGTCGTCGTCATCCGAATACTTTTAGTTTTCGCACTCTAACTTTAGTAAAAGTAAATAGAAATCTATGAAATTTTAACACAAGGTTTATGACCACAAAAGGAAGGTTTGGATTGATTTTGGGAGTTTTGGTCCGAACATTTTAGGAATAAGGGGCCAAAAAGGGCCCAAATAAGCATTATTCTTTGTTTTCGTACTATAACTTTAGTTTAATTAAATAGAAATCTATGAAATTTTGACACAAGGTTTATGACCACAAAGGGAATGTTGGGATAGATTATGGGAGTTTTGGTTCCAACAGTTTAGGAATAAGGGGCCAAATAAGGGACCAAATAAGCATTATTCTTGGTTTTTCGCACAATAACTTTAGTATAAGTAAATAGAAATCAATGAAATTTAAATACAAGGTTTATGACCACAAAAGGAAGGTTGGGATTGATTTTGGGAGTTGAGGTCCCAACAGTTTAGGAATTAGGGGCCAAAAAGGGGCCCAAATAAGCATTATTCTTGGTTTTCGCACCATAACTTTAGTATTAGTGAATAGAAATCTATGAAATTTAAACACAAGGTTTATGACCATAAAAGGAGGGTTGGGTTTTTGGTCCCAACAGTTTAGGAATGAGGGGCCCAAAGGGTCCAAAATTGAACTTTGTTTGATTTCATCAAAAATTGAATAATTGGGGTTCTTTGATATGCCAAATCTAACTGTGTATGTAGATTCTTAAATTTTGGTCCCGTTTTCAAATTGGTCTACATTAAAGTCCAAAGAGTCCAAAATTAAACTAAGTTTGATTTTAACAAAAATTGAATTCTTGGGCTTTTTTGATATGCTGAATCTAAACATGAACTTAGATTTTTGATTATGGGCCCAGTTTTCAAGTTGGTTCAAATCAGGATCCAAAATTATTATATTAAGTATTGTGCAATAGCAAGAAATTTTCAATTGCACAGCATTCAGCAATAGCAAGAATTCTTCAATTACACAGTATTGTGCAATAGCAAGAAATTTTCAATTGCACAGTATTGCACAATAGCAAGAAATCTTCAATTGCACAGTATTGTGCAATAGCAAATATTTTCAACTGCACAGTATTGCGCAATAGCAAGAAATATCTAATTGCACAATATTGTTCAACCTCTGCGGTCGTATAAAGCTGCGCCCTGCGGAGCATCTGGTTAGGTAAAGAATACGTTTTATTGACCCCTCCTACTGGTACATCTAGGGACACATCGTCTTTCTCAAATATTCATACTTTGTAAAATTTATATGTCACAACTTTGAAAAACAAAAGGTAAGGATCAAAAAGAAAAAAACATACAAAGCAGGTATACATAACTAGGTTTTAAACATTGACAAAAAGTTAAATGATTCAAAGAAGAACATAAAATATGGGTCTAAGCAAAGAATGGTACCAGTAGGAGGGGTCAATAAAACGTATTCTTTACCTAACCAGATGCTCCGCAGGGCGCAGCTTTATACGACCGCATTAATAGGACTGAGTAATAGACCAACTTGCAATATTTGTTAACTTCTGGGTTTTACCTCATCTCGTTTTTAATGGAATGAATGATTAATTGTTGTTTAATGCCACTTTCGTCACTAGTGTGTTATTTCGTGGCTTGTATTTATATTGATGGAGGTAGTCAGAATGCCTATAAAGAACCACCGACCTTTGGTTGGAAAACTGACAATCCTAGTAAATAAAGATATGAGTCTATTAAACGCACCTCTCACATGTGGTATTCAATCTCATAACCTCAATATTGACAGATTATTGATACAGTAGATCGACTTGCTAGACACCGAGTCTCTTTCACTTTATTTGAAGACCATTCAGGTGATATATTACCACCACATTGAGTTTGTATTCAATTTTACAAACGTTGTCGCTGGAACTATACTGGGCCAAATGTTACCTATCTTTACATGAATATTCCTTTGCTAATCTTGTTAAAAATATTGAATCTTGGGATATGACCAAATCAACAAACACCACTGTAACTTAAATATAGAGATGCTTAAAAGATTGTTTTCGAGGTACATTTTAACAAAACAAGCAACAAAACTCTTACTAATTCGAAACATTAAAGCAATCTGACAACACATGTTGGAGTTATTGCCACTGAAATGTCATTTATTAAATAACTTTTACTAATAGGAGTTGTTGCCCTTGTACGAAGACTTCTTACCCTGTTTCACGCTTTTTGCAGAATAGTCCATAGACACTCAGAAATTGTAAATAGCAAAATGTTCAGTACATTAAGATCTACAACTAAGCCAACGTTGTCAATTGCTATTGTCTTTTAAAGGCAACGTTATCCTTTGCGTTTTTTTTTATTACCAAAACTATAACATATATAAATTATCAGGGTAGAATCGAATGATAGTTCTTCATGTAGAATACTACCTTGTGAACCATGGAAATGAGATATGCCAATAGGGATAAGAGAACTAAGGAATAGCAGCAAAAAATTATAGAAATTCAATAAACACATAAAATTCGTACTTTTATTTGGCATTTTCAACATTTTTTTATTCGAGCGTCACTGATGAGTCTTTTGTAGAAGAAACGCGCATCTGGCGTAAATATTAAATTTGAATCCTGGTTTCCATGATGAGTTTATTTACAACCACTGGGTCGATGCCACTGCTGGTGGAGATTTATTTCCCAGAACTTCTGTGTTGATTAGATTTATCACTGATATGTTCAGAATTATAAATTAACTGTTAACAAAACTTTGAATTTTTGAAATAGTAAGGTTTTTCTACTTCAGAAATAAATTACCTTAGTCATGTTAGCTGTATTTGGCAAAACTTTTAGGAATTTTTGGTCCTCAATGCTCTTTAACTTCGTTCTTTATTTGGCATTTTTAACATTTTTTTATTCGAGTGTCACTGATGAGTCTTTTGTAGGGCGAGTTCGGATGGGACTCGAGATCGATCTCGAGTTACCCGGGTTCCATGTGAACCACAAGGGTATGTGCTAAAAATAGTAACAATGACGCAATTGAACTATTGAACTCGCTGCTCTTCTAAACCTAGGTCGACCCCGTGTTAGAAGAGATCCAAGATGGCGTCAGGTGGACAAGAATCAGATATGTAAGTTTAAATTTTGATCATTTGCAACTTTAATTTGATTGAGATACTAATATTGTTCGATTTTATTTGTTTGTCACAATACCCTCCATATGATTTGGCGTTTAAATAGCTCGCATAACCCCGTGTTTTCGACTTTGCCTAACAATATATTTAATTTTAGCTGAATGCACATTTATAATATAAACATAATCCGCAAATAGTAAAAAAAATAACATATTATAAGAACATAAGAGGTACGGTTCGCAGCTGAAGGGTGGGGAGCCGATCCATCGATTCACTATTATAATCAACCGTATAATATTCCCTCGTAAGGGGACACCTAGTCCAAAAAATAATGGCGTTTGGCAAGGCGATATTTTTTTTCTGGGACGCCTTCCTACGACGTCATAACGCCGAAGCCATTACAAATTTTAGGGGGAACTTTGTGTGAAATCAATAAGTGGTTATATTTTATAAGTGGACTTGGTACTAGGGGTAAAATTCTGTTTAAATATAAATGATCAAACTGTGGAAAAATAAGGGGTCCAAATATATATGTCCCCATTCAAATGCATTGATTGTCAAATAAAAAAGGGGGTGCAACCACTTGGTACATCAATGTTTAGAATTGTATTGCGCCCCGAAAGCCTTATACAGTTATACTACATACACAATTTAGAAATGATCCATGGAAGCTTGTTGCTCCTTAAAATAAATTTATTCTAAAAGGTTACCTACAATGTATTCAACACTGTAATAAGATCTGACATTGAATATTGTTTTTATTGGTATAAATATTGATTTTGTGATCAGTAGCTTAACAGCTAACTAAATATTACTAGTATGTTATATACATATACATTTTCATGAATCTACAATCTGTTGATACCTGTAACTTGGCATTGCACAAGGTGATGTTTTTCTCTGGCTGTTTATGACGTTTTACACTAAATCCATTGTATGTTGGATGTGTATGGATTAATTGTTTAGTCTTAGAGGCATGATTTTTTTATTAGTTGTTAGTGGCTTTGAACTAGCTGTAAGATAACTGTGAATACTCTCTCAGATCTGTTTATTGTGTCTTCTTGTGTCGGGATGTATAAGTACCCGGCCACGTCCACTTGTAATTTTTGTCTATCCGATGAGTTAAGCCTTTTTCAACTGATTTTTATAGTTCGGTCTTATGTTGTACTGTTATACCACTGTCCCAGGTAAGGGGAGGGTTGGGATCCAGCTAACATATTTAACCCCGCCACATTATGTATGAGTGTGTCTGTCCCAAGTCAGGAGCCTGTTATTCAGAGGTTATCGTTTATTTATGTGTTACATTTCTGTTTTTTGTTCATTTTTTTTTACATAAATAAGGCCGTTAGTTTTCTCGTTTGAATTGTTTTACATTGTCTTATCAGGGCCTTTTCATAGCTGTCTTTACGGTATGGGCTTTGCTCATTGTTGTAGACAGTACAGTGACCTACTGTATAGTTGTTAATGTCTGTGTCATTTTGGTCTTTTGTGGATAGTTGTCTTATTGGCAATCATACCACATCTTCGTTTTTATATACAAGCAGACATAAACATTCAGACCTGAAAAGCATGATGAGGTTCAATTATAATATGACAATTTTTGAATTTATTGATTTTATTCCTTCTTTTTTGCAGGGTGACTGTGTTGCTTAAAACAGGAAAAGGAGTTATAAGAACAAAGATGAACAGCCAATTAGCAGCAATAGTTCTTGATCCAAATGGGGGTATGTATAGTCATTATGTCTGTCCGTCCTTCAGCATTTCTTATGTGGTACAATAACTCAACTTGCTTTGAATTTTGAATAAGATTAAGAGCAAGGTTAATAAAAAGCTGTTATTCTTCCAACCATGATTCAGACTCAGGGTTTCTAGATAGGTAAAAACCGTAAATAGAAAAGCAATTGTACATTTAAACAGTTAACAAAATGTACCGAAAAAATCACACCTTCATGTACAATGTACATGTATATATATATAAAAATAAAATATATTATTTGACCAAAAAAAGTGCAGCTCTTGAGTTTTTATGGGATTGCTTTCAATGAATATTCAATGTAAGATATTTTCTTTATAACAGATTAGAAACTAAAAAAACAAAAAGAAAAAAAAAATGAACATCCATTTTTATGCCCGATCTATGATAGTATTAGGGGCATTATATTTTATGGTCTGTGCATCCGTTCGTTCCTTTGTCTGTCCACCCCTTCATCCATCTGTCCTGCTTCATGATAACATTTTTGGTTAAGGTTGTTTTTAATGAAGTTGATGAATTCCAATTCAATCAACTTGAAATGTAGTACACATGTTACCTAAATGTATGATATGATCTATCGCATTTAAATGCCAAATTAGATTTTTTTTTTCATTTTTTCATTCACTCATTTATATTGGAATTGCTAGATACATGTGCCTGTAATTATAACAAGTAGAATTTGACAAATCATGTTCTTTACAAATATAGTTATGAATTTTGCCGTTACAGCTAATTTCCTAATGCTTGTAGAGCAAAACTTTGGTTGGCTTGCTTGCTTTGTTGCATAATTGTTATTTCAAGTTTTTAAATTAAGATGGATATCTCCAAACAATATATTCATGATATATGAACATATATATGTTTATATATCATATTTCAATTCAATTTGACATTTTCCCAATATAATTGAACAATATATGAACAAAGCAACCAAGCTAACATAAGTCTTCGTTTACATGCATTAAGAAATTAGCTGTAATAAATATATTTCTTTTTATGGTTTTAGATCCAAATACCAAACAATTAATTAAGGATGCAGTAATCAAACAGATGGATAGTGAACATGTTGAAAGCAAAGAATGCAATAATAACATTCTATCAAGCAGTGGTTCTACATGTACTAACACCTTGTTGAATATACAACCAGAACCAGGACCTTCAAACTGTGATTGGAATGTAAACACACAAGCAGGACCAGCACCCAAAAAATTAAACATACAATCAGGACCATCACAGACACAGGTACACACTTTTGACTTAAACTTTGCATATGATGAACCCCCTAAAAATTCTTCAACAGCAGCAAAATGTATATTTGCAGACATGACAGATCTGCAATTATCCGATTCAGACAATTCCGTCTATTCAAGCAATTCAACTGATCATACTAGATGTTTTTCTGGTGAATATTCCTCTGAATATTTAAGTGATTGCAGCTTAAGTGCTTTAAATGAAGACAAACGAATACAGACTTCATCAACAATTTCATTAAACCATCTAGAATTCAGTGCAGTTTTATGCAAAAAACTTCAGGATGTTGAAAACGAAAGAACTGTAAGGAGGAAAAAAAGAAACATGACCAAAAAATTACAGAAAAAGAGAAAGAAGCAAGAAAGGGCACAGTCAACAGGGAAAAACTAATTTCAATTTTTTATGTTTACAGGTTCATATTTGGAGAGAGGAAGAAGAGAAATTGTTACTAGAACTTAGACTAGGAGAAGATAATTGCTTCAATTCAGTAAAGAATCATGAAACTCTCTGGAACAAAATAACACACGAAATGAATACACAAAACGTAAATGTGACCAAATGTCAAATTATCAACAAATGGAAGACAATGAAAAAAAAATATAAAGAAGTGATAGATCAAAATGGTAAAACTGGTAATTCAAAAACATCATGGAAATACTATGATATTTTCAATGATACTTATGGTAATAAAGCTGGAACGCAAGCATCAATCACTTATGACAGTGAGGGCAAGCAAAAACTAAAAATCAATGATAAAAAGGAAGAAGAGAATAAGAAAGAAGGCTGTAAAAAAAAGGAGAAAAACAGTGATACGACAAAAGCTGGACCAAGTAAGAGAAAATCTGAGATAGTAACAATGTCTGATAGAGTTGAAGCTCAAAATGATAAGCTATTATCAGTTTTGAAGAGGCAGCATAACCAAAAGATGAGAAAAATGGACAAGTTTTTACAAATATTTGAAAAGAGTGTTACAGAAAGGCCAAACAAACCCAATGCTGATGGAGAATAAAGCCCAAAGGACATAACATAAATAAACAAAATCATTAAGATTTAGCAATACATAGTTTTGTGAAGTTCTGGTGCCAATTTCTTTTTTTTTACTTAATATTTGAAATGTATTTATTTTTTACCTTTGTCAGCAATTAGCTCACATTTATTATGTCTTTTATTGTATGTTGTTTTTACTTTTTTCCCACATTTCATCTACAAAACATTTGTTTATTTTTCAAATCCTTTTCTAAAATTTTAAGGACTAACTTGCATTTGTATCTTGCAGTAAAAAAATGCATTTTTGTCCATAAAAGGACATGCCTGCAGTAATGTCCCTGTACAGTAAAAATTGACAGATTATCCGAGTTCATCAATTAAGTTTACTTCTGTTAACATTATTCATATATCCTCTCATAGGTCTAATTAGAAAAAAAAAATATACTCTGAAGCTTTATTTTAACTTGACATGCTTGATATGAAATCAGTTTGAAAGATTTTTACTCTTAAGGTTAGAGATACATGAACCATTGCAGTCCCTTGTTATTAATATTATTATATTGTTCAAATGTTTGTGATTTTTTTACAATTTTGTTATTTTATATACAAGTACATGTATTTAAACAATTTTTTTATTAATATTTTTTACATTCACCAAGTTATGGTTGAACTGTTCAATAAAATTTATTGGTTTACTTGTTTGTTTCCTTTTTCAATCTGGATGTAAGCATCAGAAAATCCATTCTGATTGATATATATATATATATATAGTATATATTTTTTTAAATAATCCCAGAACCAACAGAGCTATTACAGCTAATTTCCTAAAGCATGTAGAGCAAGACTTTAGTTAGCTTGCTTGCTTTTTTTTTTATATTGCACAATAATTAGGATAAAACCCAATTAAATTCAAATATTATATATACAGGTTAACCTATGCCTAAATATGTTGTTTAAAGATGTCAATCTTATTAACAAATCTTGTATAAACAATTATACAAACAAAGCAAGCAAGCCAAAAACAGTTTTGCTTTACATGCATTGGGAAATTAGCTGTAATGTAAATATTGAAATGACTTTATCTGTTACAGAAAGGAAATCTAATGACTCATTTGGTGACAATTGATCATAACATGTTCTAGAGGCTGATAATGTTTGCTGTGTGTTGATGATACTGCAACTGCCATGATGAAGAACAGCATTGAAATCATTGTTGTTTTGTATTGTGCTTTTTTGATTTTCTTTCAAGGTCATGTCCACGTACACATTAAAATATTCATTACAAATTTGACAGTGATAAAATCAAGTATTCCAACATTGTAAATATAAAAAAGATGTGGTGTAATTTCCAACGAGACAACTCTTCACAAGAGTCCAAATGACACAGAAATTAATAACTATCGGTCAACATACAGCCTTTAACAATGAGAAAGGCCATACAGCATAGTCAGCTATAAAAGGTCCAGAGATGACAAATGTAAAATAATTCAAACAAGAAAAGTAATGGCCTAATTAATTTACAAATTATGGGAAGCATTTCCTGTGCCATTTATGAGACGAGGCTCCGTGTTGAAGGCCGTACTTTAACCTATAATGGTTTACTTTTTAAATTGTTATTTGGATGGAGAGTTGTCTCATTGGCACACACACCACATCTTCCTATATCTATAAACTGATACTGAAAACAACAATAAAACTTGAGTTGTATACACGCACTCATAGACCTTCAAAATTTTGATGACATTAGCCCAATTGTACAAGCAAATACAAATCATTGTCTACTGGTCTGTCTGTGTGTCAGTTTAATAAACCAGACTTTTCATAAACCACTGCATTGATTTTAATGAAACTTTACACAGATAAAAGTACATCAAGATATGCATGCTGATCAATACAGTGAAAGGAATAATATTGGACTCAAATTTTCTATTAATAAATTGTATTTTCATAACCTCTCAAACAATTGGACTGATTTCCATGAAACTATACACAAAACATCACTGTATGAAAAAAGCTATACAAAGCCATCACAAAGTAATGTACAGCTAGTAAAAATCAGTTGGGGGAAATACAAAAAATACTGGAAAATGTGTGTATTTTTGTTGCAAAATTTGCTTAAGGAAGATTGTTCATCAGCTGTTGGCGGCGTACTAGTCCGGTTTGAGCAATATTGAAGATATTTGCATAACGGTTTGGGTCATCATCTGGTTCTTCCATAAAGCGTTCGATGTTGTCATTTTTAGCAACACACAGATTATGCAGAATGCATGCAGAAATAATATTCTGAATAATGTCTAACAGTAAGTGTAAGGAGATTTCCCGAAGTCTCCGAAATCTTCCCTTCAGGAGACCAATACATCTTTCAACAATCTGTCTAGCAGACGAAAGCGCTCTGTTAAATCTTCGCTGACCTTGATTTAAGCGTCCATTGTCTCGAAATGGTGTAATGATCCATTCACGTAATGGATATGCACTGTCTGCTAATAAATACATATCTTGGGCTATCTTATTACTGTTTTCTCCGAGATTATACAAGGAAGAATTTCTCAGAACCCGAGCATCATGTGTTGATCCTGGCCAACCTGTGAAGGCATGTCGAATCATCATACTGTTGTCTGAAACTATCTGAAAAATGTAGAGAAAAAATGTTTTATTGTAACATTGTATAAAAATAACTCTTGATGATAAAAAAAGGATTGAATATAAATAGGGAGATGTGATAGCTGTGCCAATGACACAACTCTACATCCTAAGACACAGAGTGGAGTAAAAGTAATCATGATATAAAAGACCCACAAAAATACCAGTGTAAAACATTTCAAACGGGAAAACTAACGGTAATACGAGAAGCGAAAATCACCTATGAACTACACCAACAAACGACCACAACATGCTATCTTTATATTACGAAGTGGTATGGTCTGATCAAGTATTCAAGAGGTATTACGTGCACATGATGCAGTCAAGATATGTATCATAATATGAACAGAAACATACTTCGTTCAAATGACAAACATGCATATATAGTATAAGTTTTTCTCATTATAGAAGGCTTCATAGTAAATGTGGAACAGAGAATATCAATCAAAGTTTAAGATATGCTTCAATACAGTAATGTATAAATATGTGGCGGGTTTTGTCCGTTTGCATTAAGTCCATTCGATTTTTATGTACATTTTGTGTTTACTAACTTGTAACTGTAGTGAAGGAAACCCTTTTCTGTTAATGTAGTCTACATCACCACCTATCGCACCAGAAATCCTGATGTGAGTGCCGTCAAGAGCACCTATAACACCTGGTAATTGTGATTGTAGCTGGAACTGGACAGCTATGTCTTGCTGTTCTTGGTGATCTGGCCATGATATCAGCTGAAATAAAGATATATGCTATTGTATTAGCCATTAATTTTGGTTGACTTTCAGCTTGGATGATATCATATTGTAACATTTGTTTAAGTGTCAAAAGTTTTTTAAAGGCTACACCTGACCAACTGTTCTATATTAGACTGTTTTTACTGATAATACATGTTAAACATCATTTATTTAGTACACCAAGTAAACAGTTCCCACTTTTGTTTCTTGGTATCCCTTTTCGTCGTGGTGCGATTCTCGATCCATTCCGTCGGTTTCGCTAAAATGTTTTAAAAATTTTAAGAAACTATACTGATTTTTTACAAAAATTAGACAGGAGCTAGTTTATGTTCAATAGATAGTATCCAGAAAAAAAATGCCCTCCCCCCCGTTTTTCATATTTTACTTGTAATGAACTTTCTATCTTTTTTTTATGATCCATTGATAACATGAATAGAAGAATTTTTGAAAGTAATTATATAATAAAACTTCTGTATTTCACTCCGGTTTTTTTTTAAATTTGCATTCAGTCAATAAGCTGAAATTATCAGAAAAATATGCAATTTATGTGTATTCTGATAGTTACGCTGAAAACAAAGACAACAGTGAAAATAGAAGAAAAATTGAGTTGCGGGGAACCATGCATTACGATGCTTTTAAGATATGACCAATGTTAAAATTACGAACGTGAATTTTAAAGGGCTTTATAGCCAGGCAAGGTCGTTAAAAAAACGCAGTAGCATTAACATTGTGCATTTTTTTAACTGTCAAATATTTTTAAAGCTAAGTGGATTCGATTTATTCGTCATATTTCAATTAAAAGAAAAACATCTGTGAATAAACTGTCGCATTTTTTGTATATTTTACATGGTTGCATTCAAAGTCCGTCCTATTTCTTTTCAATTTAATAACGTAAAAATATTAAAGCATGCCAGCTCGACTCGAGCAAGGAGGGGGCTTCGGTGAAGAAGAAAAATCATATTCATACATGTCATATGCGGGGAAAAGTTTTTGACGGTGGAAATAAACAATAAAATATGATGTTGGTTTTCATTTCGAAAAACTATTTCTGACCCAAAAAAAGTCCTCACGCCCGGTTTAAACACCCCCCCCCCCCCCAAAAGAAGCTTTGCTTTATGCAGTTATGTGGAAAAAAAATACTAACATGCCCCATAACATTATTTATTGTTGCTGATACTCTTCGCAAAATCAAATGAACACTTGATTTTGCTAAACCAAAGTAATGCCCAACTTCTCTCATTGACTCCTGGTTCGCCAAATAGCACAAAAAAACTAATAGCTGCTTAGTTGGCGCTGTTTGCTCAACACCGCCACCATAAGTTCTCATCAGATCAGGGGTAATGCGTATTAAAATTTCATTAAATACTTCGCGACCAATGCGGTAATGAGTGGCGAAATCTTCCTCTAAAAATTGTGGAATAATGTTTTCGACATATCCTTGTATTTTGGGCAGTGTTCTCCGTTCTGTGTTGTAAAGAGACATAATAAACATTTGCAATGAATTTTTATTGTGCGCTACAACAATATTATTTTCAGAATCATCAACAATAAAATCATTCATAAAAGTAAACAAAACAAGTGTATTGTCGGCCATGTTAAAGAGTTACTCGAGATCGAAAAATGCGTTCATATGGAAAGTTGCGCGCGCATCACAATTTAGAGAAGTATGATGTCATGGACCCGACCCGAGAGTTCCAAAAGAGTCCCATCCGAACTCGGCCTACGATGGAACGCGCGTCTGGTGTAAATATTGAATTAGAATACTGGTATCTATAATGAGTTTATTTATATTCTGCTAAACGATGCCTCCTTTATAATCAAAATCACACACTTTATCCGACTATGTTCCATATCCTATTGACTATTACATTTAAATTGAATGGAATATTTGATAGAAAAAATAAAATGCAATAACATAACTGTAAATTTTCCTAGCGTTCATATCTGAAAGTTAGGAATATATAACACCATATATAAAATAATTTCAAAACCAGAGGGAATTGATTTCGTGACTTCTACATCAATGTATATCTATCTGACAATGAGTGTATAAACCTAATTACACTTTATACATTTTTGATATTCATTGCACCTTACTTTGTTATCTTTGTCACACATCATATTGGTTGATTTATACGTCAATACAATTCTGAACTAAAAATAGTTATTTTGCCATTTGCACACAAAGGTGTGTAAGAGATCTACACTCAAATTTCATAAATGGCGTTCTCGAAGTCCTTACCAAGTGAGCAGATCCCACATGGCTGTCAGCAGTATGAAATCCTCAAACAGGAAGAAGAAACAAGAACCGACAATGAAAGACATTGACATTTTGCATGGGAAAAACGAAGTGTTGGAAACAATCATCACATCTAGAGATTTTAAGAAGTTCCTCGGAGATTTTGATAGTCTGTATTCCTCTTTAAATGAAGATTTGTTTCAAGACATCATGACGGTTTCGTCTTTTCCAAATTTTGTTCCTGCTTAATTTACAGTGCTCAATTTTAGATCACTGGAATGAAACAGAAGATTTAGAGAAAACCATTCTCAAGTTAAATTTAAAGTAATAAATCAATGGACCACAGACCTAAGAAATATTCATGATAGTATTAGGTGTCTTGATGGCATCTTGTGGATAGCGGACAATGTAAATGAAGTGTTGCAACACGTTAAACTTGAAAATGAAGATTTTTGGATTAGTTGACAACATACATTACGATTACCCCTATAACCTTAGACCCGGTTACAAACTTTCCCGACAAATGTCTAAATCGACCCAACACTTCCTTCTGCGTGAAACATGCTTAGATACAACAAGATTCTTCTTGATTGTAACCTTAGCGACTAATAAACATTACATTTATATCTGATAGCATATGATGAAATTATGGTGATGAAAGAATTGTTTTACATTGTCTTATCGGGGCCTTTTATAGCTGACTATGCGGTATGGGTTTTGCTCATTGTTGAAGGCCGTACGGTGACCTATAGTTGTTAATGTCTGTGTCATTTTGGTCTTTTGTGGATAGTTGTCTCATTGGCAATCATACCACATCTTCTTTTTCATATAATAACGAAATCGTTCCAACATCTTATGACATTTCTTTTTGTGCTTATATTATTTATATTTCTAATGAAAACAGCTACATACTAGTATATCATAATTTTGGAAGGGTTAACAAGCTTCAAGTAATTTGGAAATGGGGAAAACACGAACTAATACAGAAAATTCCAAGAACCAGGAATGTCACAAAATATGGGAATGAGCGAAGAAGCAATTTTAAAGGAAGTTATAATATATGGCAATAATGTTCTGGCGAAACGATATATATAAGCAAATTTGTCCTAGATATTAACCTGTACGTTTCTTCGTTTATTTTTCTTTTGCGTTAATGTCATCGTTTAACTGGACATTTGCATTTTAACACACAAAATACCATTGAAATGCTGAAAACACATTTATTATTTTTCAGTTACTATTATCAGATAAAGAAATCACGATTATTAAACAAGAAAAATGTCAAAGAGTTACGATTATCATCCCGAATTTTTCAACGGCAATTTTCACAGCGCTGAATAATTCAAGTGCACCATTACGATTCAAATATGATGTAATGGTATAGAAAAACCTTACAGCTGAGTAACTATTGACAAAAACATGCTACATTTGAGAAAAATGAATGTAAAGATTTTACCTATATCTGCCGTCGCCATATTGGGATAGTCGTAATTCCAGTTACGGATATCAGTTTAATACCAGTGATGCAGGTGACCTATTACCACCACATTGAGTCTGTATCAAATTTTACAAACGTTGTCTCTGGAACTATACTAGGCCAACTGTTACCTAACTTTACCTGAATATTTCTTTGCGAATCTTGTTTAAAAAAAATGATTCTTTGGATATGACCAATCAACAAACAGCAGTGCATTTCACTGTAACTCAAATATAGAGATGGTTAAAAAATTGTTTTCGAGGTATCTATGACGAGTTTATTTATTAACAAAAAATAAGCAACACAATTCGTACAAATACGAAACATTAAAAACATCTGACAGCACATGTTGGAGTTGTTGCCGTTGAAATGTCACTTGTTAAACAAATTTTACTGATAGGAGTAGTAATGTCTTTTGATGTTTCTTTGATACATATATGACGTGGCTCTGTACTTATACATCCTGTCAATTTGTTATTCTTATATGGTACATTTTTGTATTCTTGTCATTAAATTCTTGCTTATATGCTTAAGCTTGGGTCATATAATTCATTTTGAGCTTCTTTGTTACAGATTTTTTTGTTTATATAATGATTAAGATTATAACACAATGTTGACAGCTGTACCTTTATTTTCTTACATTTTTACCTATTATGTCTGTTTATTTTGTTTACACATCGTTGTCAATATAATGGGATTTGTTGCGACTGTCATTTAAGTGAGAGTTTTAGCTAGCTTTGAAACCAGGTTTAATCCACCATTTTTTACATAAGAAATCAAAGTGCATGTACTGATAGTTATCAAAGACTTATAATCTTATATGTCAGACGCGCGTTTCGTCTACATAAGACTCATCAGTGACGCTCAGATCAAAATATTTATAAAGCCAAAGAAGAAAAAAGTTATAGAACATTGATTACCAGGAATAAGACAGTTGTTATCCATTCGTTTGATGTGTTTGAGCTTTGGATTTTGCCATTTGATTAAGGACTTTCCTTTTTGAATTTTCCTCGAAGTTAACGATTTTTGTGATTTTACTTTTTACTATATAAAATTATTCATTTATTAGACCTCTTTAAAACGCTATTAGAAACGGAGTACTGGGGACCAATACTCTTCACAATTGCATACCATACAACCTTTGATTTTACAGTCAGTATTTTTTTTAAATGTCTTTAAATATTATTTTGTTGAAAGTTTTGATGAATCATAAAATAGTTCTATATCTATCTGACGATGAGTGTATAACTGATTACACTTTATACATGTTTGATATTCATTGCACTTTTCTTTATTTGCTTTGTTATAAATCATATTGGTTGATTTATTCGTCAATACAATTCTGAACTAAAAATAGTTTTTTACCTTTTGCACACAAAGGCGTGTAAGAGATATACACTTAAATTTCATAAATGGCGTTCTCGAAGTCCCTACCAAGTGAGCAGATCCATCTTGGCTGCCAACTGTGTGAGGTTGGAAATAAGATAGGATGGAAATGTACTGACTGTAACCTCTTTATGTGTAATCGGTGTAAAGATACAGTTCATTTGCGGATTGCTCAGGATCATAAAGTGGTAAACATGAAGGAGATAAGTCAACATGGTGGTTCATGGTCCAGTTTTGTCTTCAGTTACCTGAAATGTGAAGATCATAGCAACCAACCATGCAGTCTTTACTGTAAAACCTGTAATACTGTTATTTGTCTAAAATGCATTGTCAAGGCCCATAATGGACATACTTTTGTGGATGAAGATGAACTTGGTTATAAAAAAGATGTTTTGCAAGAAGGTCAAAGGCAAATTCAGAAGAAATTAAGCAAATTAAACACTAACAAATGGAAGATGATGGCTCCCGAAGAAACCGAAAATCCAAAACTTGCAAAGGTTAAGCAGAACATTTTGGATCATAAGAAAAAGTTACTCAAGGCAGTGGAATATTATGCTGATAATCTTGTTCAAGATGCTTATCAGCACTATGGAGATTTGAAACAGGAAGAAGAAACAAGAACCGATAAAGACATTGAAAATTTGCATGAGAAGAATGAAGTTTTGGAGACTATCATCACATCTAGAGATTTTAAGAAGTTCCTCGGAGATTTTGATAATCTGTATTCCTCTTTAAATGAAAATGTGTTGCAAGAAACCATGACTGTTTCGTGTTTTCCAAATTTTGTTCCTGCTGAATTTACAGTGTTCAATTTTGGATCACTGGAAGGGAAGAGAAGATTTAGAGAAAACCATTCCCATGTTAGGTTTAAAGTTACAAATCAATGGACCACAGACTTACGAAATATACATTATGTTATTAGATGTCTTGATGGCAGCATTTGGATAGCGGACAACGTAAATGAAGTGTTGCAACACGTTAAATTTGAAAATAACAATGTTAAGGTATTATCAAGTTTTAGTATGAAGATTTTTGGATTAGTTGACATATCTAACAACATATTTGTGTCAACAGGGGCAAATATATTAAGATTAATCAACGAAAGAACAAAACAAATAACAGACTCTGCGTTTAATGTTGCCCCAATGATATCAAGGGATGTTCATATCACAAGGGATCGTGAAGTTATAATATCAGCCATATCAAGATTTTCGAAAACAAGAAGAAGTTCTAGTAGTCTCATTGTAATGGACCAAGCAGGAAAACTTATCAATAAACATGAGAAAAACAGAAACAATAAACCTTTATTCGCACTTCCTTATCAGGTTATAAGTACTAAAAACGGAAATATCTTTGTAGTGGATCGGATAAATAGTACTGGTCAAGGAAGAGTGGTTGTGATTGGTCAAGAAGGAAAAATCAAAAGGATTTATACAGGTCATCAATATGTCAATACCGAAGACAAACCATTTAAGCCTCAGGGAATACTTGCTACACCGGCAGATAACATTCTGGTTACAGATTGGGATAACCATGGTATCCATATTTTGACTCAAGATGGAGAATTCATTTTATTCTACAGTTTGAAAGACATAGGAATCCAATATCCATATTCTCTTGCTATGTCAACATCAGGAACACTCTTTATAGGATGTACGGGGTATTTTCCTCTTCTAAAAATGTTCAGAGGGAAACTTTACGAGGTTGAATATTCATTAATTTAGTCAAAACAATAGCATGAAAAGTGTAAATTTAAAGTGGTACGTTCTGTATATGACTGAACCCTTAAGATAATTTGTACAAATGTGTTATAAGGATACAATATACTAAGATATTTAACTTGACTAGTTATGTTTGAAAAAATAACTTGGCAACAATTATATTGTCTTGCAGATGTACCATTGTGAATAATATAAAGTCAGTGTTTTACCTAAAACCGAAAATTGCAGCTTTTTTAAAAGGCGTGTATGTATTAAAAAAATAATATGCTTTAACTTACAAAATTTGTACTTTTTTGTTAAAAAACAACTGGAAGCCAAAATAATGACAATAATGACAAAACAGAGACGAACAAATTTCATCAAGCTCAGAAAATTTCAACCGTTATCAATATATTACAAATAAACATAATTATATCCTTTGTTTTTTATGTCATAATGTTCAATTTTTACAGCACCAGATGGTATAAGAGTTTTTCAAATACATCATCCTTCAACTTGAAAAATTTTAGTGAGTTATATTGTATTGGTCACATAATTTCCCACAATAGGTTTTTAAATGTGTAAGGCAAATTTTTGTACGTATTCTGTTTAATAAAAGGATCTATCTGTTACATTATACACTTTACGGACGCCATCACAAGTTGGTTGGCCGTCATCGAATACCGTTTCACAGATGATATCAGATATGTTCATTATGTCGTAATAACAATACACTTCTTTTTTCGTCACGAATGTGACCTACCATTGCCTACCGAATTAGACTATTTACCGGTTTTGAAAATATATGAGCGACACGACGGGTGCCACATGTGAAGCAGGATCTGGTTACCCTCCAAGAGCATCTGAGAGTACCCCTAATTTTTGGGAACCCTACGCAACTGATTATAAACATTTGTAACGGTGTTTGTACACGGATCAACACTTTCATGGATTAATAATTAACCCATCACAAGCCGTAAAAAAAACCTTACCTTTGTTTGTTAATCAAGACTTCAATGTAAATGTGATTTGTGTGAAATGTACTTTGAATTAATTTGATTACCCTGTATTTGAAACTTAACTATTATTGTTTAATTTATAATTTAACGATAGGCGAAAAAACGAGATTCAAACCCAAAAGTCGAAAATAATCTGACAACGTCATGGCAAAAAAAAAAAAAGAAAATCAGACAAACGATAGTTCAAAAAAAACAAAACACTGAAAACGTAAGACTGAGCAACACGAAAAAGCGCAAGTAATTTAAAGATGATACATATATTGTCTACTTTGTCGGACTTCATATTATATGCAAATATTTAGGATTTTATTGGGAATTTGGTTCATGAACACGTACACAAACAATAATTGCTATTATGATAGGTTACTTGTAGAAACGGTGGTCTGTTATATATTGTTTAATTGACACAAAAACAGAGGATCAAGCTATGTTTGTAGTACATTTGTCTTTCGTTAATATGTTTATGAAAGGTAATAACAAAAACACTGTATTCAACCTAAAATCTAAACTTTTCTATATAGACGTTTAAGATTCAGCCGAATACTCGCGAGTACTCGAGTATCATGACCTAGTATTAAATCTCAGATCTTTTGACATCCCTACTTTTTATTTTTTAGCCATGGCGTCGTCAGTTTATTTTCGATCTATTAGTTTTTAAGTACACATGATGGTTTTTTTTGTGGCAGTTGTTTCTTATCATACTTACACATTATGGACAAACATACGTGATTCTCGAGGTCAACATAATTGAAAGTCCACAGCCTACAAATGTTGACGAAGAGCTGATCAACCTAAAATGGACCAGAAGTAAAACCAATTTCTATCCTTTTGTATTTTTGTTTTCCCCCTTAATTTATTATAGCTCATCTGGTGCATTTTTTCCCTTTGCTTAGTGTCTTTCGATCGTCTCTCATATTTGTTTCAAAGTCTTTTCCTTTGAAAGTACTAAAACTAACCAAACGTGTCTGAATGATACTCCGGGAATTAAGTATGCATATAGATTATTTTGTAATTGGCCCTTTCAGAATCTAAAGAATCATGGGTAATTCTATTGTTCGTATCCCAAGATGAAAATAACGCCACGTCATTGGTTAAATTTCCATTGTTTATTGCATTTTTAAATAATCGGGACGTTTTGGTGTACACTTTCGAAAATATTACCAAGTATGCCTTAGATTCTGAAACGGCGAATTCCGGTCAGTCAAAAACATGTTCCCTATGGTAAAACAAGAACAAAGTGGTAAAATGCATTACTAGTACGTTTCATCTCGAAAACAAAAAATACAAAGGGAAAGCTGACAGAATACAAATGGTACAAATGTCCTTAGCTAACTACTTCCTATTTTCCTTAAAATTATCAGCTGATTCTTTAACGTTGAAGCATGTTTTGGCATCCGTGATTTCCAAATTTCTAGGTATGAGCGTTCATAATGAAACTAGACCCAGACAACAGTTTTGTCTTACGAAAGAATGTATTCCATTTAAAAAAAATTACTGCCTGTAAATGCATTCTTCTTAAATGTTTGTTTTTCTTCTTTCTCCAAAACAAAAAAAAAATAGAAACTGCCAATTGCTAAAGGCCAATTTGTGAAACCAGTGGATTGACTCTTTGAAGAGATATGATCCTTAAATGAAAACATTAAAAAGGACCATGAATAAAACTAGAATATCCTGAAGCAAGTTCTGTACTTGTAGAAATCAAAGCATATGTTTTACCTTCGTCGCTGAAGGCAACAGGTTTAGTAACTCTTAACTTCGTCCGTCCGTCCGTCCGTCCGTCCATCCATCCGAAACAAAAAGTAGTCAACGGATTCTATGCTTCTATTGAAGGGACTGATTTTGTATTTATAAATATAGTCTACAGCTTGATAATTATGCGTTGCAGCTTTCTATAGTGTGTAAAAATTATGCATCTGCCATGCAGCAATTTCTGTTTGCTGATATTTTGAAGTTTCACCACAAGGAAATTATTTTCAAATTTGTCTTGGCTTGTATGTAAGGGGATGAATTAAGTCTACTGCTTCATAATGATCATGTGCGTTCTGCTAGCTATGTTTGATTTTTTTTCAACCTTCATAGTTAAATGAAACTTTTCGTCGAAGTTTCCTTTGATTGTATAAGAAGAATTGATCTTATATTTGGTCTGCAGCGTGATAAGACATGATTTAACAAACTTTACTAAAATTATTATGAAACTAAGGTTTCAACTCCCTCAGGCAAAGTTGGCTATAGATGAAATTGGCTATTTATTTTAGGTATTTTTGACATATAGCTCTTCAACGATTTTCGTTACATATACATCTTCGGATTTCAAATGTTTGGCTTTGAGCGTTCCTGAAGAAGGTAAATCCAGAAAAGCGCTTCTAACGCAAGAAATTATTAAACGAGTTGTTTTAAATTTTTTGATAATGATGAGTTTTAGTGTGTAAGGAATTTTAACATCGACCGTGTTGCCACTTCCTGTCTTTTTTTTATAAAGTTTTGCAACACTTTGGAAAGTTAAAATAAGACGTTGATGGCTGTTGAGGTCTAATCTCATTCTTTCTCTTGCAACACACTAGCTGATATTTGAGTGTTAGAACCAAACAGAAATGGGACAAGATACCAGTATAGTTATTTTCCAGGCTGTTTCAAGTTTTGCTGCAACATTTTAAATTTCCCAAATTTTCAGTGTCAACTGAAACTTGTGTAAAATGTACCTGATCATAGCTATTTTAGAAATAACGGTTGTTCACATATACCACATAATGTGTATTTAACTACCACTTGGTCGTTACTGCTGTTAGCAAGCTCATCAAGGATCACATCCTTCATGGTAGCGGTGTGGTTAAGACTAGAGGATATTATCACTACTATCTGTCACACAGATATTCAACAACCGTTGAGCAGTTGATATTTTTTGTATGGGACATAATGATTGTGATTAATAAGAACTTTCACATGGATTATGAACCTAAATCACATTGAAGCCCATTGTCTTGAAATTTAACATAAATTTACATTCTGGTCTTCCATTTTGTCATAAGGTATATTTACTGAAATAAAGTTGCTAGCATAACCAATCTAATTGCGGGATTACATGGGACATTTTAACATTGAATAACTTATAATTATATAAACACTGGTTAAGAGTAAACAGAAATTAGATCCAAATTAAGTCGACAGTAGTTGGCCGTTGTTTAAATCACGTAAACCAGAATTTATGATTGAGCAACCAAACACAATATGTAGAATCAAAAAAGTTAAATATGAATCATTATGAAATGAGTAATTCCAAACATTTTTTTAAAGAAAAACATATCAAACGTAAACGGTAAAAATATACATCATGTGCTAATATCTGATTTCAAATCAAATCAAAATTACTTTCATCCGTTTTCTTTGATAGAAAATATAATGTTAAAACTATTCTAATAGGCGTTTAAGATGTAATTTTCTTCATGTTTTAATGATAATGGTTAAAATAAAACTAAAATTAACGTTTGATATCTATCAATACGTGGGCTATCAAAAAGACTAAGCTGTTACACAGACATTAGAAAACAATATTTATAGATATTTCATGCAAACACAAGATATTTCACTTAACTGACGAAATGTTGAGAATAGTTCTCGGCGTGATTTGCTGTTTTAGAGTGGTCCATGCAATTGGTAAGTATATTGTATTATAATTTTGCTTTAAAACATAGTTTCTACTTATAAAATCAAAATTTCAAGCAACAAATCAAAATGCATATTCATGCAATATGAATGTTAATCACGATTTGTACTAGACCGACATGCTGAGCCGATTTTTAGACTTGCTAGTACACAAGTGTAATACCAACAAGAAATCATGATAACCTACTAGGATTTACACACGTTTTTGCTCTTAATCTCCTAATGCAGCGTGATGAGCAGAGAATTGATAAATTCCAATCTTCAAGTCTTTGGTGAACCTATGACCTATCGCCGCGAGAGATCACGTTAACTTTAGACCGACCACTGAGGGGTTAGGTCATTGTCTGTAATTGATTCTTACATTCTGTGAGTTGTAAAGTATTGTTGACATGTATTGAAATGTATTAAGCAAATTATCCTACATTTAACACTATACCTTTACCAGCATGAGCATACAAGCAATTGACTTTTGGAAATAATTTTGTATCTTAATATCTATATGACAACAATAAAAAAATGTTTCTTTTAGATTCTATCTTTTCTGTCTACTAGTATCTATAATTTCTGTCCATTGTATTTGTAAATTTATTTGAAACTTAATATTGTAAACCAACCTATTTTCGCGAGCGATTTATTTTCGCGACTTTCGCGAGTAGAAAAATAACGCGAATATAAATTGTCGCGAATATTTAAAACTTGGACCATTCCTTATTAAACCTAATCAAGTAAGTCACAAAATCGCGAAATTAAATAGCCGCGAATTGGTCTAGAAAGGGTAAAACGCGAAATAAAAGTGTTCGCGAAAATAAGTTGGTTTACAGTATATATATATATATATATATATATATGACTACTATATAATAGTTTTGCTTTCTTTCAGATTGTCCAGACGGTGAGTGATGTTGAATTTAAATTTTGAAATACTTAGATATTATGGCTCATGTATAGATAACCTCAACTGTATTTGGCATGCCTTTCAGAATGTATTGTTCCCAAAGCTCTTCAGACTTTCTACGGCATTTTGGCTTTTTAACCTTATTGATTCAATCATCAATGTTGAGTACTTTTGTAAACGAATCGCACAACTGATGTTCAAAAGTATCAGTCTGGTATTTTGGATGAATTTTGTGTTCTATATACACTAGAATAGTGACCAAAGAAATCTTCCAATATGTTTCAGTTTTTAATATGTATTTTGTAAAGTTGAGAACATGTATCCAAAAATCAATTTCAATAAAATAATTTGTCTAGCATTTTTATTTTCTTAATATCAAGTTATTTATAAAATTTTCAAAACCAGGACTAAAAACTATCAATTTTGAGTAAGATCAGCAGTGCAACAACGTTAATAATTTTGTGTGTATCATTTTGTAGAATTTTAGAGAGGATCTAAAGAAAATAGCCGATTATATCATTTAGTTTGTACGTATTTGTGCAACCATTTCAAATGTCTCCCAATTACTATATCGAAGTACGTCCATGGTTTGGCCATAAGTGTATTGATTATCATTTTTTTTCTTTCAGAAATATGTGTTACAGAAAATTGTAAAAATTTTCCGAATGCTATACCCAAGTAAGTATGGCATAGTATGAGTTACGATCATTCGTTGAATACATTTTTTAGTATCCTAATTTTTAATTCATTATTCTAGTAATAGTCATTCTTTTATCTATATGATGAATTTTGTTTGCAAATCTTTCTTTAGTCCTGTAATTGTAAGTAAAAATACACCCATGACTAACTCCAACAAAAAGTGTGTTATTGATTTGGCATTGACTATTAATCTTTAATAGCTCAGACTATATTTGCAATAACATACTGGAGAGATAATTGTGTTTAACTAAAAATAATTTTCGAAGAAAATCAAATCTATATGAAGCATTGTATGAAAAATTTCGAGATTTCTTTTCCACTAAGTCATTTTCAAAGTATCTTGAAATTTTCAATACTATTCAAGATATTTTAGTTTAACACCTATGAAATTAGTAAATGACAACGGCGTGTTGTAGTTTAAACAAGTACTATTCTTAAAGAATATTTCTCATATATGATTTTGCTTACCATTCCGGATCACATGAGATAACACCCGGTTCTAGGTAGAATTTGTAGTGTTCAATATTTAGTTTTCTATTTGGTGTTTTGTCGTTTGATTTTGAGTCATGTCAACTGTTTTTAGTATAATAATTGCAAATGTGCTTTTTAGATCGTTCGTCTCTCTTTTTCATAATCATAAATATTCAAATTTGATTCATTTTTGATGATTTTCCGAGTTTGACACGTGACGTCGTCGAGCGCAACAAATACAAGGGAAATAATCAATTTTTATACATTTTTAAAGATTGATTAATCCCTGGTTTTTAATCCGATCTTCTATAATAGTGACGATTTTTATTGGCGGGAGCAGCTGGAAAGTCCGGAAAGAACAATGCACTGACCTCCGACTGTGAAACGGACAAATATAGGTAAACTAAGATCGAAGTGGTACTGACCTGCTGCTGTTTTTATATTACATGTATATTAGTTCCGAATGGAAGAAGTATTCAGGAATGTTATTTTCTGTTGAAGAGATATTGATGGATTTCTTTGTTTAAAGAATATTGGGTGCAAATATTTTTTCCACTGAAAATCTGATTAACAGAATTGTTCATGGCAAAGTTTTTATATGCATTTCCTACGGTACGGTCTGTCTCTATCTCTTTCTTATTGTTGAAGGACGTACTGTTGCTTACATCAAATTGAACTTTGGTGCAAAATTGTGTCATTATCAACCATTCGACATCCCTTTTCAGGTTCAATCCACCATTTTCTACATTAAAAAAAGGACTGTACCAAGTCAGGAATATGACAGTTGTTGATCATTCGTTTGATGTGTTTATCCTTTGATTTTACCATTTGATTAGGGACTTTCCGTTTTGAATTTTCCTCTGAGTTCAGTATTGTGATTTCATTTTTTCTTATTTTTTAATTTGTAACGTGGATTACATTTACGTTGACACTTTGACATTGGTTTGCACTCACAGTCTTAGGACTGGCAGGGTAGTAATTTTTGAAGATGAAATCGTTTGACTTTGTTCACATTGAGGCCCTTACAACTTCGGTAATATGATGGAAAACGGAAATGGGGAATGTGTAAAAAGAGACAAAAAACCGACCATAGAATAGCTATATAAAGTTTTATTCATTAATATTTTTTTCTTTATAGAGCCCACGCTGTAAATGAAAACTGTACGTGCTATTTTGAAGTAGACGGAAAGAAAATAGAATCGTTCTTATGTAAGTTTACGACTTTTCAGCATCTATTATTTTATTTTATTTTACAACGTACACGATGTATTTAAATAGCCTTCCATATAGACGTACTCTGTAGATCCAAAGTATGAAAAGTCAAACACATTAAACCTTTTTTTGCCCAACTATTTTATCCCTTCGACTTAAAACCAAATTGTCTGTAAAACGGAGAGAGACAGACACAAAAGAGAATTTCAAAACTTAAATAGTAGAAGGAACACTGACACACGCATTGGCGAAAAAAGCAATAATTCTCCATGTTTAGCGGATAAAGATCATACATAAAATTCAGAAATGAAAAGGGGAATATGTCAAAGAGATAACAATCCGACATAAGAGCAGAAAAACAGCCGAAGGCAATCAATGAGTCTTTAACGCAGCGAGAAAAACCCTCTCCAAGAGGTGGGCAGCTGACCGTTATGTATACTAAATCTAACATAAACAGCAGCAGTTGTCCTTTTCTAGATTTAGACATTTCAATTCAAACGGGAAACTTCATATTAAAATTTACAACAAAAGAGACGATTTTTCATTTCCTATTGTTCATTTTCCTTTTTTAGACGGCGATGTGCATTTGGCTCCATCATACGGTGTTTATATATCCCAACTCGTTCGGTATGCCCGTGTGTGTTCGGATGTCATAGATTTTAACGAACGTAATCAATGCATCACTGGTAAATTGTTGTGTCAGGGATTTCGATACCATAAATTACTTAAAACTTTTACTAAATTCTTTCATAGATACAAATATTTGATTAGTAAATTTGGCTATACCTGTAGCTAATTTATTAAAAATGGTATTTCACATCCTAAATTTTATGGTAATATTGTACTTAAAGCGAGGAAATCACTATGTGATCCGTATAAACTCATCGAACCTTTAAACATACTTATAAGTAAGGGCTATCGTACCAATATTGTAATTAGATCTCTGAATATAGTTTATATTGGCACTAATATCGATTTTGTCATTAGCAAATTAAAACATAACTAAATTGTATCTTCTTTTGAGGCGGGATGTATACAGACACAGACACGTTAATTTTTATCTCTATAGAAGTCGCTCCTCACTATCCTACTACCTGTCGATACATTTATTTTTGGCATTGCACAAGTCATGTCGTCTCTGACTGCTCATGACGTTAAAATACTAAATCCCTGGAATGTGTTTTAGTTGATTTTAGTCTCTGATGCATGATTTTTTTATTATTAATTGTTTTTGGCTTTTAACTAGCTGCCAGTAACTGCAAGTACTCTCAAATCGTATTTTCTTGTTAATTCGACCTGTTGATACTGTTTATAACTTTTTTGTTATTTTATATTTATATGGATCTTGTCTATATACCAGCTTCGATTATTTGGAATATTTTCTAAGTAAGTTTCACTCCTTCTTACTACATTTGTATCAACTTCAAGATTTACCTGTATTTTTTTAAAACCGTTTTTTTTTTCTAAAGTGAATATTTCGAAGGGTTAAATATTTCGCAGTGGTGTCTTGACATTGCTTTGTTTGGACTTGTTTGTTTGCTTTTTGGCCTTGGATGTTTGTCCCTAATATTTCATTAACTGTGTATTTGCATTCAGATATCGCAGATCAAATTTATTCGTTCATAGTGTATTAATGTACGTTTTTTTGATTGAGTTAAGCCTGCCAATTGATATTTCATCGTGTGTTTTTCTATGTTGTGATGTTATGCTATTGTTTCAGAAAAAGGGAGAAGGTTTGGATCCATTAAAACGTGTAACTCGCTGCAAATGTTTGCACATGTCCTAAGTCAGGAATCTGATGTATAGTAGTTGTCGTTTGTTTATGTAATTTATACGTGTTTCTCGTTTCTCGTTTTTTTAATTTTATATAGATTAGACCGTTGGTTTTCCCGTTTGAATGGTTTTACACTAGTAACTTTGGGGCCCGTTATAGCTTGTTGTTCGGTGTGAGCCAAGGCTCCGTGTTGAAGGCCGTACATTGACCTATAATGGTTTACTATTTTTAGATTTTTATTTTGATGGAGAGTTGTCTCATTGGCACTCACACCACATCTTCCTATATCTAGTTCAGTGACAATAGACGCCACACTTAACTCCAAAACATATAAATGAACTAAAATTTAAAACGCATACAACACTAACAAAGGACAGGGCTCAAGACTGGACAAAGGCGCAACAATATGCGGCGGGGTTAAACATGTTTTGTGCGATTTCAATCCCTCCCCCTATACCTATAAAATTCACGTGTTGAATGAGTATCTACCATGCTATTTAAAATCGTTTTGAGACTTCGAACAGTATTCAACAAAGGGGAAATAATAAACAAATACATATATTCGTATTCGAGAGGTTTCTTTAATTTCGTCATTCTGTCGATCTTTTCAGTACAATTATTATTTTATGTCTTTAATGCAGCCAAAAAAAAAAACGTATCCAGAGGTGGGCAGCTGGCCCCTAAAATTTCCATACTATATTATGTTTAGAAAGAAAATATTTGTGGACGTGCATTTATTTTCTTTAGGGGTTATGTTAGATGTTGTCAAACGCTTTTATATCTTTTATATACTAGGCGACATAGAGCACGTTTGCACTGCGGACAATCCAATATATCCATGCGAGTATCCTTTGCCATGCCAAGAACAGAAGTGTGCAAAGTACCCTGCAGCAAAGTGCTAGTAAGTTGTTTTCATATATGTAATTGTGGGGATGGGGATTTAAATCATAATAGCACACATTAATAAGTATTGTTATATATTTTACAAATTTATTGACATTGATTGTATTTATTTCATTTAATCTGACGCTGCAGCACTGATACATCACACCTTTGTCTAACATTTTAGCGTATCAAGTCTTGTCCATGACAAAAAATATAAGGCAGTAACATCAAACGAAAAATGTACAATTTCTGATAAATTGAGATATGTGTTAACCTACTCAAGATATCAGATAGAAAATAGAAAATAAGTGTATTCTTCTACTATAACTTTATAATTATTCACACATTACTGAAAACAAGTATTGATATATGAAGTACTCTAGCTTTTTCTTTGCAAAATGTAATCATTTTTTTTTACAAAGTAATTATTTATTGCATAAATGTTGATATATGCAAGACAAAACAACAACCGGTCCTGTTCCTTTTGGCGTTCATATGATTCTCTTAGTATTCTTAACACTGATTAGTGGGTAGATAAACTCATCATGATAACAGGATTACATTTTATATTAATGCCAGACGCGCGTCTTGTCTACAAAAGACTCATCCGTGACGCTCAAATCTAAAAAAGTTTAAAAGGCCAAATACATACGCAGTTGAAGAGCATTGATGACCAAAATTCATAAAGGTGTTGCCAAATACAGCTAAGGTTATGTATTCCTGAGGTAGAAAAGCCTTAGTATTTCTAAAATTCAAAAGTTTTGTAAACAGTTTATATATAAATATGACCATATCAATGCTAATTCATATCGCAGAAGTATTGACTTCTGGGCTGGTGATACAATCGGAGATTTATAACTCCACCAGCAGTGTCATCGACCCAGTGGTTGTACAAAAGTCTCATCAGTGACGCTCGAGTTGATAATTTTAGCATGAAAATGGGTTACTGCTTTTTCTTTAATTTGTCTATATTTTTATACAGCAACTATGTGTGTGGAACGTGTAGAGCTGATTTTTTTGTTGGCAACGTTAATAGGACCGCTGAGTGTGGGTATGTAAATACATTCTTAATAACATTATTTAAAAGTTTAGAAGATGTGGTTTATCCAATGCAATAAGAAAACTCTCCACCAGAGAACAAATGACGTATATAATCAAATCTATTCATTGATTTGGATGCTGTCGTATGCATATGTTAATATAAAATTGTTATAGTTGAACATGCTGAATGAACTTGACAGATACAAATTGCACATGCATTTGTGTTCAATCAACCATGTAAAAACAGTCAATTGCGGAAATCTTTCTTTGCAACGATTGAATTCATTTGTCAAATATAACTGTATTATACGAATTGATTATGTATTGCTTTATACATGTGTACACCTCTATAAGCTCTTTGTTAAGCAGACTGAAAATGTGCATGCTTTTCTTTATATTGTCTTTGGATTTTAGACACGCTTGTGGACCAACAATGAATATCAATTACAACAACAAAAAATATAAAAAAAAATATCATCTTCATCTGAAACCATCCTAAGTCAAATATCGTTCATGACATTTTGAAAATGAATACGTGAAGTGTCCAACGAAACAAGTGCCATGGTCAAAAAAGAAAAATACAAACAGACAAAGAACAATACATAAAACGAAAAATTGAAAACTAAAGACTAAGCAACACGAACCCACCCAAAAACTTGGGCTTATCTCAGGTGTTCCGGAGAGTAAGCAGATCTTGCTCATGTGGCACCCGTCGTGTTGTTCATATTATTACAAACCCGGTAAATAGTCAAAAAGACCTCAGGCTAATAGTTATATTCTGACCAAAGTACCAAGTACGCATTTCGATTACATCTATACACCATTTTAATTTTAGGTGATGACTGGTACTTCAAAGAAACAGCCAATGATTGAGTGTGACAAATGAGAAAGAATTATCATTAAAATTGAAAATTAACTAATTGGGATAGAAAATAGACTTATTTGAATTAAAAATTTTAAAAATGTGGTGAAAATAAACTTATTTGAATTGAAAATTATGTGTCTTCAGTTCTACAACTTGACGAAAGTATATTTTCTTTCATCAAAATGTAGTAAATGTTATTCATATTATTCGTTGGTTGTGTTTTTTGTAGTATAATTTTCTCCGTCCTCGGTGGTAACGCAGTTGCGTGCACGCACCGAGTGATGGAGAGGTTTAGTGTTTGATCAACGACTGGACCAAACCATAAATTGTAAAATTTGTATATGCTGTTACTTCCGTATTATGTGGCATTTAGGGGTCAAAGTTAAAACTGATCTACTAGGAGTCAAAATCTATGTCCGGGTATTATGCGATGACTTTCTGTGGGTTGTTCATTAGAAGTGAAATTCAGGTCTTGCTTTTCATTTCATCTTTAGAATCATGCATTCAATCTAGCATTGGATGGTAATAAGCAATCCCTACATTTTGAGAAGGATTTGGGTTTTGCTAATTTGCAGAGTATGTTGTAGCCATCCGATAACACTGGCACACACAGCACCAACACCTAACATTGTCAATATAGAGCGAAAATTATTTCCCATTTTCTTCGATGTGATTATTATTAAATAAAGCACAGTGTATTTCCTTTTCATTGGTCTCTAAATAAAGACGAATAAAAGAAAAAGATCTACATTTTGCTTGTATTTAAACTTTCCAAAAGGAAAGACATCTTGGACCGAGAAAAATATAACAAACAGGTTATAATTGTAAGAATGAATAATAGTGCGGTGACAGAAGTGTAAAAAGTCGTCTAGATCTCAAGTTTAATCTCCCCAAATAACACACGGCTAAAAATGGTCTTAACTTAAAGACAAATATTTCTTCTTTAGTTTTTGCCCTGTCGTCAGAATTTCGTACGGTCACATTTTTCTAAAAAGTCGTTTTAATGACTAGTAGTATGTTGGAGAGTTTCAACCCCCCCCCCCCCCTTTTTCAAAATGAAAAATTGTGTACGTTTGCTTACATTTAATTGAAATAATTTTCCCTGAAGCCATTTTTATATGTCAAAATATTCTATTTAGTATTATATTTTCTTCTAATCTATAAAATTTGCGAAGTTTGGACTGTTTAAAAATTGAGGTAATTTAATTGCAAATTCAGACACAAACTTTAGTTTCTTCTTCATATTAGTAATAAAAATTATCCCATAATATTTTAAGCATATAGTATTTCATAAAACTAATAAGTGATAAAAATTTTTGAACTAAAATATGAAAAAAACCATAAGAAATCAATGGAAAAAGAATGGACTAAAAACTTCAATTTCAACACGGAACTCAATCACTTGCCGGCCGTCACATTTTGTGTATTAGTCAACAATTTGCTCTCAACTGATAAATGAAATTACTACCTTTTTCGCTATTATATACACATATTTTCAATTAAAGTGCACGTTAATGCCACATACTTTGTTTGTATATGTTTATATTCTATGTTATTTTGTTATAAAACATCAAATATACTTTGTCAGAAAAGTCTTATTGTAAAATCAAAATAATTGACGGATAGTTTCAGTAAATATTCCGTGATATGTCAAGTCCGTTGCAACTTGCTCCAATAAGTCCAGAGAAAAGACAAAAGTCGTTCAATTTTATGCAGTGCATAAATATGCAAAAAAAGCAAACTCGACTGGAATTTTGAGTCAATTTACCCATATAGGGAAGTCGATTTTTGTATCTGCATCGAATAAAAAATTGGATGAGGTGAACATCAAGATGTTTCATGCACAGGCACTTATTTCTGTCAATATGGGTTTACTATCCATACCCGTACGAAAAATCACCCTTGTGATTTTCCGTACGGGTATGGATAGTAAACCCCATATTGACAGAAACAAGTGCCTGTGATTTCATGCGATAGCTGTTAATTCGAAGAACTCCGTGCAGGCAGTTTATCATCGTTCATGCTACAAAAGTTACACAAGTTAACATATTTGTGCCCCCTTTTAGAGCGAGGAAGCTTCTTATCTGATATTTAATGACGACATACAATTATCGGACTGTTGTCCCTCAGTTTCGAGTATTTGTATGCGTTCTAGAATGCAGTCGTTCAACTGGAGCGCTTGTATATTTTGTTGCAACAAAACATTTTAGAAATATCAAAAACTACTCAAGTTTGTATCGGATGAGCGTATGAAGAATGTTTTATATGTATATATGTTTTATATATATGTTATATTTGTTATTCTCGTGGGATTTTGTCTATGTGTGTTACATTTTAGTGTTATGTCGTTGTTCTCCTCTTATATTTAATGCGTTTCCCTCGGTTTTAGTTTGTTATCCCGATTTTGTTTTTGTCCATGGATTTATGAGTTTTGAACAGCGGTATATACCTGTTGCCTTTATTTTATCCGTGTCAGATAAAGTTAAAATTGAAATAGTTTTTCCGTCCATCTTTTAAACTTCAAGCACTCTGTCATTTTGGTTGCGGTACAAATCATTTGCTAAAAACGAAAAAAGACCCCAAAAAATCCAAACCCGTGGAAGCAGATATCTCAGATCACGATACTGCTTTTACTAATTTCATGTTGGCTATTGACAACGATTTAATGGTCATTCCTCATGACACCGTTACTTGATAAATATAGATCTTTTCTTCCGACTGACTCTAATTTAAAATATTCTACTTGTAACATGCGGTCTAAACTTATTGATTTCTATAGAAATTAAGTTGTCAAACAACTTCAACAACTTCAAGGCAATTTAACATAATATATAGTAGCAAAAAAACTATTTGAGATGCCATATCAGCTGCTAGGCAATTGAAAACTGACCTTAAAATCTCAATGTCAACGGTAATAGACACAAATAACGGACAGATATTTCATTCCGCTGCAAGTATACTTAGAAAACACATCGAAACTCTAAAGAAGAATACCCAACTTCGGATGAATTGTCTCTTCCTTCTTCAATTCAGTCAATGCCTTCGTATTATTACAATTCATTTCAGTTACTTGATGAAACTGCATACAGCCAAGACTATTCTCAGGAAATGGCACCAGAGAAATTGCGGAAATGCTAAGCAATTGTGAAGTCAATCGTTTGTGTGGCCAATTTTGTTTTACTCTTTTTCATTTAGGATTGGTTTTACAAATGTACCATTAGTTTGGTTCAAAACACCTTGTTGAAACATTGAATGCCAATGGATTTTATGCTTCTTAAAGTAAAGTGCGACGCTATCTAATGTGTTGCCAACCATGAAAATGAGCGAATTCAAGATAGTGTGTACATCTCGTATATTTGTTTCCTCAGCATCTTTTCAGACACGCATATGGATGTCATCACACCTTCCTAAACCCCCTTTTAGATCTCTGTTAAATCTTGGATGAATTGATAGGGATGGTTTGAATCTGGTATTTTTTTTAGAAACAAATGTCTTCGGACTTCCTACAATACCTTGTCTATACTTGTAAAAAAAAACCTCAAAATAACGTGTTTTCTTTGATCAGAACCTTTCATGTGTCTTGTCATGTCTTGTGACGGTTGATGAAAATGAAGATGATGAAGATAATGGTTGATTTGGTATAAAGCTTGTTGCACTGGTACACCCATGTTAGGGGAGTGTTGGCGCACCCTGAGAAAAGTTAAACCCCGCCACATTCTGTATGTGTCAGTTTCAAGTCACGAGACGGTAATGCAGTGTTTGTCGTTTGTTTCTATATACTATATTTGTTTGTTTCTTATTTATTTTGTACATTAATCGGGCCGTTAGATTTTTCGTTTGTTTTACATTATTTATTTCGGGAATTGAAGACTATGCAGTATGTATTTTACTCATTGTTGAAGCCCGTACGGGACCTATAATTGTAAGTTAATGTATGTCTCATTTGCAATCATATCACATCTTCTTTTTTTATATGGAATACTTTTGAAGTTTGTGGTACGTTGCAAGGAAAAAAAGGGGGGATACAGATACAAACCCTATAACGTAATAGATTTTAACCAGAGTAAAATACACAACAACAGATAATACTATGGAAGCAATAATAATTGTGAAAAACCCAAAAGCAACGAGTAGTCTATAAAAAAACCTGAAGTATCCGCAAATTCAATTTTAGGTCATATTTGACTGTAGTGTTCTATTGCTTTGGTTTGATACCTCACCAAATATGATAGTTTAAAAAATAATTTAAAGTATT
This sequence comes from Mytilus edulis, assembly GCA_019925275.1. Taxonomy (NCBI): domain Eukaryota; kingdom Metazoa; phylum Mollusca; class Bivalvia; order Mytilida; family Mytilidae; genus Mytilus; species Mytilus edulis. The sequence continues at coordinate 50,768,897 of CM034358.1, forward strand.
GTCCTGCATGACACTTGATGTTTACCTGAAATTAAAATTTGTCAGAAGGTTAAGGTGCTCTAAACAATTTATAGGTTGAAAACTTGATTTTTGAAGTTTTGTTTATAAAACGTCGTTTTATGAATTTTTTTGATAAAAAAATCACAATGATTAAGGTTTATGTATAATAACAAACATTACTAAAGCCAAAACAGTATCATTCGTATTTAGGTAGAGTTTAGAAATATAAAAAAATGTCAAAATTGAAACCCTCTAAAATTTTCACAGATTTTTACATATGACCTTTGACCTCAATTTTAAAAAAATGTGACCATATCAAGTCTTGACGACAGGCATAATATTATAGAACACGATTTCCTCTTTCCAATGATATATTATATAGGTGTGTGTTCGGTGGGGAGATTAAATTCACAAAAATCTGCCTTCAGTTACCGCACTATAAGAAGTAAAGTGAATAGTATGAGTTTCCGTAGTTAATTTTTACACATAAGCTGTAACCCGTAACATTGTCAATATAGAGCCAAAATTATCTCCTATTTCCTATCATGTGATTGTTACTAAATAAAGCACAGGGTATTTCCTTTCTATTGATTTCCACAGAAAGATGAACATAAGGAAAAAATCTGCATTTCACTTGTAATTAAAACAATCTAAAAGGAAAGATAGCTGGGAACGAGTAAAATATAACAGAAACTTTAAGGTAATAATTGTTACGATAAATAAGAAGTAACGTGTACAGTATGGCTAAATTTAAAACGAATTCATTGCAAATGAAAATAGATATTCAATACCATATCAAATTTAATAACCTATTCTTTAACATTACGTCATATAATTTTAACAAAGTATCTTATTACTTCAGTGTTTAATCGATTCGGCAAAATGGTTAGTCTTAAGGGTATGCTACAAATAAATGCAGTATAGATTATAAGGATAGCAACCAAATACACACAAAATTCATCTATAATTTGACATAAAATGTATAGCATGTATTGTATAATCCAATAGACAGATGTCTATGACATACATCACCACAATTAAAGGTAAATTGTAAACTATGTTAACTGATTTTCCCGAATCAAACGCAAACATATATGATAAGAAGTGATTTGGGTATATTTTAAATATGTTAATAGCAAGTTCGTGATTATAATGTAATTTTAAACAAGTGATGCGTTTATCATGTTTATGTTTTAAACTGCTTGGAGTACTTTCTACTTTCATACAAGTTGTCCATTCAGAAAAACGGAAATACCCGACATCTTTAACTATTTATAAATAAATAAATGGACGGACGTTTACAAGTATACAATGGCTACTAACACATATAAAGAAACAAAAGTACAAATTTAATACAATGCATAATTCTGTAATATGAATGACACGCTCTCAGTCATTTTTGACTGGTGCAGTAGGTTCACTAAGTTGGTAGGTCTGGTATTTACCCCCGTCTTCTAAAATCAAATAAACCAGTATGTTTACTTTGTATCCGGAACTAAATATTCTCCTATATAATTTATCTAATCATGTGATATCTTGTTTCTGATCCCTTATATTTCTGGTACATATGACATTTGTACACGTTTAAACAAATATTGTTTTAAATAATATTTAGACAACGTGCCTTTATCGACTTAATTGATCTTCTTCTTCATTGGAGGAACTCGATCGATACAATGTCTACAATGAATATATATTCATCACATAACCTACATCAGAATTCTTTCATGACTTCCACATCCTAAATAATAACTAAACAATAAACAATAATAACTTTACACATATTTTTTGTAGCAATTAAGGTGGTACCCAACACTTTAGCTAAAATTAATTTGGGTCGTTTAGTTTTCTTTAAATTTTGACAAAGTATTTACTTTGACCCTTTTACAAAAATATAAAAATTTCAAAAAATTTGAACCAACCGTTTTATCAGAAAAATTACACTGGTTATATAGCAGTTTGACAAACACTTATTTTGATCATTGAGAAGCTTAATATTCCCTTAAAAACACAACGTAATTAAAACGTTTAGCTGATTTTACAGAGTTATCTCCCTGTAGTGTTAGGTACCACCTTAATATCTAGACTCCAACAAAGAAACTCTCACTCTTTGATCTGTGTATAGGTTTCCGTCGGATAATTCGACAACACTCTTCATTCCGTTCATCTTATTTAGCTGTCGTAATGCAGAACTCTATTTTTTCTCAGCTGTTTTTTTAGTTTTAGTTTTGTTGCTATTTGAATTTACATTACTGCATGATCCGATTGCTGTAAATTCAGAAATTATGGCGTGCATTTATTTTTGCGATTATGTCATATTAGACTAAAATGTGATTTTAATTTTTGCAATATAGAGTAAAATCCTATTCAATAGTTATCGAAGGTACCAGGATTATATGTTAGTACGCCAGACGCGCGTTTCGTCTACATAAGACTCATCAGTGATGCTCATATCAAAATATTTGTAAAGCCGAACAAGTACAAAGTTGAAGAGCATTGAGGATCAAAAATTCCAAAAAAAAAGTTGTGCCAAATACGGCTAAGGTAATATATAAAGGCAACAGTAGTATACCGCTGTTCAAAACTCAAAAATCCATGGACAAAAAACAAAATCGGGGTAACAAACTAAAACCGAGGGAAACGCATTAAATATAAGAGGAGAACAACGACACAACACCGAAACGCAACACACACAGAAACGGACAAAGCAACAGACAAAACACCACGAGAATAACAAATATAACATCAAAACCAAATACATGAATTTGGGATAGACAAGTACCGTGCCACGTCTTATCTCAAAAATAAGAGAAAACACAAACGACTCAACGTTAAAATGCAACACACACAGAAACGAACAATATTATAACAATGGCCATCTTCCTGACTTGGTACAGGACATTTTTAAAGGGGAATAAAAGTGGTGGGTTGAACCTGGTTTTATGGCATGCCAAACCTCGCACTTTAATGGCAAAGTTAAATATAACATTGAAATGACAACATAATATTACAGGACTACAATACAAATAAAAAGGAGACCATATTAGACAAAGAAAAGCATGATTAATAGATAACAAAAAGCATCAGGTTTAAAATTCAATACGCCAAAAACGCGTCTTGTCCACACAAGACTCACTAGTGACGCCCAGATATAAAAGATCGAAAGTGAAAAAAGTACAAAGTTGTACAGCACTGAAGATCAAAAACTGAAAAGGTTTTGCCAAATACGGCATTGTGTGTATGCCCGGGATAAGAACATTCTTATTATATAGAACAATTCATGATATTGCAAACAGTAAATTTTAACAAATGAATATGAAAGAGATATACATAATGAAACTGAAGTATTAACTAATTACAGAAAACTAAACCCGAATACATAACGCCCAGATATAAAAGATCGAAAGTACAAAGTTGTACAGCACTGAAGATCAAAAGTTGAAAAGGTTTTGCCAAATACGGCATTGTTTTTATGTCCGAGATAAGAACACTTTTATATAGAACGATGCCTGGGATAAGAAAATCCTTAGTTTTTCGACAAATTCAAAATTTGGTAAACAGGAAATTTATTAAAATGACCACATTGTTGATATTCGTGTCAACACCGGAGTCTGACTACTCTGGACTGGTGATACCCTCGGGGAAGAAACGTCCACCAGCAGTGGCATCGACCCAGTGGTGTAAATAGTTAACGAAGTCATATAAAAAAAAATCCTATTTAAGTCATATAAAAAAAAATCAAAATGCGAGTTTAAATTATTGCGATTATAACCCTGACGCAATTTTCGCAATAATAAAAACATCGCAATAATTTCTGAATTTACAGTATTTTCTATTATCTTTCCTTTTCCCACCAGCATCGTTGTCATACTCTTAGTATTACCCGCTGACGTATCACAATAGGTATACTTATCCTTCTGAAGCCGAGGTGTAATATGGATCAATTCATTTTAAGTATTGTCTGTATGGTAGAAACCTGCACTTACTTTATTTAACAATCTATAATTAAAAAAAAGGATGTTGGTTGTTTTATTTCTCTAAATTTTTAGTCTTTAACGAATTTCACTGTTCCTTTTTCCCAAAATCTAATTATACTAAAGTAAATAATCAGACTGTTTTCTGTCTCATGAAGACCATTTGTTTGTTTTTGTTCTAATTGAGATTGTGACACAGTGATGACTGCTGTACCCCTATTTTGACAATTTTATCTAAAATGTCTGTTTTGTTTACGCATCGTTGTAAATATGATGGAATTTTATGCGACTGTCAAACAAGTGAGAGGTTTAGCGCTTTATAACCAGGTTTAATCCACCATTTTCTACATTTGAAAATGCCTGTTCCAAGTCATGAATATGACAGCTTTTGTCAATTCGTTTAATGTGTTTTATCATTTGATTTTGCCATTGGATTAGAGACTTTCCGGTTTGAATTTTCCTCGGAGTTTAGTATTTTTGTGATTTAACTCTTTTCTAATATACTCACTTTGTCATACTGGTCTATGGTTATCATTCAATATTTCACTTTCATGTGGATCTTTAATAGTTATCCCACGAGGACGCGGTGTGTCAGTGTAATATCGTCCCGATGGCCGGAGGCCAGAGGGTGGTCTAACACTGACACAACAAGTCCGAATGGGATAACTATTTTACATCCTAGCTGTTTTAGATAAGACGAAAAACCATTTACAATTCATAAAATCTAGGTAAGAACGCCACACAACCATTATAATATACTTTATATATTACTATATGATGTACACCCTTAATAACCCCCGAACACGATAAGTAGATATCAAACAATGTCAACTCGCACCACTGGCCAATCGGTCCTCATTATATCGCCACTTTATAAAAAAAATCGCCCAACTCTTGTTAACCGACTCGCCCCACGTTTTGAAAAAGTGTAAAATATCTTGCTTCATTTAAGTATGTTAATTTACTGATAGTTCGTATCCAGTCGTCCTGGTGTAGTGGTATGTGTCGTGGCTTGATATGCTTTAGGTCTTGAGTTCGAATCCCAGCATATACACTGGATTTTTTCTACGTGAATTTTGATAGATAGTCTATTCCGTATAATTAATTATAAGTTTTATAGTGGATTTGACATTCCCGCCAAAATGTTACAGAACAAAGGAAAGCATGCATAACAAAGACACTCAAACTGAGGTGATCTGGTAGGGGTGATCCGGCTCAGATCACCCCTGTTAGAACAAAGGAGCTGGGATGTTATCTTCATTTGATTACCTGTCAACACCCAGCATGATATTAAGTGTTGTCATGTCAGTTGAATGATTTATTGGGTCCCTCTGTTGCCACAGTTAAACTTATAAATAAGTGGTATGTAAGGTATTTGGTTTCAAAATTATAAAAGGTGCTATCCACCAACTAGTCAGTTTGACGCTTTTCTATTGTCCTTACAGATAAGAAAATATGTGTACCTAATCTCCCTTTGTATAATTTCATATGATAATTTTGTAATCATGACATCTTTTTTGATTAATCATTTCTGCTGCCATTCCTTGTCTTATTTTTCATTTAGTCCATGAAACAACATGCTTGGGGTTTGGTATTCCGGTTTTGATATCGAAGTATCATTAATTTGACAACGTCACTTGCCTTTATATCTGACATATTGAAGTATTATGTCAATTTTGTGAAGTAAGCAAATACTTACAAAATACCTCGATGGGCGTTTCAATTGTTTTGATTTATTACGCCAAGATTGTCAGAGGCTAATCTTTTCAATGACCACTGATCCCTACTATTGCATTTGTAACGCGATTACTTTCTATTTGAGTGTTTCTCATTGCCGAGTTACAAACCAAGTCAAATAGTAGGACTGTGATATTTTCTCTAGAGATGTATGCAGACCTACAGCTTATTGTTTTTTATTCTCATTTATATTTTATTTGGGTTAAGAAAATGGACTTACCACTAACTATTTCGCAGCTCTAAATTTTTGGTCGTCAAAGACAATTAAATACCGTTTGCATTTGACAATCTACCAGTCACTGTCTACCTATTTTGAGGTCTCGTTTGTTGGATTGTTAATCTTATAATGGTAGAGTACTTACCTTTGCTATGCATTTGACTTGCTGCTGTATTGACAGTCGCTCTTGGGATAATAATTTGTTTTTACTGCCAATGTGATTGATACCTACATTGCAATTGTTTACAAAGAAACTTTCTAGCTTCTTTACCTTCAAGGTTGTTTTTAATCGGTATTTTGATTCATTAACGAACAAAATGAGCTTGGTTAATTCAGTTTGAACATTTGTTCCAACTAGAATTCAAAGCACTTACCAATGTATATCACAACTAGAAACTATTAGCCCATCAGACTTGGAAAATGAGCGACTTGCAAATGATACTTCCTCGAACAGCCCCTAATTCCATTTTATTTGCAACTGAATCTAAGGTGAACTTTTATCGGCAAGGTTTTGGAATCATTTTACGCCGTTGTGTTAAGTTTGTCCTGTTGATAGATAATTATTGGCTTTTCTACTACCAGGTGCAGTCGGTTTGTGGTTCATGTGAAGACTTTAAATATTTTTTTTGTAATTTATAGCATGGACAGAGAAGATCTTCGTCGTTATTTTATAGTAGGATCTGTCATACTAGAAGTAGTCACTCTACTGCTCTGGAAGAGGATAGAATATGATTATACTAACAGTGGACTAGCATCACTGCAGGATTTCTTAAATAAACAATCCACAATACACATCATCTTTCACCTTCGACACAGAAATACCTGGTGCTGTAGAGACAAGACTGGGGCACTTCCTCTCAATTACTGCCAATGGGATCTGTTATACACAGAAACCAATACTTGAGTAAATCCACACGACTGTCATTGTAAGTTTTCAGCCAATCCTGTGCAACTAGATAATCTCGATATCACACTGGCTAGCCTGATTCTATTTAACTGTTGCATCCTTACACCTGGTGAAAAGACTGCAATCCAAAAGTTTCGACAATACAAAAATGACTACCTGAGTCATAATATAAAAGGAGCAATAACCAAAGGAGAGTACAAAACATTATGGGCAGATCTGACAAATTGTATCTTACAACTTGACCCCGGTAAACAAGATGAAATGACCAGAATAGAGGCAAGACCACTAGATGAAACATTATGCACCAGATATTGTGTAGATCTTCTTGACATCCACAAACGACTTGACGAGGTAAGTCATTTAATTTGTATAAAAACAATGTGAACAACACAGATGCAAAACAATTGCATTTCGACAAAGAGAAATTTGAATCTGTTAATCAAAACGAGACATGTAGAATTTAGTTCAGCTGCATGTCCTCTGGTCTTCAGAAAAAATGAAATCAAACGTCGATTACTAGTATACTAGTATCCCAAAAGTCATTTAAAAATCCTAAGTATAACATTGCCTAGTAAATTTTGAGACCTTGACATTACAGACAGACATTCAAACGTGAGTAAAACACAACGTTGCATATTTGATCATGTTGATTGTGGCATGAGTGTGTAACCATGAACAACAAGACTTATATTCCAAACTTTATAGTTTGCCAAATTTTCTAATGCTGTGTGCAACAATATCAAGCATATGAATGTACTTCAAGTCATCAAACAGTTCTCAAAGTACAAGAACAGGACAAAGAGACCAACACACAGAGGGATGTAATGAAAGGAGTGGTGATGCAACAGACGTATAGAATTGCAAGCAGTTTAAGATTATTATATCAAAATTTGTTCCTTTGCAGATTGACAATACAATGAAGATCATGAATAATTCAGTACAATGCACCCTTAAAACATGGGTTCATCGGTTAAAGGTTCACTAAATAGCATGGAAGCATCAATACTGGGTACATTGAATAACATTGATATATCACTACAGGTAAGCAGACCATTATATTTTTCAACGATTTTTCTCCGATATATTATCAAGTTATCAACCCCGTTTTTTGGTGAGGTACATGTTCAGTCTGTATCTTTCTATGGTGTGTTTTGAAGGCTGAACAGTGAAAGTAGACACAATATCATTTTCAATATTATTGGCAAAAGCATTGGTAAAAAAAGTGGTAACAAATTTTAATCATTTTTCAAAAATTTCTCAAATAAGTAATGTGAATGTGTCAGTCATTGTGCATTTTGAAGATCTTGTATCGAAATATCAGCCAATTACATTTTTTAACCCTGGTACATGTATTCTGAATTGTTTTATTACAACATAATCTGAAACTTGACACAATAGGGATGAATATGATTTACTTTAGGTTCTATGAGCTAGTAAATTTAAGAGCAGAATATGGGGTTCAAAAAGTTGTACTCAGCAGACTGAAATACACAAAGTGATGATTATGAATATCACTTGCCTTGAGGGTTAGGTCTGTTTAGAAAGACAAAAAAAATATTGGATTAAGTGGAGTCACTGTGGCTCATAAAGGTATATAGGGGTACATGTATATATATGATTTCCAATATGTTTTCTCCTATGAAAAATTTCATAATTGGTAAGAATAAAAAAAAAACAAGAATGTGTCCATAGTACACGGATGCCCCACTCGCACTATTATTTTCTATGTTCAGTGGACCGTGAAATTGGGGTCAAAATTATAATTTGGAACACGTGTACTAAGTTTCAAGTTGATGTAACTTTAACTTCATCAAAAACTACCTTGACCAAAAACTGTAACCTGAACTTCGCACTATCATTTTCTATGTTCAGTGGACCATGCAATTGGGGTAAAAACTATAATTTGGCATTAAAATGAGAAAGATCTTATAATGGGTAACATGTGTACTAAGTTTCAAGTTGATTGGACTTCAACTTCTTCAAAAACTACCTTGACCAAAAACTTTAACCTGAAGCGAACGGACGCACAGACGGACGAACGGACGCACAGACGGACGAACGGAGGCACAGACCAGAAAACATAATGCCCCTCTACTATCGTAGGTGGGGCATAAAAATACTACGTCTTCCTTGTTGAAAAGTGTTTCACTGACTTATAATGCAGCTTTCAAGAAAATGTCTTTATAGATATAAGAAGATGTGTTATGAATGCAAATGAGACAACTCTCCATCAAAGTCACCATTTATCAAAGTAAACCATTACTCTTTTTCCCTTTGTGTCCTATAATCATTATCTCAGAGGCAACAGTTTATTATATTGTTTCATTTTTTTTTCTTCGAAATATTAAAGAAACATTTGTTGATGGACATTCAGCAATAAATAATCAATCAAATGACAGACTGACAACTTTGCTCATGATGCAAAGATTTACGTTTGCTATCCTTTTTATTATACAGGAGTTGTTGTTTTATGCCAGGAGAGGTATGGCGTGTAAATGCTTTACAGAGAGGAACGACAATCATGGTTAGTTACCTTAAAATAATTTAATTTTGGATGTAACGCGTCTACTGATTGGCTGACGTCGTTTTTGTTCATCATCTCATAGGCATAATTTAGTTATGTGACCGTGATGTCATCAACGTTTTTTCATGGTTTACTCCGGTTTAAAATGGAATTTAGAATTAAATTATAGGAAATGACTGTAATATTTTTTCTGTCTATTCGAAATTACATAAAAAAAAAATGTGGTGCACACTTTAAAATAATCCGCTTCGCGGATAATTTTGTGCACCACATTTTTCATGTTATTTCTTCATAGACAGAAAACATATTACAGTCCTTCCTTAAATGTTTTAGCAAAATTAAAGGTTTGTCTATTCGAAATAACATTAAAAAAAATGAGGTACACACTTTAAAATAATCCGCTTCGCGGATTATTTTGTGCACCACATTTTTTTCTTGTTAAATCTTCATAGACAGAAAAAATATTACAGTCATTCCTTAAATGTTTTAGCAAAATTTAAGGTTTGTCAAAAATTCATATAGGACAACAGTACCCTTGAGAAATGTTCTTAATATCGAAGAAATAAGAAATCTACAATTAGTAATAGGTATCCAATTATTTTAACCATTTTTGCAATGCAATTCTATCCAAATTGAGGGGGAGATTTTTTATTCCCTATTATATAATGCAAAATTATTTGTTCATACTATAATTTCCCCATCTAGAATTTTTGGAGGGTCGTGGCCGGCAATTCAGAGAGCAATACTAGTTTGGGTATAAATAAGGTCATATTATTAACTTTCTGGTTAAAATCGAAAATACATTGGGACCATTTACTCAGACAATTATCCACTCTATACATTACAGAATCGCCTAAAATTTAACAGAAGATGAAAGTTTTGATAAATACTCTTTGGATATACTACAAATTAAATCATATTTATATTTATTTCATCTCCGTACACTATCCCATTCAAAAGTTGGTAGAATCATTAAGGGACTTCATCCATCTGTACAGGACAGGTATGATGGTATCCTGTAACTTGGATTCTATTCCAGTATAAACATACAAAAAAGGAGTGGGTAAAAATATTGACATGCCTATTTTCACACTTGATTAATATCTTGAGTAGACTGTCGATAAAATAATCAGGTTTTGTCTTATAAAGCACACTTTCTAAGAACATAATAACAGTACGAGTTCAAATTAAGGACTCAATTTATAATAAAATGTGTTAACCATATCATTTTAAACACCATGCAGTTTGCTGAATTCATTTTTGGGTGACACGACAAATGCGGTTCATATTTGAAATTAGCAATATACAGAAAAGAAATACTTAATGTTATATATCGGAAACTTCTTTGACGAAGATATTGAGAGTTCCGTCGAAATATTATATTATGAAAAACCTTTTTTGTTTTAGTTTCAAGAAAATTGATATCCCCTTCATCAAATTACCAAGAACAAGGAAGTGTCAATGTAAGCATGAAAAGTCCGACAGGTAAGCATAGTTCTGTTTCGGAATTCGATAGTGCCTTTGAAATGTAGAACATATTTTTGAAAGGGCCATAGCTGTCGAATTCCTGTTCACAGATATGACTCAAATTCTTATATTTGATTCATAACATACTTAAACGTAAATGCAATTTATAAAAGTCTAAAGAGAACAATTCATGATGCTTGGACTCGATAATATATATCAGCATTTTGAAGGTTTTTGTGTCCGTACGCTATCTAGTTGACCATCAAAGTGACTTTCGTAAACTGCTGACGGTCACATTACATATTAACATAAATATAGATATATTAAGATAGCGAAAAGTGGTCTGTTCCATTTCATAGTAATGGTTTACAAAAAAAAAGTAATCATCGTATGCACCAGCATGAAAATGAGTTCTTGTGGATCAAATCAGTCAATCAAATGTGTTACCCTTGTTTCACTTCCAATGTTGCCACACTTTTTTTAATAATTGAACACTATATGCGTTATCATCTCTAACCAATGTGTTCGTTTAAGTTCAGATAAATATGGTTTAAATGAGGTAGAAATATTCACTTGCAAGTGAATAATTTTTCAGAAAGATTGCCTTACTTATTTTGACAAATTTTATTACATTTCTCCTCTTTATCATCAGTACATAAATATCTGAGTTGTTTTACTGTTGTTCTTAAATTGCTTATGTTTATATGAATATCTATTCTGTTATTTTTCAGTCGAAATATTTCTAATTAAAAGACAATCTCACCGGTTAGGACAATGTAAATTCACAATATTTCGCCAGATAGACCTGTCTTCAGTAGCTGGAGATGAAAATAGAATAGTAGTATCCGATTTAGTTATGATGGATGATGCTAGACTGGTAATATGTTTATCTTTCCAATGCAGACTACTGATCTGTAATTCAGATGGATCACATATAGACAGTATACATCTTCAGGGTAACCCATGTTATGTCACAGCAGTCAACATCACTACAGTAGCTGTTACGCTGGAAAATATTAGTTGTATTGAGATGTATGATATAAACAGTAAACTAAAGCTCAAATCAATATCAGTACACGAAATGTGTTATATAGGCATAACAACTATAAACAAGAACTTGGTTGTATGTGGTGCCAACAGGCTACTGTTCATATATCATCATACAGGGGAAGTGGTAAAGACAACACAAACTGACTGCTTTCCTTCGAGGTTATATAATAGTGGTGACAGAATATTCTACAGTTCTGTTGACGTGGAGGACAGCAAGCTGTATTGGTACAGTTTTACTGATGACAAACATCAGTACATGACATTTCCATCAAAGCCTAGTTGGATGACAACACTCTAATATGGTAGTTTGTATGTGGTGTATACTGGTGGATCAGTGATACATGTCTCATCAGATGGGAAACAACATGAAAATGTTACAGGACTATGTCTAGGGAACGATAATGAAGTGATCAGTTACAATGGAAAGCAAAAGAAACTTTTTACGATTAATAAAGTACAGAGGTTTGCAAGAGGAGTTGCTGTTCAAATATTTAAAGAGATCTAAACTATGGATTGTATCATTGTATGATCTGTTATTTTTTTTTATCATAAAACAACTGTTTATGAATTATATTTTTGACGAACTCAATATGTTATATATGGACCAGTTTACATTATAATGACGGAAGGCGAAGTTCGAGGTTCTTTACAATGTAACAGGTTCGTATATAACGAATTGACAGAGTGAAAATCCCTTATTTACATTTTACATACTGTATTGCGGGATATTATTTCTAGGTTTTCATTATTACGATCAATGTGAATTGAATTACGCGAAAAATTATGCACACGTTCGTGTTTTGTGAGCGATACATGTTACCAGTCGGCAGGTAGATAACGATAAATGGTAGTTTAAACAACATAAAGGCCAAAGGGTTTTGTACATACATGTATATAAAATATGTATACTTTAAGTAATTAGCACAATATTACGGGTGCAATATGTGAAGCAGGATCTACTTACACTTTCAGATCACCTGAGCTCACACCTGGTTTTTATGCGGTTCGTCTTCAGCTCAGTCTTAATTTTCCATGTCGCGTTGTGTTTACTGGGTTTTTTATGCCCCACCTACGATAGTAGAGGGGCATTATGTTTTCTGGTCTGTGCGTCCGTCTGTCTGTTCGTCCGTCCGTCTGTTCGTTCGTCCGTCCGTCTGTCCCGCTTCAGGTTAAAGTTTTTGGTCAAGGTAGTTTTCGATGAAGTTTAAGTCCAATCGACTTCAAACTTAGTACACATGTCCCTATGATATGATCTTTTTAATTTTAATGCCAAATTAGAGTTTTTACTCCAATTTCACGGTCCACTGAACATGGAAAATGATAGTGCGAGTGGGGCATTCGTGTACTGAGGACACATTCTTGTTTTGGTTGTTTTTGGTTTGTGTAAGGTTTTCCAAGGCGTTGTCAGTTTGTTTCGATTTATGAGTTTGAATGCCCCTTTAATAAGCTTCAAATACTATTGTTAGAAGTCATTTAATCTTTTTTGCATTTTTGTACATAATTATTGCAAGCTTGATATCAATCATGTTTTACGTATATGGCTACATTTTAGAATTATTTAAGTATATGTTTTTATATTGCATATGACTTACTGGTTTTTCACGCAATGCAAAGAAAAATTAGGATTTTTCAGTTTTTATTTGGTACTATACTGTTCAATAACCAAATATTAGTATAAATACTGTTCAATAACTAACTATTTGTATACATATGTAAATATTGTCTGTTATACTTTATTGTAAGTTCTTAAAAGCATACATTATTTAGAGAAAGTAAATTTGAAAGATGTATTTAGTTGTACCAGAAGTCAAAAGTTTGATCATAGATATTTATTTTTATAGCAGGAATTAAATATAAAAATTGAATGTGTTTTCTATACAACTAATACTGTTCAATATCTTAACACAGCGCTTTGTTCATCAGCATATGTATGTCATATTATTTAGAACATCAATAAAAATATAATCTTTGCTTTTATATGTATACATAACGCATGAAATAATAAAATCCTCATATTTTAAAAAAAAAATAGACAAAAGTTTACACTCTCAAATGTCTTACATCAGTTTTACTGATCAAGATAAAATTTGAGAGAGATTTTGACCATACACAAGGCCATTCATTTCTAAGACTTTGCATGATTTATTTGCACTAAATCCATCGTATTTGTTTTGAAGTTGTAGTCTGAAAAATCATAGTTCACCTGTTAACTGAAATTTGTTGTATTTGCTGTCAATCTCGAATTCCCTGCTTTGATACCTCGTGCTGTCGACGAATGTCATCCCTATTTTTCTCATTCAGCTGAATTCGTTGCATGGTGGACAAAATACATTTTGTCTCTAAAAGTTTTCTGGAACATTTCAATATGCTGGATTTCTATTGACGACATACAATCATATTCTTTTTTATTGACGTGTGTTTCTAAAGATATTCAATCATCAATAACCCTTTATCAAATCATATTATTATTCCATAAGACTAACTCCGTAAAGCGACTTCTCAATAAAAAGAAAAGAACTATCTTTTAACTGGACACTTCATTACATGGAGGCAATGTTCTCTAGTTGAATAATTAATAGTTTGACGACTTGAACATTGAAATTCAAATACAGGATGCAACACTTACAGTTAGGTACGATCTTTGATTAAAAATATTTATTTAATGAATGGCTGTTATTTATTTTGAATTTATTGAACCATAAAATTAATTTTTGACACTTCACATTGAATAATCCGCGAAGCGGATTATGTTAAATGTGAAGAGTCAAAAATTAATTTTATGGTTCAATAAATTCAAAATAAATTATTGCCATTCATTATAAATAAATTTCTATCAAAAATAAGGCTCAAAGATATATATTAATACGAATAACAACGTACACAGATGTTTGCGTATAAATACACAACGTTAGAGTGGGCGTGTCGCCATAAAAATTGATAACATTGAAAATAAAGCTAATTATTTAAACCAATCAAAAGACAGTAAATTCACCAAATTTATTTATAATAAAATGAAAGTAAATTTTACTATTCTGAGTTTCTAATTTTATATGCAAGAAAATTTAAATCCACAAAGTACAAACTGAATAACGATTCTTCTATTTAGCACCACCATTTTTTCGCTTCAATTTTTCTCAGTTTTATATATGATGTATTTGTCTACTGTTTCATATATATGTAATTATTTCATTATTTATGTTTTGTATTGCAAACGTTCCAAATGGGTTTTTCATGGATTATGTGAAAATTTAACATATCAAAATTTGACAAAAGTATATATGGTTTGACTTAACATATGCTCCATTTGTAATGTCATTTTGAAATGTTTGTTTGATTACGAAATCGATAAATCACTAGCAGAATGTTATTTACGTCTATTTTTACACTTTCTGTGTTAAATATATTACCTTATGAAATTCAAAAGGCTATTCTACAAGTATTTATAATAATGAATCACGCACTTGTTAAATTTATATATCAACAGTGTGTTGTGACAGCTGAAAATTCACTAAAAACTGATATTGTTTTAGGTTAACAATAACATACGTTCACTGATTTATTCTGAAATTTGTCTGCTTTATCGGGTCGTTGTGCGTTTTCCTTTGTTTTTTTCCTTAAAAAAAACCAATCACATATATATATAATGACTGAATAAATAGTCAACGATAAATCTTACGGGGCGATGAATCATATAATTATGATTCGGTACACTACAACATATAATATATAACAAGTCTAAAAGGGTACATCACCAAAAAACACAATAAAACGAACAATATGTTAGATATTTCGGATAACAGAAGCCGGAGTTACTGGACACAAGTGATGGCAGGAAAATCAGTGATGATAGGGAAAATGAGTGACTCTTCTATGTTTTTTCATTAATGCCCTCTGGGGAAACTGTCCTGAGCTTTCTTATCCAAAACCTTTCCCGAGCAAGATTGTCGGCCTTTGACCAATCCTCGTTGTGATCTCTGATGGTGATGGTAAGTTTTTTTTTAGATCAGCTTAGGCGTGCCCAGGTGATCTCAAAAGACGACTTACGGGGCGGTCGGGCTTGCAGGTGTAGTCACTACGATGACCATTTATGCGTTTGTTGAATGGCTGTTCTGTCTCGCCAATATACTGTCTGCCACATCGACACTGAAGAATGTATACAACATTCTGGGTTTTGCAAGTTACATTACAAAATATTGAGTAAACAGACCCAGTGGAGTTGCAAGTAAATGTTTGAGTATTCAGTATTTGTTGGCAAGTCAGACATCGTTTGTAACAACATGACTTGCACCATCCTGTAGTTGAACAGCTTTTATTAGAGGAGACGGCAGCAACTAGACTTGCTGGTCTCCGAAAAGCTAAGACAGGAAGATCGGGAAAGATTTTGCATAATTTTGGGTGATTGGCAATACTTTGCAAATTGGCACGAATCAAACTTGAAAGGTTAGTAAAGACGGGGTTGTATGTTAAAACAAATGGAACTATTTTGCTGCGCCTCTTCTTTTTTTACTGTAAAAGGTCATTGCGACTGTTATTGTTAGCACGCACACACCCCTTATCTATGTCATATTTCTTATAACCTCGTTTGGTTAAAAATCCGCGAAGTTCCTATAACCGCTGAGTGACAGCCTCCTCAGGGGAGCAAATCCGTTTTACTCTGAGAGCTTGACTGTACGGGATATGTTTTGTACAGTGTTTGGGGTGACAGCTTTGGGGAGAGAGGTACTGATGTTATCTGTAGGTTTACAGTAGAGATCTGTTGATATGACATATTTTATATATATATCATTTATACAAGCAACAAAAATGTCATTAAAACAATTTACAAATGTATCATTCACACGGAAAAAAAGGTTTTCGTGAGTTTCTTTGATATAGATCACTTGCGATTATTTTTAATGAAAGGGAAAGTATACCCTTGAGCAATACACTCCTGCCTGTCATTAATTGCACTAATATCTGCTATTTCTTTTTTACACGACCAAGCCAATTAAACGTTTACTACAAGTGTGTATACATAAACAAATGTATAAAACACCGATGAATATAAAAAAAAAGAAGAACCGGTATGATTTCCAATGAGAAATCTATACATACGAGACCAAATGACACAGAAATTAACCACTAATGGCCACCGAATGGCCTTCAACAATGAGCAATGTCCATCCACATAGCCAGCTTTTATAAGGCCCCGAAATGACAAATGTAAAACAATTCAAACGAGAAAAGTAACGGAATGATTGATGTACAAAACAATGAACGAAAACAAATATGTAACACTTCAACAAACGACAACCAATGAAGTACAGGTCTTGACTTTGGACATGATCATGTATACAGAATGTGGCGGGTTAAACATATTAGAGAGATCCCAACCGTTTCATAACCTGGGACAGTGGTGTAACAGTACAACATAAGAACGAACTATAAAAATCAGTTGAAAAAGGCTCATATACATAATCTACAATCTGTCGATAGCTGTAATTTGGCATTGCACAAGGTCATGTTTTTCTCTGACTGTTTATGACGTCTTTTCACTAAATCCATTGGATGTTGGATGTGTGCGGATTGATAGTTTAGTCTTAGATGCATGATTGTGTTATTAGTTGTTAGTGGCTTTGAACTAGCTTTCAGATAACTGCGAGTACTCTCAGATTTGTTCCTATTGTCTTTTTGTTGTCGGGATGTATAAGTACCCGGCCACGTCCACTTGTATTTTTGTCCATCTGATGAGTTAAGCCTTTTTCAATTGATTTTTATAGTTCGTTCTTATGTTGTACTGTTTTACCACTGTCCAGGTTAGGGGAGGGTTGAGATCCCGCTAACATGTTTAACCCCGCCACATTATTGATGTATGTGCCTGTCCCGAGTCAGGAGCCTGTAATTCAGCGGTTGTCGTTTGTTTATGAGTTACATATTTTTTTTTCGTTCATTTTGTTTATACAAATAAGGCCGTTAGTTTTCTCGTTTGAATTGTTTTACATTGTCATTTCGGGGCCTTTTATAGCTGATTATGCGGTATGAGCTTTGCTCATGGTTGAAGGCGTTACGGTGACCTATAGTTGTTTATGTCTGTGTCATTTTGGTCTCTTGTGGATAGTTGTCTCATTGGCAATCATACCACATCTTCTTTTTTATATTAACTTATCAGATGGACACAAATAGAAATTTATCTAACAAAACACAGAGCGTAGGTGGCTAAGGTCGATGATAAATTGGATTTATATCTTGATACCGGTAAATCCCGATACTCGAGTACGTTCTTGACCAGACAGCGATCGCGGAAAATATATTATTTTAAAACGGGCACTAAGTAATTTGTAAGTTTATGCTAATGGTGATGCATATGTTATCTTTATAACCCAAAACTGTGTACGTCCACATAATTCCATTTTGGTGGAGAGAAATTTGTATTTACTCATAATTGAGATAGTTGGGTGTTAACTCACTGGCCGTTCCAGCTCCGATCTGCATACTACTCTACACTAATGATGAGTTAAGGTGGCACGGTAGTATTTCCTGGCCCATAAGGGATAATGGTAGCCTTTTTAGAATTTTCACCACTTTCTAACACTGCAAAAAATTCTTCATTCACAGTTAACTGAAGTACTTTCATTTTACTATTCAGAAGAGAATTTAAATATGTATCATGACCGTTTACTTTTTTTGCTATTTTCAAAAACCTAAGGCCACTAGTACTTTTGTGTCTTTTATGGTGCAGTGAATACAAAATTAAAACAATTCTCAAAAATTCATTTTCATCTGTATGTAAAATTATTTCATATTTTTCTACACCTGATTCATCCCTCAGTTTGGGAAAGTATGTTCAGTTGATACTGTATTTTTTGTCCAATCACACTGTTTAGATACATTTACCTAAGTAGAGTACACAAAAGAGCAACCTAAATTCTGGAATGCAAATACTACCGTGCCACCTTAAGGAAAATAGTTCCGAAACTGAAATGATCATTGTACGGAGTTTGAGCAGGGTGTTTTTTCTATACCAACATTGTAATAATTTTTTTGTTTTATTCAGTACTTTATTCGTAATAAAATTGAGAATGGAAATAGGGAATAAATAAAAGAGACAATAACTCTCCAAAAGCGGGCTTCAGTTGTCCCCTTAAGAAAAATGTGTACTATATCAGTTAAAATGGACGTCATACTAACCTCTTATTTTGTACGTGGCGAGGATCTTCAGAGGTCTCCACGTTTCACAGATTTCTCTGATGCCCAACGGCTGTTTTGCCAGACAAGCTGGGACCGAGGGACGTCAGAACACGTCCCATATAAAAAAGTAGATATTTCGCCATATAAACTATGTTAATAACGAATAATTACTAAATAATCAATGTAAATTAATATATTATCTTTCTATTACTGGTGTTGTGAGGAAGGAAATTAAAAAAAAGTAACAAAAATATTGGGATCTATGTAATTCATAAAGTTCAAGATCACAGAGTCAAATGTTGTGTTATTTCTTTGCAAAACAAGGGCTGTGCAAATTTTGCCTGCTGTAAAAATATTGCAACAGTTAAGTGTAATGTAGGTACATTAGCAGAAAGCTTTCTTGTGTTAAATTTTGAGTTATTGAACTTGCATGCTAAATATCCACTTTTTGATATGGACGTGCTCTGACGTCCAACAGTCTCAGCTTGTCTGGCAAAACAGCCATTGGATGTCAGAGCAATCTGGGACAAGAGACAGGGTTGAGTCCTTCTGTTCTTTCCAACATAGGTTAACGTGTAGGATGAAGTTTCTTATCAATGAAAGAAGAATGCTATCAAATTGAAATTTTACAGTCGTATGCATCACGGTTTGAACAATTAAAAAAAAAGTCTGAAATTAGACCCCTTACACTATATTTATCGTTTAAGATCACATAAAAAGAGATTGTTATAGAAGGCTCTAAGATGGAACAGTGACGAACACTTCCATCTTTTGGACACATATATTCTTATTTAACACTGGAAGTATGCACTGTAAATTTCCTTTAATACAGTTTGTTTTCCCAGTCAAAATTGTTAACGTTGTGATGATGAGGGAAAAAATGGGCTTGGGAATGAATTTATAATGATTTTTTGGGATATTTCAAAATAGTTTTAGGGATATGGGATATTTAAACAAAATACTTATTGGGATATTAGGGGTAAACATTATAGGGATACGGGATATTGGGATAAAAACTTAATGGGATATGGGATATTGATACCCCCCCTAAACAAGCCTCGTTAATAAATACGTCAAAATCGAAATAAATAGTTTCAACATTTTGCTGTAGATTCTGTCTTTTTGTCATAAAAACGTTTCTTTCTAAATATTATAAAATTTAATTAAGGAAAATGTAATAGATTTAAAAAAAAACCACTTCAACCTCAATCTGAACCCAAAAGATAACACTGCCAACAATTCAGATGCTGACGACAAAATACAGGATCACTATGTCTCCATCTACAACAAAAATGCCTCATGATGCCAGACATAAAAAACAAGAATGTGTCCTCAGTACACGAATGCCCCACTCGCACTATCATTTTCTATGTTCAGTGGACCGTGACATCGGATAAAAACTCTAATTTGGCATTAAAATTAGAAAGATCATATCATAGGGAACATGTGTACTAAGTTTGAAGTTGATTGGACTTCAACTTCATCAAAAACTACCTTAACCAAAAACTTTAACCTGAAGCGGGACAGACGGACGAACGGACAGACAGACAGACGGACGGACGGACGGACAGACAGACGGACGGACGGACGAACGGACGCACAGACCAGAAAACATAATGCCCCTCTACTATCGTAGGTGGGGCATAAAAATTGCACAGGGGACATTAACAAGTTTTGCCAACTCCTATGGACAGACAGAAATGACAAAATCTATATAAGCTGTAATTTATATGGGTATGATACCTGTATCGATAAAAAAAGGCAGCCAATAAATATATAAATTAAGAAAGATGTCCAATTGTGACTCATTTGCAGTAATGTCACATCTCATTAATTTTATATTTATTAGTACTCTGATCGATACTTTGTATCTTTTGTCATTTTCTTTGGTGTTTTTCTGATTATTGATGATACATGCCCTTCTTACTGTATTTTGATAGTATTGTGTTGTACTGTTACATCACTGTCCAAAGTAAGGGCAGGATTGAGTGTTTGAAAACATGTATAAACCATCTTAACTCTCAAAGTGTCTGTTCACAGCCAAAGGCTTAAACATTATTCCTTTGATTTTCATTGGTTACTGTCTGTATAACTGTTATGTTCTAAAAAAAATCAGACTATTATGATGTAGTTGTTACCAGAGAGATCAGATACACATCATGACATGTTTTAATGTTTATTTCATTTGTTTATTCTACAATTTCGCTTCTCACTATCCAGGGGTCTTTTATAGTTACAGTTTAATATGAGTTTTGTTCATTAAAGGAGGCTGCAACATGACCTGAAGACAAACATGACAAAGATAATAGCATCCAATCAATTGTTTCCTTTCTTTTATATACCATGTATACAATGATATACAACATGATATATGATATATACAAAATGTATAACAATGATCATAAATTTCTCATATTTAGCATTTTTAGTTCAGACATTGTGTTTTCGGTGATTGCAAGTATTATAAATTTTATTGGCATTTTAAACTAGAGGCTCTAAAGAGTCTGTGTCGCTCACCTTGGTATATGTGAATATTAAACAAAAGAAACAGATGGATTCATGACAAAATTGTGCTTTGGTGATGGTGATGTGTTTGTACATCTTACTTTACTGAAAATTCTTGCTGCTTATACAATTATCTCTATCTATAATGAACTTGGCCCAATGAAAATTGTTAAAAATTGACTATAAAGGACATTAACTCCTTAGGGGGTCAATTGACCATTTCAGTCATGTTGATTTATTTGTAAATCTTACTTTGCTGAACATTATTGCTTTTACAGGTTATCTCTATCTATAATAGTATTCAAGATAATAACCAAAAACAGCAAAATTTACTTAAAATTACCAATTTAGGGGCAGCAACCCAACAACGGGTTGTCCGATTCATCTGAAAATTTACAGCCAGATAGATCTTGACCTAATAAACAATTTTACCCTTCTTCAGATTTGTTCTAAATGCTTTGGTTTTTGAGTTATAAGCCAAAAACTGCATTTTACCCCTATGTTCTATTTTTAGCTGTGACAGCCATCTTGGTTAAATTGCTGGGTCATCGGACACAATTTACAAACTAGATACCCCAATGATGATTGTGGAGAAGTTTGGATTAATTTGGTCCAGTAGTTTCAGAGGAGAAGTTTTTTGTAAAAGATTACTAAGAATAAGATTTAAGAAAAATGGTTAAAATTGACTATAAAGGGCAATAACTCCTAAAGGGGTCAACTGACCATTTCAGTCATGTTGACTTATTTGTAAATCTTACTTTGCTGAACATTTTTGCAGTTTACAGTTTATCTCTATCTATAATAATATTCAAGATAATAACCAAAAACAGTAAAATTTCCATAAAATTACCAATTCAGGGGCAGCAACCCAACAACGGGTTGTCCGATTCATCTGAAAATTTCAGGGCAGATAGATTTTGACCTGATGAACGATTTAACCTCCGTAAGATTTGCTCTAAATGCTTTGGTTTTTGAGTTATAAGCCAAAAACTGCATTTTACTCCTTTGTTCTATTTTTAGCCATGGCGGCCATATTGGTTGGTTGGCCAGGTCATCGGACACATTTTTTAAACTAGATACCCCAATGATGATTGTGGACAAGTTTGGATAAATTTGGCCCAGTAGTTTCAGAGGAGAAGATTTTTGTAAAAGATTACTAAGATTTACGAAAAATGGTTCAAAATTGACTATAAAGGGCAATAACTCCTAAAGGGGTCAACTGACCATTTCGATCATGTTGACTTATTTGTAAATCTTACTTTGCTGAACATTTTTGCTGTTTACAGTTTATCTCTATCTATAATAATATTCAAGATAATAACCAAAAACAGTAAAATTTCCATAAAATTACCAATTCAGGGGCAGCAACCCAACAACGGGTTGTCCGATTCATCTGAAAATTTCAGGGCAGATAAATCTTGTCCTGATGAACGATTTAACCCCAGTCAGATTTGCTGTAAATGCTTTGGTTTTAGAGTTAAAAGCCAAAAACCGCATTTTACCCCTATGTTCTATTTTAAGCCCTGGTGGCCATCTTGGTTGGTTGGTTAAATGGCTGGGTCATCGGACACATTTTTCAAACTAGATACCCCAATGATGATTTTGGACAAGTTTGGATTAATTTGGCACAGTAGTTTCAGAAGAGAAGATTTTTGTAAAACCTAACGACGGACGACGACAACAACGACGGACGACGTACGACAAGTGATGAGAAAAGCTCACTTGGCCCTTTGGGCCAGGTGAGCTAAAAATGTCATGCTCTTTTAACATCATATTTTCAACCTCTACTTCAACTGTTGAACATTTTAATGTATTTCAACATTCTAACTTGATTTCAATTGTAACTTTTACTTTACAACAAATCTCTCCATGATCTAATCTTCCTTACAAAATCATGTTCCTCTTGTCTCTTCTTTGCGTTTCAACCTATGATGAGGAAACGATGGCATAAACTCTGGTTCACACGGGTAAGGTTGTTCTTTAAAATACGAGCTATCCAGAGCATCCTCGGCAGAAGCTCGCTTTTCTGGGTCGTACATGAACAAATAATTCAAAAGTCTGATTCCGGCATCGGTCAACCATGGGAAAGTATGACGAACATTGTTGTATGGTTGTTTCTTCAAAGTGATATCTTTCATTCCCGGTAAATCGTTGAATCCCGGCCAGATTGCTTCACTTGGGGTACCAAACAGTTCTATAGTCATTTCTAATTGATGGATTTCAGATCGACCTGGTAAGAGAGGTTTATGAGCCAACAACTCACCAAATATACAGCCTGCAGACCACATATCTAAGGCTGTCGTCTGTGTCTTAGATCCCAATAATAGTTCTGGTGCCCTGTACCAAAGAGTTACTACTCTTGGTGTCATTGGTTGTTCCGGGAAAGCATACTTCCTGGCCAATCCAAAGTCAGCTATTTTAACACAGCCTTTATCTGTCATAAGTAAGTTTGATACTTTTAAATCTCGGTGAAGGATGAAGTTTTCATGCAAATACCTCAGTGCTTTTAATAACTGAATCATAATACACTTGACCTGAGCCTCTGTGAACGGGGCAGACATATTGTCCAATAAAGAAGCAAGATCTTGTTCACAGTATTCCATTACTAGAAAAATACTTTCAAGACTCCTTCCTACAACAACTTCAGACATTTCAACAATATTTGTATGTCGAAGATTAAGCAAAATGTTAATTTCTCTAAGACCACTGATTGGAATTCCATTCTTCTCTTTCTCCATTCTCATTTTTTTTAATGCGACGATGTAATTTGTTCGTCTATCTCTGGCTCTATATACTATTCCATATGTTCCCTCTCCCACTCGGCTTAGTTTTTCAAAGTCACTTACACTACGACATTTTCCATGTCTTGAATCTACAGGAAGGTCCATCCATTCTCCAGATAAAATTGACATAAACCTAGGTGTGTCTTCTGATGATGTCTGTGAACTGAAACTTGATGCCATTTTCTCTATATGAATGCTTTTCTCTGAAAAATAAATAAAAGATATTAAACTTATGACATTTCAATTACCTTCTCATAATCTTACAGTTACTTGATGTACCTCTGACCATTCATCATTCATAGGTCATAGGTCATGGGTGTTTTCATCTTCAACACAAACATTTGTTTCTGTTCTCAATTAACATAATTAATCACAAGATTAAGTTTTATTTTAAATCAATGTTGACTTCAATTCTTTACAGGATTAATTATTCCCAAAAAATTGATTAAAATAAAACCTAAAAATCCAGTAAATTAAACATTTTAAATTGTTCTCTTTTGAAAAACATTGTGTTTCCAAAATTTCTTTTTTTTTTGTGTGTAATAAATGTACATTTGTTATTGTTCAAAGTAAGATGGAACCAGATGCTCCGCAGGGAGCAGCTTTATACGACTGCAGAGGTCGAACCCTGAACAGTTGGGGCAAGTATGGACACAACATTTAAGCTTGATACAGCTCCAAATTTGGATTGTGATTAAATAGTTGATACAACATAGGTTTCTGACACAGAATGAATGTGGTCTAAGAACCGGTAAACTTAAAAACTTAATAAATTAAATATTTTATAAATTTGACATTTACCTATTATGGTAAAATATCCAAAATCTAAATACATGGTTAAATTCAGGATATCATAGAACCCAATAATTCATCTTTTAATGAAATCAAACAAAGTTTAATTTTGGACCCTTTTGGCCCCTACTTAATTGGGCCCTTTTTGGTCCCTAGTTCCTAAACTGTTGGGACCAAAACTCCCAAAATCAATCCCATCCTTCCTTTTATGGTAATAAACCTTGTGTTTAAATTTCATAGATTTCTATTTACTTATACTAAAGTTATAGTGCGAAAAACCAAATGTCTCTGGACTACGACAACGACGCCAATGTCATACCAATATACATGATATACGACCAAAAAATTTTCAATTTTTGCGGTTGTATTTTTTTTTTTAAATTAGTCTTCAATTCATGATTTTTCTAATAGTACTATTCTATTAGGAATGAATATGTAGTAACTATTAATATTCTCAGTGGACAGTGAAAAAGCATGGGGAAAAATTAATTTGGCATTAAAACTAGAAAGACCATATCATAGGGAACATGTCACGTGTACTAAGTTTCAAGTTGATTGGACTTCAACTTCATCATGTACATCAAAAACTACCTTGACCAAAAACTTTAACCAAAACTTTAACCTGAAGCGGGACAGACGGAGGACAGGACACACAGACCAGAAAACATAATACCAATAAATGGGGCATAAAAATGGCAGGAAAATGCTGACTCTGACTTTTTCTTATATAATATTCAGTATTCAGTCAAGGGTACTACTTGTACAAGTAATTCTAATTTACTTGAAGAAGTAAATATTAAGATTTATATATGAGGAAATCTGTAGGATACTTAAACTAGTGTATTTTATTTACTTGTAAAGGTAAATTATTTGTTGGCTTAGTTGTGTCTCTTAGACATTCAGATTTGTTTATTTATACAAGTAAAAAAGTCATCCTATCTTCTTTTCTTGAATTCTTAGGACTTCTTTGCACTTATAGAATTTTTATTATCTTTAGAACATTGCTCATTCACAAGCCCCCAAGAGGCAATTTTTGAAGGCCTTGCACAAATACTGAAGGGGCACTGGCTGTCAAATTCATGTTCACCGATTTGACCCAAGTTCTCATGTTAGATTAATAGCAATGTAAAAACATTCATCCATACTATTGAAAGCCTCAAATAAACAGCTTACAGGTTATGTTTTAAACTGGTTATTTTTTGCGGGTGTAAAATTTCACGATTTTCATTGAATAAGGTACATGTATACGAAATACTTCAGCCGTTATTATTTTTAAGGATTCTGAACTTTTACCAAAACCTTAGCAGGTGCACATTTTTGGCGATTTTGTTCTTACAATGAAAATAAGCGAAAATTAACACCCAGCGAAAATAATCTGCTATAGGGTATAGCTTTATTTTGTGTGTATTTTACTCTTTTAGTCTAGAAACCACCTAATTTTCTTTAGAGGTGACCTTAGAACACCTCTCAATAACCATATAAGCAAAATGAACATAAATATAGAAATAAACAGATTAAGCAACTGTGCAATTAGATTTTTCTAGGTCTGTTTAATTTCATACATGCCATGCATGTATTATAGATTAAAAATATATGTTTATCAATGTTTTTACCTGTAATGCTGTATAAGAATGATTTTTTTGTTGATCAAATCAGTCAATCAAATGATTTACCTATGTTTAACTTTCAATGACATTCCTCTAAATAATTAATATTTTACACTGACAATTCATATGTTAATATTATCCATGCCAGGACCATCTCTAGCTAAGGGGAAAAATTGAAGTTCACATGAATACAGATTCAATGAGGTCAAAATATTCACTTGCAAGTGATCAGGGTCCGAAGACAAATCATTTTTCCCGCCACGGATGCTGGGGAAGCACCATCTATAAATGGCTTACAGAACTGAATCCAGATTCGTTTGCACCAATTCCTGTTCGCGCCCATTCCCGTTCGAGTCAAATCCTTTTTGCACCCTACATGTTCGCACCCAAAGTTTGTTCCTACCCTACATGTTCGCGCCCAATTTTTTATTTGTTCTGTGTTTACATGGTTTAATTACTTTGTAATCAAGTTTTGGCAAGTGTGTTCCTATTTATAAGTATAATTTGTTGTCATTGTCTCAAAGTAAAGTGAGACAACGTTTTTTTTGTGTTGAATAAATCTTAATCAAGTTTTGGTTAGAATGGTTAGTGTATTGTTATAAATTTATTTAAATTTTATAAACTCATCAGACATCTATATTTTTTCCCATTTTTTTTCTTTTTCTATCTTTTCTATAAAATAGTTGTACCAGTAATAAGAAAAGAGACTAAAAATTTAACCGATGAATAGAGATCGAGGATACATGAACTGATTCCTAATAATGACTCACACAATGTTATCCGAAAAGTGATGAAATGAGACGTTTTCCTTATACTAGTATTGATTATCGATTTTTAACATAAATTATGATGCCCATAAAAATCTAAAAATTTAAATTATTTATCGTTTTATTGTATTATATAAGTTTTCCTTAGTGATTGGTGGTTTTTGGGGTGTTCGGTGGTGTGTGGTGGTTAAAAGACCCACGCTGTTTTGGTTAGTGTATTGCTATAATTCTTTGTTTCATTGTTTATGATCAAAGGGGCCAAGCTGTTAAAAACAATTTTTTTTTGTGTTTTTCATTTAAAATCTTAATTTTTACAGAGGATGACCTTGAGGTCACTCCGATGTATTGTTATCGCTTAAATTTCCGTCATTCATAAATTATAGTCAAATTAGTTTTGGGTTTTCAACACCAGTGAAAAAAGTGCATTTTCATACCTGCGATTTCTGTTCTCCGGTTGTACGATGTTTCAACAAAATATGGAATCATTTCAGTTGTTGATTTAGTGGTGAAAATTTGACTGAATTATATCTTAATAAATACGATTTTATATGTTTAATTGGTGTTTCAGAAAGAGGTCAGGTGCTCTTGTTCATTCATAAAATTATCGTTCATTCATAAATTTATCGTAAAATAAAAATCACTACACAGGTTATACGTGTAGTGTAAATGACCACCTGTAATCTAAAAATAGCGGTCTCACTAATAACGACAAGAAGAATTTTAGCGACAAGAAGCGTCAAGAACGGACAAGAAGAATAAATTAAGCGACAAGAAGACTATTTAGCGACATGAAAACTTCTCGTATCGCATGAGGATGACACATATCAAATGAACAATTATGTGTGGGACTTAGTTTTAAGAAATGATGTCAAAGTAACACTATGAAAGCTGAAATATATATTTATTTTTTACATGTTTATGTCTTGTAAGTTATTTTATTTCTGTCCCATTTTTCAACATTAGCGTCTCGATAGGTGAAATGTTTTAACTGAATGGTTAATTTAAATTAATTATAAAAATTGTTAAAATTAAATAAATAAAAGTAATTATTGCCCAGTTACAAACACTACCAGGGGATAATCCATAATTACCCCCAACTTTAGCCTGGTAAACTTGTTGTCTCCTTGTGAAATATAAAACATATTAAAAATGATTTCCTGCTTTTAAAAGTCTTTTATTGATATAAAGTCAAAACCTTCTTGCTGTTCACTAGACAACCATGTCCTGTCAGGTTTAATTCTTATACATGTAGATGAAAAATAAAAGTCCCCAAAACATTAATATGGCAGCAATTGCTTTTACAGCCTTTAAGGCTTTGATTTTTTTACAGAAGAGTGTCCACCATGCACTTGCACTGCACTATAATAATAGTAGAATAGAATTATCATATACAAATAGATGAAAATTATATATACATGCAATCGTAATATTAATAATATATATAACAACAAACCAGTGTATTCTCTACGACTATTATTATATAAGTATAATAGTCCAAGGTATACTGATTTCTTGCACTACAATATAATAGTTATTACGGTGAGGTTGAATTTCCTGTCATTTATTCATCATCCAAGCATGAATTTCTATCAGAAAAAAATATCTCTGTAAATTAACCCAAGTTTCAGGTATAGAGATGTGATCTGTTTCTGTGACATGCGCTTTTGACCATCCACAAGAACCTGCGGTCATCCGATGTTCAGTACTTCAGTACTTTGATTTTACTCATACCACAAGCTTAATACATGCAGTATTTACATCAAAGCAATTTGAAACAACAGTCATGATTTTTTAATTACTCAATTAGAATTTGCTTTAAAAATTGGTGCAAACAGACCTTGGGTGCGAATGTGTGAGGTGCAAATGTGAAAGGTGCGAAAGTGTATTGGGCGTGAACGGACCTGATACCTACGGAATCCCCAGATGAAGTGCCCAATTTCTCCACATTACCAAGACAAGATTGTATAATTTTACCTGAATTAAATACTATTTTTCTTTTAATTCATCTGTTTGCCATTTTCTTTCAACATTGTATCTTCTTGAGAAATCTCTGTAACACATCAAAAATAGTTTAAAACAGATACTGTTTTCAACTACTCTTTTGTACATATAGGAACGAACTAAAATTATTTTATGTTTCTAAAACAAAAAATGCATTTAACTTGAATATATCTAGTGGATGCCAGACTTTAAAATTTCCAAACTGCACAGGTAAGTCTGTTCTCTGAGTAGTTTTTGAGCTGTAAATACAGCCATATTAGTCCATTTGCTATGATGAACCTTAAGCATGTTAAGTTACCTGTAAGATCGTTGTGGGGCTCATATGGAAGGATCTTATCCTTTTTAGCCCACCATATTCAGTGATCTGGGAGGTTTTTTTCACTATATGGGCCCAAAAATAAATTCAATGGGCCATTTTAAAAAATAATGGGCCATGTTGTCAAATGAGTGGGCCATTTAAATTGACTTCTGTAAAAAAAAGAAGTATCAGTATATTTTGGCAAAGAGGTGTTGATACCTTTAGGATTTTAAATAAAATCATGGATATTGTTCCTGTGATTTTGTAATTTCGATTTCAATGAATATATATACAATAACTTCTTCCAACCCCAACAATATTTAAGTCAACCTTTATTTACAATGTTTAAACTGGTACTGTTGCCTTGTTCATGTTCATGGTTTTTTTTGTACATTAAATTTGGGTCTTCGTCGATACCATACTTATTCCAGACGTTCCGTATCAGAGGACATTTCAGGCATTTCCTCTGCACTTCTTGTATTATTACAACTTCATCACGGTGACAAGAATAACAGTATAGAGTACCATTAATCCATAGAACAAAACAACAAATCACTGAAGTCATGTTTACAAAATGTCAAAACGAGCCAAAGTCCAAAAAATGACAAGGACAGTTAAGCGTCTTTTATGGAGACAAAAACAATATTCCTAAAAAGTCTTTGGGGTTCTTCAATCGAAATAATAACAAGCTAAACTAAATGAGATTATTATTAGAGTTAAATCTCCTCTGTACTAGCCAAATTTCACAAATTTAAAATTGTTTATAAAAAAATATATCATGAATGATGGTTAATTACCTTTTTCGGGTTATCAGTTAGACCGCATGGTTCTATTATTACAATAAGAAAACACCGAGACGTTAAATCGCATGGTTCTATTATGATAGGGAAACATCCCAGACGTCCCAAAAAAATATAGGTGCTCCTATTATTGGAGGAACATTACACAGTTGTGTACACACACATGGCGGCACGGAACACAATCGGAAATTCATTTGACGATATCTAAACGTTACGAAGTGAAAAATATCGTGCGCCATGTGGGCGCTTTCATTTGTCACTGTATGCGCCATTTCTTGTCAATATGCGCTATAGGCGTACGGCGCACGTCCTTCCCGATCACTGCATATTTTGGTACACTTTCAAAACTGATACAATCATCAATCCTGCATGATTTGGTACAATATTTCACACAATTAAAAGTTATATAGAAAACTATTTGTGTCCTCATCAATTTCTTAACTGATACATGACTGACTCCCAATGACGGTCTATATTTATATTAAACTTTAAAAGCTACCACAGTTTTCGATGAAAAAATTATATCGTCTTGGTACCTGTTTTGACGCGGACCAGAAATGACGCACCAATTTAGTTTTGGGTTTTATATTTCTAAACAAAAGCTGTGACGTCATCGATAATTACCATTCATAACATGATGGTGAAGGTCATATGACTACAACATAGATGCCTCAAACTCTGTCCAGAAATGTTATTATTGCTTGAATTAGTACAGTCAGGGGTACTACTTGTACAAGTGTATTTTATTTACTTGAAGAAGTTAAAAAAAATATACACATATAAGTAAATTTGTAGGATACTTATACAAGTGAATTTTATTTACTTGTATAGGTAAAAAAAAATTGACTTAGTTATGTCCCTTAGGCATTCAGAATTTTTTACTTGTATAAGTAAAAAAATCATCCTTTCTTCTTTTCTTGAATTCTTAAGATTTCTTTGCTCTAATAAAATTTTAAATTGTGTACCCTTTACAGATGTCTTTACTAATCATTTAAGTGTAATTTTATGGACAATGACAATCCCATTTGTCTGTTATCTTCATAACACTGCTCATTTACAAGCCCCAAAGGAGCAATTTTTGACGGCCTTGCGCAAATATACAAGATCTTTACTCAATTAGTTTCTTTGATGAATTAATGAGATGAAACCTTGAACTTTAATGAAAAAATTTGAGCAAACCTGGGAAAAATCAATAAAGGCATGATTTTACATCTCAAAACTTGAGGATTTTTGTGGAATTGTAAGAAAAATTTACTTATACAAGTAAATTTTTAGAAAATTAAGGGGAGATTATTCAAACATTATTTATTTACTTATATGTGTATATTTTTTTTTACTTCTTCAAGTAAATAAAATACACTTGTACAAGTAGTACCCCTGACTGTAGTAAAGATAATGCAATTTCCGCCATTTTATTAAGGTAAAAAACAGTCGACCCTTCCCAGAATGATTATCAGTCCTAAATCCACTTTGGCCGGCAAAAGTATGTAAGCACATGCTTCCCCAGTTTGTGTTTTTCAAATCATATGACTGTCATGTGACATAGTTTTACATTTAAGCGGGAATCACTGTAGAACAAATGATCGTCGCTTATATAATTTTCTATTGTTTATCGATTTTTTTCATTCATTGTACGAAGTATACATTGATAAATGTTTTAATGTCAATGTTGTTTTATGAATGCAATTACTTCTTATTTTCAAGTATATGCTATATATCAGGGATGGGGTAATTGAAAATGTAATGGTAATTAAGTGTAATGCATTACAATTTTCCATGTAATTGAATGTAATGTGTAATTGAGCATTTTTTTAATTACATGTAATGGTAATTTAATTAATTACATTGAAAAAAGCATGTAATGCTCAATTACTTTTGAATTACATTTTAATTACATATACTTTTATGGTTTTAAAGATAAGGATTTGTGTTTAATAATATAAATTGTAAAATAATACTTGTTTTTCAAATATTGACATTACATACTTTTTTAATAAATGAAGTCTATAAATTATACTGAAGTTACAATGTATATTCATATTTATTTGACCTACAGATGGGTTTTTTTAATAATTATTAATTTATTATAAATTAAAAAGATGTGAGAATCATATATTAGTGTTCAGTTTTTAAGAAAGATCTTTCAACTAAATAGTTTGATAAGTAATTAATCCCCTTGTTACACAAAAACCAAAAAAAAGTATCACTGTAAAAAATCTTTCTTAGACAGTTCATTTAGAATTTAAAATCACTGCACACAATCATTTTGTCAAATTAGTATACACAAAAGGAGTATAGAAATAAAAATTAACAGCTGTAAAAACAAACAGCAATTAATCAGATTAAAATGTCCAGGGGCAATGCCACTGTTACATGTATTTTTATCTAATTAGCAAAATATTGCTAATATTTAGACATTACACATACATTATTTGTACTAAAAATTATTTTCAATATTGTGACAAGCACACTTTTTGATATTTTTAATGTAAAAACAAATATTTATGATTTATATATAATATCTTTATTTATATATTATATTTAATTTAAATGACTTCATTTCTGAGATGTCAAAATACCCCTTGATGTATTGGCAATTAAGTTAATAGAAACCAATTCACCCTCCTTTCAATATGATGATCTTTTGATCATAGAACTTCCATGTTCTGATCAAGCAATATCTGCCACATTAGCTCCTGTCGAAAAGCTATTTAGAATTGATGTCAAAGTGTTCAGACCAGAGAGATTCAGACTAAATGACAAAACATTAAAATAGCTAATGATTATCAAATGCAACGCTTAAGCTATGCTTACATGAATATTTTACAAATGCATTATTTATACATGTATAACAGTCAGGGGTACTACTTGTACAAGTGTATTTTATTTACTTGAAGAAGTTAAAAAAAATATACACATATAAGTAAATTTGTAGGATACTTATACAAGTGAATTTTATTTACTTGTATAGGTAAAAAAAAATTGACTTAGTTATGTCCCTTAGGCATTCAGAATTTTTTACTTGTATAAGTAAAAAAATCATCCTTTCTTCTTTTCTTGAATTCTTAAGATTTCTTTGCTCTAATAAAATTTTAAATTGTGTACCCTTTACAGATGTCTTTACTAATCATTTAAGTGTAATTTTATGGACAATGACAATCCCATTTGTCTGTTATCTTCATAACACTGCTCATTTACAAGCCCCAAAGGAGCAATTTTTGACGGCCTTGCGCAAATATACAAGATCTTTGCTCAATTAGTTTCTTTGATGAATTAATGAGATGAAACCTTGAACTTTAATGAAAAAATTTGAGCAAACCTGGGAAAAATCAATAAAGGCATGATTTTACATCTCAAAACTTGAGGATTTTTGTGGAATTGTAAGAAAAATTTACTTATACAAGTAAATTTTTTAGAAAATTAAGGGGAGATTATTCAAACATTATTTATTTACTTATATGTGTATATTTTTTTTTACTTCTTCAAGTAAATAAAATACACTTGTACAAGTAGTACCCCTGACTGTATAATATTGTTAAAAAGTACCATGACGAAATGTAATGTGTAATTTAATTAATTACTTTACTAAGGTAATTGTAATTTAATTAATTACATTTCAAAAACAGTGTAATGTGTAATTGATGTAATTGATCATTTTTGCAATGTAATGTGTAATTTAATTAATTACATTCCAATGTAATTGACCCCAAGTCTGGAATATATATGTCACTTTGATAAATTTTGAACAATTTTATATAAAATTTGAAATAAAATATAGGTTACAATTAAATTAATGAAAAAAATTGTGTTGCTATCAACATGATCATAAAAGTGACTGTAAATGTCAACATTTGTTATTAAAATTAAATTTGTTGAATAGTGTTAACTTTAAATTATCCGGATTGAAGCAATTTTTCGAACACCAGGTACACTGCAAGTGGTTTTTACTGGTTTGTTTATAGTGCGTCATTACTGGTACCCATCATAAGTTGACAGTCCGTTTGTTATGTTAGCAAACATGATTTTTATTGCTTTTACTGTTTCAAAAATCAACTGTTTAATGATTGAAATACATTAACAAGTGATCAATCTTTCATTCTATTCCGTGTTTCTTTTTCTTTTAAATGGTAGATTAAATGCAGAGACAAACACAACGTTAGGTGCGTCATTACTGGTTCCTCGCACAGGGACTCGGTTAGCAGATTAAAATTTTGTAAATCAATGTTTTTAATTTATTTTTTATTATTTCCTGTCTATTTGTATTACTATATTTACGTATTTAAAGTTGCCATCATTATTTCTTTGTTTTCTGGCAATGTGCAATTTACTATCCATATCCATATACTGAAAAAACCTAAAGGGATCTAAGTCGCCATCTTGAATTGCCTTCCCTACTTTAGAAAAAATATAATTAAAAATATTAATAAATTACTGTATACCTTACAACAGCCCTCATTTTCTCCAGAAATAATTCTTCTATCACATACATATTTTGGTTTGTGGATTAACAGAACCCTTACGCAGTTTCAGTTGCATTCGTGTCAGAATATTCAAATTTCCCGGCGAAAGCAACGTATCATTCGGAAACTTCCGGGTTGATGCGTTTACCACAACGATAAATCCTTATACACAGACGAGTGCTGTCCCCTGACTTCATACCTACGCCACACCAAGATATCCTTCATATAAATTAAATATCAAACAAAAATGTCTTTGAACAATTAGTGCATGTATTGTTTCAATATCAGATTATCCTCCTATCCTTCCACCCATTTAAAATATCAAATGATTGTCCCAAACTATCGGGTTGTATTTCTGACATCGTCTTGATATTTTTTCAGTCAAATCATGGATTTATTCAGTACAACACTTATATAATCAGAGGAGTATGTATGTATAAAGAAAAGGGGCCTTCCGATTGAACTTCGTACATGCATGTATGATTAGTTAATATACTTTTTCAAAGTATTACTCCAAGTTGACCTACCAACCGGCCCTCCCCCTTTTTTATATCCTGGTACTGTTAGTAAACCTTATATATCCCATTGAACGTGTCAATATTTTAAGTAACTTCTTTTTCATTTTATTGATGTGTCTACGAAAAAGTCAATAATTTATGTTACCCCGTTTGAAGAAAGGTTCTACTCGTTAACATGGTTAATAATTTTGCGCTCGATATGTAATAATAAATCAGGGGACAGCACTCGTCTGTGTATAAGGATTTATAGTTGTAGTAAACGCATCAACCCGGAAGTTTCCGAATGATACGTTGCTTTCGCCGATAAATTTGAATATTCTGACACGAATGCATCTGAAACTGCGTAAGGGTTCTGTTAATCCACAAACCAAAATATGTATGTGATAGAAGAATTATTTCTGAAGAAAATGAGGGCTGTTGTAAGGTATATAGTAATTTATTAATATTTTTGATTATATTTTTTCTAAAGTAGGGAAGGCAATTCAAGATGGCGACTTAGATCCCTTTAGGTTTTTTCAGTATATGGATATGGATAGTTAATTGCACATTGCCAGAAAACAAAGAAATAATGATGGCAACTTTAAATACGTAAATATAGTAATACAAATAGACAGGAAATAATAAAAAATAAATTAAAAACATTGATTTACAAAATTTTAATCTGCTAACCGAGTCCCTGTGGTTCCTCGGGGATAGTTGGCCTCAATTTTTTCAGCTTTTGAACAGTTGTTTTAAATCTAGACCGAGAAATGTGTATAATCATGTTGCTTCATTAACCAGCTATATTGTTAAAAAGATACAAACAAATGCATTCATGATCGTGAATATCTTACATTTATCATTAGGGACCATGTGCAAAATAATGCCAAACAATATTTTGGATCTTGTTTAACCGGAAATACAAAAGTGTACCAAAATCAAACCTGTTCCGGTAAAGTTTTGTAGTAATTTCGGATTTTTGACAATAGACATTATTTATTTATGGCATACAAAATTAAGACAATAAATTGACTAGTTAAATTGATCATAATTATATTAGAGTGACAGTTGTATTCACAGCGAAGAAGAAAAAGATTTATATTCGGATATTCAATTTTTAATCTTTACGAGATAAATATATTCAAATATTGAATGCTGAAACTCTTTTTTTTACGATAATGCTTTTGAATGCGGACATGTGGTTGGAAACACCTCTCCCCTTTTTTTTTTTTCCCTAGCCCAAATAAATGATAAAAGAGGGACGAAAGATACCAAAGGGACAGTCAATTTTACATATATATATATGTGTGTGTGTGTATATGTGTCTCAAATTATACATATATATATATATGCACAAAGTATATGTTGTAGTTCAGTATAAACTGTAAGTGTACTGGCATAAGTGTGATAAAATAGAGCCAGGAGTGTCCTAATTTCAGTAATTTTTATTGGCCATTTTTATGCCCCATTTTGTATGCCCCATTTAATATGGGCATTATGTTTTCTGGTCTGTGCGTCCGTCCGTTCGATATTCCGTCCGTCTGTCCCGCTTTAGGTTAGACTGTTTTTGGTCGAGGTACCGTAGTTTTTGATGATGATGAAGTCCAATATACTTAAAACTTAATAATTACATTAGATGATGTATATTTCATTATAATACTTTATTCTGATTGGCTAAATGCACATCACGTGTTATATTCCTTAAGCAATTGCATTACTCAATAAAACTTTTCATTCATAACACGTGGTCCCACAATAAAGTGCACAGGTGAGTTATATATAAAAAAATATAAAATTCGTGTTTTCATGATCAGAGCTAAAAAATGTAATTATAAGTATTGAATGCTTCTTTTTGTAACTTCATAGGGTTGTAAAAGCGTCGACCGTGTTCACATTTTTAGAATGAAGCGCTTCCGCGCTTCATACAAAATGTACTTCGGGCAACGCTTTTACACCCCAATGAAGTTACAAAAAGAAGCATTCAATTCTTAAGTTCTCATGTACCCTATGATCTTTCTAATTTTTATGTCAAATTAGAGATTTTTCCACATTTTCGCTGTCCATATTGAACATATAAAATAATAGTGCGGATAGGACATCCGTGTACTTTGGACACATTCTTGTTTTCTATATTTCAACCCGTGGATAGTACGTGGATATTTGACAGTGTATGTACAAATTATTCAATCTTGAAAAACCGTTATATGTTTTCGACTTTTATTACTCATCATATTCCAGGAGTTTTTCCAGTGAGAACTTAAGGTGTTACATGATTGGAATTTCATACGTATTTATATACAGATAAAGAAGATAAATCATTAGTATGATAAAATGAAGGATTGACTGAAACACCAATCTCTTCTTATCATGATAGAGGCTCACAATACCCAGGGGCGGATCCAGCCATTTTAAAAAGGGGGGGGGTATCAACCCTGCACAAAGGGAGAGTTCCAACTATATGTC
Organism: Mytilus edulis; assembly: GCA_019925275.1. Classification (NCBI taxonomy): domain Eukaryota; kingdom Metazoa; phylum Mollusca; class Bivalvia; order Mytilida; family Mytilidae; genus Mytilus; species Mytilus edulis. Next base: position 50,806,913 of record CM034358.1, read on the forward strand.
CCCATTCAAATGCATTGATCGGTCAAAAAAGAGGGGGGTCCAACCCACAAACCCCCTTCCCCTGGATCCGCCAATGATACCGGAGGCCAATCAAAATATTTCGGTTCAATTCGGTCAAGAACTGATCGAGAGATACATATTTTACAAGATATCTTATAAAAGATATATCACAAAATGTACTATACAGTAAACCGGCTAATTGAACCACTCGTAAATATACGTATACGTTGATAGTAGTGCTTACAAGTGCCTGAGCTGTGACTTAAAATGTGTTTTCTAAGGACTGGCTAATGTGAGGCCATGTTAGAATTGTATAGTAATATTTGACAATATAGACCCCAATATACTTTGGCCACTTCGACCATTTTGTGGTAGAGGTGAGCAGCTAACAAACTGAGTACCCAATCCCTCTCATAATTTGATTAACAAAAATACTATCCTATCGTGGGGGGTCTATCGTGTAGATTTGAAAGGAAATATCCCAAAACAGCTTTCATGTGTACCATGTCACTGTGTATCATATTTCAGGAAGAGGCAAATAGATTTGACAAGTATCTGATGAATTAGCGTATGAAATGATAATTGAATCTGAGAAAAAAATCCACATCTGATTATCAGTTTCAGATACTTATGATTAATTCAGTAACCTTGACAAATATTCATCTTGATTTTTCGACTAATCATATAACTTAAAGCACGAAAGAGTGACCTATTCCAGCTGTTCAGGCATCCCTACTTCACTTTACGAAGTAGGTGCGGTGCCTTCACTCCCCCGTCCAGAAACAGGGGTTAAAAGAGATTAATATCCTTTCTCAAATGATGTTGTTTGATCAACTTCTAGATTCTGAAAGGATGGTATTATTCCCTACACCAACTATGTTTGACCTACTGCTTACAGTTTTTTTAGAAAGGGAATGGCATCCAAACACACAGTCATCTTTTTATTTGTATTTTCTATGAAATCTTAACATTCACTAATGAATCATGAAAATTATGTCTAGATCAGAAAACCATGTCAGACTTGCATGTACACTTTACAATCAATGTATACATTAAATTTAGTTGACATCTTGCCAATAGTATCTATATATAAGAAACAAACTAAACCATGAAAATTTAACACTAAAATTGAGAATGGAAATGGGGAATGTGTCAAAGAGACAACAACCCGACCAAATAAAAAACAACAGCAGAGGGTCACCAACAGGTCTTCAATGTAGCGAAAAATTCCCGCACCCGGAGGCGTCCTTCAGCTGGCCCCTAAACAAATATATACTAGTCCAGTAATAATGAACGCCATACTAATTTCCAAATTGTACACAAGAAACTAAAATTTAAATAATACAAGACTAACAAAGGCCAGAGGCCCCTGACTTGGGACAGGCGCAAAAATGCGGCGGGGTTAAACATGTTTGTGAGATCTCAACCCTCCCCCTATACCTCTAACCAATGTAGAAAAGTAAACGCATAACAATACGCACATTAAAATTCAGTTCAAGAGAAGTCCGAGTCTGATGTCAGAAGATGTAACCAAAGAAATTAAACAAAATGACAATAATACATAAATAACAACAGACTACTAGCAGTTAACTGACATGCCAGCTCAGACTTCAATTAAACTGACTGAAAGATTATGATTTCATCATATGAACATCAGGCACAATCCTTCTTCCCCTTAGGGGTTTAGTATCATACTACCCAGTATGAACCCGGAAAGTGATGTCATGGTAATTAGGGTGATACCGACCAGACATTTACACCTTACAGTAACTTCATACACTAAATACAGTTTACCTTTTGCTTGTAGTTTAAGAAAAACAGACCCAATCATAAAAGTTAACATCGAGCACTGAACCGCGAAAATGAGGTCATAGTCAAAAATAAAATGTTTCCCTGAGTGTAGCAGGATACGACCCCTCCCCCTTCCCATTTTTGCCCCAAAAAATATTTGAGAAAATGTCTCCCCTCCCCCCAATCTTCACCGGTCACTCGTTTCTTATGACTTTAAATACATCATAAAAGTCTTAAAACAGAAAATGACATAAGAATGGTTAAATCTAATATTCCTTTAATAGTAACTTCAAAAACTAAATTGACAGCTAATCACCTCTAGACAATACAACATTTCTTTATACATGATTTCAAAGCAGTGTAAGGGAGGTAATCCAAACATACACAACATTGTTCTTTAAATGTGTTTAGATTACCTCCCTTTCACTGCTTTTAAATTGTCTGTTAACCAAGAAACCCTTCTTTCCCCCTTTTCCCCCCTAATTACTAAACGGTTTGAGCCATAGGCCCCAATGTCAATCCTAACCATCCCTTTGTGGTATGAAGACTTGTGGTATAATTTCAGAGAGATTTATACACGGTTCCACAAGTTATTGGCTGACCAGAAAACTGCTTATTTGGGCACCTTTTTGGCCCCGATTTCCTAAACCATAACCCCAAAAATCAACCCATACCGTTTTTTCTGGTTATAAACCTTGTGTTTAAATTTCAAATATTTTTATTTACTCATACTAAACTTATTGTTCAGAAACCAAATGTCTTCAGCGGACGACACAGTCAATGATGACGTGATACCA
>CM034358.1:51409600-51603569 GCA_019925275.1 Mytilus edulis
CACTATGTATTTTGTTCTGTTTGTGTATATTGTTTTGTTTTTTATGACAGTGAAATGATATTTCAAATTTTAATCATACAACTTATGAAAAATAGTGTTCTCCATTTAAAATATACAGCTACTAAATTTATTTTTTTACTATTTCACTAACATAATTCTAAACAGAACCTCGTCGGGACTAACGATTGTGTTCGCTTCTGGTAGATGTTCACTATAACCAGGTTCAAAATGCTAAAAGTTTAATATCACTACACTGAAGAACATGTTTTGTTTACACAGATATAAGGTTCGTGTAAGATTTTGTTTAGACAGGTTTCACTGTAGAGTAATTTTATGTCTAAGTAGTAGAAGTTAAACACTTAATATTTTATGTAAATCATTTTGACTGTGAAATTTGTCAATCAGTAATAACTTTCCGTGATTAAATTTTCATGTAATATTATTATGTTAGATCGGACGCCATTTTAAAAATTTGAAATATTATCCACATGTTTTGTAGATCATGATGATCAATCAAGAAACGGCTAAATATAAACAATTATTAATAAGCAAAATTGTATGGGCTTCCTGTCTAATTTATGACAAAAACAAACATAGAATGTATTTAACGGTTTTTTTTAATCCGTTTACATTATATTTTGCATTAACCGCACATCTCCATTTTGGAGGTATTAATATGATGATCATATAAAAACAACGTTTCCAGTCAAAATCAGAAAAACATAGTCAAAATGATGTATAAAAGAAGATGTATACAAGGTAGAAGACAGACACAATAAGCATACATTGACCCAAAAAAAAAATTAAAACAAAATGAAATCAGGTGCTGCGAAAATCGTCTTATACTATGTGATGTATGATATCTATGTTGAACTGCAAAATAGTCCGATTTAAAGATTATCTAAAATTTAAGGAGTGATAAATAGTTGTTACACTTTCACATAACTGTACTTTCAATGACAAAAACGTTTTTGTTGTTGATGTCCTTGTCAAATTCAACATATTCTATCTACTACACATTGTACATTTTTTTTTGCGTCTTTTTATATTTATTTGTATGTGTGTTTAAATTGTTAAGTCAATGTTGTTGTATGCCTGTTATGTATGTTTACACAGTTATGGCTGCAGAACCCAATTATTGTCACACTTATCTGTTCTGTCTGTTTGGGTTGGCCTCTCGATTTTTTTTTTGATAAAACCAACTGTCAAGTGGGACAACTAGTTATAAAACCAGGTTAAACTATCATGTTTTTCTGTAGCAAGACTGAGTCTAAAAAATGGCAGTTGGTTTTCGCTTGTTCCTTTGATAGATAGCTTTTACGGGGTATATATCTCCCAATTGATACGATATTCCCGTGCTTGCATTTCCTATCATGATTTTCTTGATAGAGGTTTGCTGCTCACAAGGAAGCTATTAAACCAAGAGTTCCAAATGGTGAAGTTGAAATCATCCCTTCGTAAATTTTACGGACGCCATCACGAGTTGGTTGACCGTTATGGAATAACCGTTTCACAAATGATATCGGATATGTTCCTTACGTCGTAACTACAATCCCCTTCCCTTTCATGAATATGACCTACCGAATAAGACTATTTACCGGATTTGTAATCACTTAAGCAACACGACGGGTGCCACATGTGGAGCAGGATCTGCTTACCCTTCCGGAGCACCTGAGATCACCCCTAGTTTTTGGTGGGGTTCGTGTTGTTTATTCTTTAGTTTTCTATGTTGTGTCGTGTGTACTATTGTTTTTCTGTTTGTCTTTTATATTTTTAGCCATGACGTTGTCAGTTTGTTTTAGATTTATGAGTTTGACTGTCCCTTTGGTATCTTTCGTCCCTCTTTTAGATTTTGTTACTTTTATAACTTTCTCTTGCATTGAAATTCAGTATTTTGTTATTATGCCGATATATCAATTAAGTCGTATACCAAAGTTGTTTTAGTATGGCTGGGTTGTGCAGCTCGATGTCTGTCGTATAAATTTATCTATAGATATATCTACATGTACTTTTATTCGACATATACAAAAGTAAACACGTGATAATACATGAACGTTTCTTATTACGTTTTGATGATTATAAATTGTCACCTTAGTATATGTGTACGTATTTTCTTACTTTAAACTCATCACAGATACCAGGACTAAATTTTGTATATACGCCAGACGCGCGTTTCGTCTACAAAAGACTCATCAGTGACGCTCGAATCCAAAAAAAAAAAAAAAAAAAAAGCCAAATAAAGTACGAAGCTGAAGAGCATTGAGATCCAAAATGCCTAAAAGTGTTGCCAAATAAAGCTAAGGTAATTTATGTCTGAGGTAGAAAAGCCTTAGTATTTCAAAACATTCAAAATTGTGTAAACAGTTAATTTATAAATATAACAATATCAATGATAATTCATTATCATTATACTTAAATTCTCATAATTACGTAAGTTTTTAGGCTTCTTGCACTTTTTATGTGTAAGGTGTTTTTTCTTTTACATAATCACGTCTAAGCCTTGAAAAACACATATATTTTTTTGGCATAACACTTGTCTTTATTGATACTAAACATGTATATATGAGTGAAAACATATTTGTCTTATTCACAAGTACTGTTATTATGATATTAAATAGTAATGTTAACATAGTTATTTTTCGACATTTGTACAAGTTTGATATACTAACGCTTCAATTACATTGTCCATGTAACTTGATTGAGATGTATCCGGGGTCATGACTTGATGAGGCCAAAAAAGGGTTAACAATATGCATGGTCATTTTGTTTTTGAAATTCAACTATATCAGAATAAAGTGGTATGTTTGTTTAATTTTTAAATTCGGATTACTTGGGGGTTTTACTGGACAATGGTTGTTTCCTTATTTTATTTGTATCGAATGTCGATGACTAATTATACTGTGGTTAACCCCTACTTCTGACACATGTACCCATGCTAAGGATTTAGTGGGTGTATGTTATGTAATTTCCAAGAATAATTGATTATTCATATATTCCCCGTATTTTCTTTTGAATATACAGAGATCGCTGGATTTAGCTTATAATTATAAAGAAAAAACGTCATTGTGATATATCTTTATCTTTGCAGTGCCTATTAACATCAAATTTTTAATCTAGTTTAATCTAAGTGAAAATAGTTGCATTAAAACAAATAGTTTGGTTAATAATGGCTGTCGCAGATATTTTTATGAATCAACATATTTCAATCTTAATGACTGATTTTCATTGTGTAACACCAATTATGAGAGGAATTTAAACTTCTAATACAATTACTATTTCCTTTATTTGCATAATTTCAAAATAAGTCAATAATTCTATGAATATTTATGAGGGTCTAATTAAATCGTGTTATATTTTATGTTTTATTGAAATAAAGAACTATTATATTTACTCATAAAAGAATTATTTTATATTGTATTTCATTGAAAACAAAAGCAAAGTTAGGTTTCCATATCCCAAAACGTTTTACCCTAAATTTCACCATGTTATGTAGAAGTTGATTGGAAGAAGTCTCACCCATATTCAGAATGAAAACATGATAATAATGCGTTGTATAAGACTGGAGCATTTAGTCGGAATTAGAACGTGATTGTCAGAAGGCACAGTGTTTACAATCCGCTATAAAATGGCACCCTACAGGAACATGTTACTAGACTCTTGCTGAAACAAGTTGTTGCATTTTCTCCTAAATGCTGCGAGCCATTACGAACATTATTATTCAAATCTTTATAAACATTTCTGCGGACAAAACAACCAAAAACAATTGAAAAAGTAAAATCACAAAAATATTGAACTCCGAAGAAAATTCAAAATGGAAAGTCCTCAATCAAATGACAAAATCAAAAGCTCAAATGAATGGTTAACAATTGTCATATTCCAGACTTAGTACAGGCATTTTCTACATTTTTTTAATGTAGAAAATGGTGGATTAAATCTGGTTTTATAGCTAGCTAAACTTCCAACTTGTATGACAGTTGCATCAAATTCCAAGATATGATTTTAAAATTGCCGTCCGTTTAAAAAAGATATATAAGATCTATCATGTCCTAATAAAGAGCAATGTATATTTCAGTATAAATTCAATTAAACATTTTTGTGATTCTACTTTTTTCAAACGTGTGACATGCCAAATTTATTACTATAGTGGAAACATCTATCTGTAAATAAAGTTATCTATATATGATAAAAATAACATACTCACAGTTCAAATTATTAATACAATTATTGCATTATCTGTATGCATCGAAGACTTTTCGCTTTCGTAATATGTTACTTAAATCCCACTTCGTTATATACTGAAATTAGTTATTCAATCAACGAACAATTGGTCCGTACACTTTGAAAATTGTTAATATGATTATTGACCTATCTGCATTGAAGTCTTTTCGTTTTCGTTCTATGTTAATTCAATTCCACGTTGTTATATACTGCGATATTAATTCAGTCAATGCACAAAGGGTCCATGCACTTTACAAATCGATAAATTAAGAACAAAAAAAAGTTTGATCCTGTTATACAACCAAATTAATGCATAAATCAATCGTGCATTGTCTGTAGTTTTGTTCAGTTTAACATCATACAAGTTATAATGTCAGTGAGTATCTCATAAACTTTTCAATGCACATTTTGATGTGCAATTATTGTAAAACTTGGAAAGATACTTATGTCAGAGTTTAGAATTCTGATTTCGATGTATTGTTGCGTTTTTTGCATTTAATATTTCATTTTTGATATTGTGCCTGTAAGTATGATGGTATTGGCGTGAATACTTTCTTTTTTAATATCATTTTTACAATTTCATTTACAAAATTTATTATTATAAATGATACAAACTATGTAGACAATGAGTATACATCGCCATAAAGACAGGATTATTGCAATAAATATGACAATATTTACGTCACCGATTATTATTACGTCGTAATAATCATGTGATACTGTTTTATTACAAATATTGATGATGATTTACACAATAGATCCCGATGCAATCCCCGCCATAAAAGCACATCAAAACAAACAAGTGCATTCCTGACCTATATTTATTTTATTAAAATGTTAAATCGTCTCGTTAAATGACTGAAAATGTGTTTACAATAGTCATGAAAAGTGTTGTAAAACTCAAACAATATACATTCCAAACCTGAGAGGCGAATACATTATAAAGTGGAATATAAGAATGACCTGAATAATATCCACTTCAGTTAGTTAAAATTGCTTGCATTGTCGTTTCAAAATGTAGGTTGCACTCACGCATACAGCATTCAATGTATGGCATGTTGATTAACCGGAGGAAAATTCAAAACGGAAAGTTTTTAAATAAATGACAAAATAAAAAATTAAACACATCAAACAAATTGATAACAACTGTCATACTCCTGACTTGGTACAGGTGTTTATGATGTAGAAAACGGTTGATTGAACCTGGTTTTATAGCCAGCTTAAACCTTTAAGGATGTACTTAGGTGAGGTTAGGTGAAAATTAATAAATCAAGAAGTTAAAATTGATACTATAAGCTGGTAGAGCATCAATTAAGGATAAAAATAAGCTAAAAATATTGATAGGTCATGGACCTCCTTTTACAGATATTTGAGATTTAAAATATGGCGGGAAAAGGCTGACTCGGACTTTTACCTTATATTTGCATTGGTATTATAAGGTCTAAAAACAAAAGAAAGAAAATTAAGAATCTTCTAAAATTTTGGCAAATGACCTTTCATGAGCTATTAAGTCTTATATGTAAAAATAAATGGGTGTTATGGGGCAAAATATTTTACATTGTATTGTATGGAAAAACACCAAGGAGTCCGAACATTTGATACAAATTCCAAAACATCACCTTAGTACATCCTTAAGTTAATTGATGTTTGATGTTTATATTCGCCTCAAGAAAGACATTAATATTTTTTTCGAGAGTTAGGGAGTGATTTGGCCAGAGAGGGGCCTGTATATATTTTTTTCAGATATGCAACAGTCTGCGTTAAATGTTGTAATAGTCAGACATTAAAAAATAATCAAATACTGAGAAAAAAATCCTCGGTCTATACCAACTGAAGCGTTGGATAATAGTAAAATTTATATTATGTTTGCATAAGGTACTCTAAAACGTTGTAATTGTTGATAAAAACGTCATAACCAATGGAAAGGAGTAAGTCCGGTAAGGTCCCTTTTTGGCCCAAAAATATAACAGTTTTACAAAATTGTTAAAATGTAAACTTTTAGTTATTTATTGGACTGTTGAATGCTTCTGCTACATAAATATGGGCTGTTTTTGACAATACAATGCACATATATCGGGTTGTAGCACCATTTAGTCATGCTAAATTACTGAAATCCTCAAAATTCTATCATTTTAGTTAAATTTTAGACGGTTTCCGTGTAAAACGAAAGTGGCCGCATTCGTGTTCATCCTTAATATTGCAATGTAAGTTGTATTTTATGATAATACATAACATATATAAAGGTTGTGGATGAACACGGATGCGGCCACTTTCATTTTTGACAAAAACAATCTGAAAAGTGACGTTTTTTGGCATATTTGAGAGATTTTTCATATTTGAGCTTCAATCGGATCGTTTTAAATGACTTAATCAGTTAAAATCTTTCACATAAACTAATTGAATCAAGTGAAATAGACACTTAAGTGTTTAAAAAGTGGTCAAAATCTTTCTTCAGATGAAACTGAAATTTGAGGCCAAAATGAGTCCTTACCGGACCTACTCCTTTACCCACAACGATGTGACGCTATTTTCATTTTGGGTTTGAACAAAAAAAACTACTCATAGTCCTTTAGATTATGATACGTCCACTTTCACGTTTCAAAACATAATGCAGATATTCTTTTCGAAGTGCTCCTGTGAGGGAAGGATTTTCTAATGCAGATACAGATACAGGTATTGGTTATATTTTCAAAAACTTACAATTAAACATTGTGATTCCGATGCCGTAACGCAATTTTCATGTTGATGTATAGTGGAATTGCCGAGGTCATATATATTTTAAAACGGCAACTACTGTACTGCATTTATTTTATTTTAATTTATTAAATGAATAAAGGTTTCAGGTAAACGTGTTTCATTGTGTTGAATAACATTTTTTTAAGAAACAAATATGTTAAATGCAACTTGTATTTACGGATCTTAAATGTTAAGTTAAACATACAATTACAATCGCCTTACATGAAATTCATGTAAATATATTACATCTTTTGTTTATAAAGTTATTTTAGGAAGAGTGTTCCAAGTTAATTAGAACATAAATACATCTACGTGCTCAATTATAGAAGTGTTTGTGACAATTAAATACTAACTAGTAAACATATTGCCAATATAATTGAGCTGCGTCGGATAGAAATCGACCTTATGCAAACGAAAATTTATACCTCTGTTAACCTATTGTGGGTTGAAATAATTTCTACGGAAAGTCTGTAATTGTTCCAAAAGTAGGTTTTAATTAGAAGACAACCCTTCAAAACGGACCAAATGCATCTTTTATATCTTAATTATTTAAAAATTGATCAAAGTCTTATACATGTATCTGTGTACATCCACTTGCATAAAGTCGATTTCTATCCGACGCAGCTCATATATATATGATCTGAATATATATACAATAATTATTTCAATAAATTATTCAATTTCAAATACATCATTACAAGAGTTTCGAAAATGTAAGGGAACGACCCTGTAACCTCAAATTTAAAAGGGGGTTATGTTTTTTTCTAAAAAAAGAAAGTATATAACATTGATGAAAAATCAGAAACTAAAAGTTCTGACTCAAACAAAAAAAACATAACTCCCCTTACTCTTGACGTTAAATAGTTGCTCTCTAAGCATTGGTGCATTCTCGAGCATGTTGCTTGGATATATGTCTTTCTATACTGTGTTTGAATAACTAAATTTAAAACTTTGACAAATAATTATAGATAGACGCGTTGATTGTCAAACGATATGACGGATATCTACTTTATTTTGCTTTTCTTCAACTTTGTTTTGTACTATCAATCAACTTTCAATTTTTCAAAAATTTCACTTTACTTTTTACAAATTGTTTACGAGATACAATAACTGTTTTTCTAGAAGTTATTATTTACTTTCTGAAATTACAATTAATTTCGTTAATGTTGACAAGATGAATGGAAAACATTAATAACAAATTGTCATGTTTTCCCTATAAACTATATTTACTTCATAAATAAATATTTACTTTTAGAAAAAAACTCGGGAAATGTCAAGTTTGTGAAAATAAGAGAAAGGACTTACTATTCCTAAAAAAAATATCCAACGTTCATTCAAGACACCATGGTTCGACTAAAGAATAACGTATAGATTTCTAATCATAAATTACCTATCATTTACCATCAGACCGTGACGATATTTGATCATTACATGGGAAAATATATATACACCAACAAAACAATATATAAACGTGAATCGAGGTGTTACGTTGTATAAGTGGGGCTTTCCCCTTTCCCTGTATATCTTGAACCTATACATGTAGCTGTTCAACGTGATAAATTACGCTGCTTACTGGAGTACTCGGGGTTTTCCATGCAAAGAAAATATTAGTGTTAATGATATGTATGTCCTTTTCTGTCGTAAAAGAGCCTCTTCATGTTTTTTTGATTATGTGATTACTTGACCTTTTTAGGTGGCACGGTAGTATTTCCTGGCCCATAAGGGATAATGATAGCCTTTTTAGAATTTTCACCACTTTCTAACACTGCAAAAAATTCTACATTCACAGTTAACTGAAGTATACTTTCATTTTACTATTCACAAATGAATTTGAATATGTATCATGACCGTTTACTTTTTTTGCTATTTTTAAAAACCTAAGGCCACTAGTACTTTTAGGTCTTTTATGGTGCAGTGAATACAAAATTTCAAAAAATTCTCAAAAAATTCATTTTCATCTGTATGTAAAATTATTTCATATTTTTCTACACCTGATTCATCCCTCAGTTTGGGAAAGTAAGATCAGTTGATACTGTATTTTTTGTACAATCGCACCGTTTAGATACATTAACCTAAGTAGGGTACACAAAAGAGCAACCTAAATTCTGGAATGCAAATACTACCGTGCCACCTTTATAGTGATTATTTGATTACTATGCAGACCAAATATTTCATGATTATTTGATAACCTACTAAACATAGCAATGTCTTTTGGATTATTTGATTATCTTGCTTAAAAAAATATATAATTAATGATCATAATTTATTTGATGATATTATTGGCAAAAACTTTGTGATTATGTGGTTACTTTGACACCCCTATGAGGGGCCTCAGCAAGTGAAAGTTCTCAGCAAAAAGTGATATACATAAAATGCGTTATGGCATGACTTTCCTTTACAACCAACTATATGAATGTCAATAATTATTCCGTCTATACATGGGGCTAAAAGGATTTTTCTACATCAAGTATTCGCCAAAAATAATACAGTTACATGTACCTCAACTTTAAATAAAATTGAGAATGGAAATGGAAAATGTGTCAAAGAGACAACAACCCGACCAATGAGCAGAAAAATCCCAATGCCACCAATGGGTCTTCAACATGCTCAACGCAGCGAGAAAATCCAGCATATTCCGTTTATAGTAGGCGGGCTGCAGCTGGCCCCTAATAAAATAAGTGTACTTGTTCAGAGAAAATGCATGGAAGGCACACTAAAGTCATACATCAATAATATGCACGACGTCACGCTATCCACCTCATTTCTGGACAGCTGCACCCGTTGAGAAAAATCTTTTCGTTCCGAAAACAACGAACAATTTTATTCACACCACCCCAACATATATGTTTTTATGGATGTTATCAAGAAAATCCAGGCCGTTACGTATGTTAAAATACGAACTCTAGAAATGCCCCACCAGTTCGTATGCCAGACAAAGAGCAGATGGCCTTCGTTATCGACAAGAGGTATTTGATGATAAATAAAAATAACATGACTGGGATGGAGAGTTGTCTTATTGGCACTGATACCACATCTTCTTTTATCCTGATTAAGAGTAATTTCTCGCAATTTGATTGGCTGATATTGTCCTAATAAATTCAGTACTATTTTTTTATCACGTCAATTGTAATTATCTCCCTTATTTATTACGTCAATTGGAATTATCTCCCTAATTTATAACGTCAATTGGAATTATTTCCCTTATACCATTGACCTAATAAAAAAATATAAAAAACAATCGAGGTGCTTTGTACATGTTGTAGTCATAATATATTTTTTTTTTCACAGTTTTAGATTTAATATCTAAAATATATTTGTTGATATTGTCCTAAAATTGAAATGGAATACAATAATATGTAATATAACAAAATCAGGATAAATTCGTTACACAGTGTTCAATTGTCCTAATACGGAATTTATCGGGTCAATAAAATTCATATCGGATTATGCTTTGCCTCACCCGATATGAATTTTATTGACCCGATAAATTCTCATATAAGGACAATTGCACACTGTGTAACTAATAATATCTTTTCACATGTAATTAACCTGTTATCTACCTGTAATAAATCGGCGCAAATGAAAACAAAAATCGGCGCAAATGAAAGAAAAAATCCGGGCAAATGAAATGCAGATCTGCGCAACTGCAAAAAGGTGCTTAAGTCCGAAACATACTTATGAGCCAATTATTGAAAAAAAAGTGCAAAACAAACGAAGGCCAGAGGCTCCTGATTTTGGAATGGCGCAAAAATGCTGCGGGGTTAAATATTTGAGTAAATAATTTGGAATATATCTTTTATTCTGAAAAGAAAACATATTAAGCATTTCAACAATTATGGTGTTTACTCCTTTACCTCACACACAAACACGCACATCTCACACACACACATACACACACAAATAGGAAATGATTCACAGGGTTGTTTTCTTTAATAATTGTTTACAACAACCAAAATTAATTGAGCGTATTCACACATCATCATGTATGTGTTAACATTGTTAATAACTGCATGTTATGACGCATTTGTTTATATATGCATTTTAATTTGTATTTATGTGTACTGCATCTTTGTGTGATTGCAACTAAAAAGTTCAATGATTCTTCAGAATTATCATGTACGTCATACACATTCTTAACAGTTGACGAAGTGTGTGTTTACAATTTTATTTGTAAGGGGATTACGACAGTAGAATCCCGTTAAACTAACTGAGCTTCCTAATAAGTTACTTTCTTAAGTCGTAGTTACACGTTGACAATGTGTAAGCAATATAAAAAAAAGGTGTTATTGCATTCTATACTGTCATTCTAGCCTTATTGGACTTTTAAAAAGCTGTAATGTAAAATAGTTATCTTTTGATGCGACTCAATGACTCATATCGACTCCTTTTCGAAGAAGAGAAAATAAACTTGTGGAAAGCGATACGTGAAAAAAAAGGTCAACAAAACTATTCCCATGAACTATACTCATCGTGTCATACTACATAACTGGACCGCCTTTGTGGATTCGTACGCAGTTAAAGTGCAGAAGGTCGACGTTCGATCAACGGTCAGGTCAAACAAACGACATAACAATCGTTACGTATCCCCTTTATAGGCGGCATTTAAGAGGGCCCTCATGGGGTTTTTGATTATGTGATTACTTGGCCGTTTTTTTAATAATTATTTGATTATTAAGCCAAATATTTCATGATTATTTGATTACCTAGGACTGTATTTTTAGTTTATGATTATTTGATTACTAAAGATAAGCAGATATTTAATGATTATGTGATTATATTGGCAAAAAAATGGTGATTATGTGATTACTAGGACCCCCCCATGAGGGGCCTCATTTAAGAGTAGAATCAAACACTGATACTAGGCTCTGAGTCAATATAATGATAATGATAATGATGGGTTTGGGTATGATGAAAGGTCTTCCTGTGATCTTTTAACTTGACTGTGTTCTTGAAAGTTAAATCTACAGCTCAATATGTCGGTCAAGATCAAATACATAATATATTCATATCACATTAACATTTTATTGACCTCTTGTACTGGTAAGGTGACAAGTTTTTCTGTAGATAGATTCTTGTATTAACACGCTCAAGAATAAAAGGCTGAACATGTCAGTCAAGAACAATATTAATATCACATTAGTATGATGTCGTCCTGAAATGCATCTAAAATTTCAATTTAAAAGAGGTTAAAGTGGTCCATGACACTACAGGGAGATAACTCCTTAAAAAAATAGCTGAACGTTTTATTCACGTTCTATCTGTGAAGGCAAATTTAATATCAAGCTTCTAAAAACTTTAATCAAAGTTAGTGTTTCCAAACTATTATATCTATCCAATAAAGTGTGTGGTTTGGGTTTTATGAAATATGTCCTTTTTGTCAAACTAAAAGTAAATATTTTGTCAAAAAATTATGAAAATCAAACGAGCCAAATAAATTTTAGTTTAGTGTTCGGTACCACCTTAACCCAACAATCTAACCATCCAGCCTTACTGAGATCAACGGTCAGCTCGGAGATCAACAAACGAAATTATTGTTTTAGATATAAGATGATTTGGTATGAGTGCCAATGAGACAACTCTCCATCAAAGTCACAATTTGTAAAAATTAAAATTATAGGTCAAAGTACGGTCTTCAACACTACAAACAGCAAAGCTGAAATTTAATTACAAAGTAGTTCCAAAACATTGGACAGACTAGTGTTAAACCTTCAAACGGGAAAACCAACGGTTTATCTAATAAAAACGAGAAACGAAAAACACTTATGAACCACATCAACAGACGACAACCACTGAACATCCGGTTCCTGACTTCGGACAGGTGCAAACAAATGCAGCGGGTTTAAAGTTTTTACGTTTTTAGTACCAGACTTCATCCTTAGCCAAAAAATAGTGTTACATTACAACATAAAAAGACAAACTATAAAATATCCAGTGAATTGGCTGAACTCAATCTTAAGTTCTTTTTAATAACTGTTTAACAAGCCCTGTAACAGTAATAGTTCAGAGTATACAAAGTTTAACGTATATAAGTCAATTAAAAACCTATAGCCCATATTTTAGACAACTACTTTTCAATTTCCGACACTTTATTAAATTATTTATATTGTTGTATACACATTAAACACATACTATATCTACAACTTATATGTTTATGTTTTCTTGTGAACATTTATTGCGTTTTTGGTTTGTTAAAAAAGTTCATGAGGTACTAACATTATTGTTTAAGGTAACTAAGGCAATATGGGCACACTACAATGCAATGTATGACAGATTTTCAAATATAATCAGTCATAAAAATCAAATTCGTGATCGGAATATTGAAACAAGGTTACCGCATAAAGGTTTATGACTTAACATCAAGTTTTTGTCAGTCACTGATCAAGTTGAGTTTTTTTTAGAATTACTTACGCATAGTTTATACTAAAATGACGGCTTTTGTAATAATTAAATATGAAAGGTGTTAAAAGAACAGGTAAAACTGACGAAAATCATAAAATTGGTACCATTTTGTCTGTATAGATTAATTTTATATTTCTGAAAATAGTAAAATATCTTAAAATAAACGAAAGTACATGTTTTTAATAATGAATTCCAAATCTTGAATGATTTACTATGGAGTTACTAATATAAACGATTTCACTCATTTCCCAAAAAAGTATATGATATCTTTGAGATGTACAAGAATGTAAATTGGATAAAAAAAAAAAGAAGATGAAATTCCAACAAATATAATCATCATCGTCAACTCATCGTCACTATAAAACTAACGAAAATCATAAAATACTTAAATAGATATTTTCAATATCATAAAATAAACGAAAGTAGTACTACATGCTTTTCAAAATTTAGATGATTTACTTTTTATACATTTTCTATTTTAATAATTGCCAAGTAAAAAGATCTTCATCATAGTCATCGTCGTCATTGTGCTGTGATAGCCGTCTTCCTTATCATCCTCCTCCTTCTCCTTACCATGCATCCTCCTCATCATGATCATAAGAACTAAACAATACGCGTTCAAAAGTATTGTACTAGCTAAGGCCTGTCTCCGGTTGCGGGATTTTCTCGCTGTGTTGAAGACCGATTGGTGGTATCCGGCTGTTTTCTGTTCTTGGGTCGGGTTGTTTTTCTCTTTGACATATTCCCATTTAAATTCTCAATTGTGTACTATATTTTTTTTATAAATCTGGTAAATTATACTTAAGTTGCCTCCGAATACAGGCAATAACAAAATGCCCCAGCTTTACAGCAGTTATAACGCCAAACAAAAATGACCACATAATTAATGTTTTTCGGATCAGCGCCAATACCATGATTAAAAATGACCACATAATATTTAACAATTTATGTTGTTTTCGGTCAGGATAACAATTTATGGAAAACAAAAAAACAAAACCATTTTGTTTGTTTATGGATAACAAATGTTGTATGAATTTATAGTTGTGGTATGTGAACACGGCGGACTGATGGATGGGTTATTTGATGCCTAGTCAGCATTTTCTATTAACTATGCAAAATTGATATCTATTTTAAATCTTATATTGCAATGTTTTTAAAAATTTGGATGATTTACCAATTGATTTCAGTTTTTGACGGATATATATGATTGCGGAGAATTTTTTTAATTGATTTACAGATTTGTGACAGATATAAATGATTTCAAAGGCGTACCACTCAAATTGATGATTTGACGGCACTGCTTGCTCATTGTTCATAATTCGTTATTGAATATCGAAAATGGGAAAAAAAGTGAATGATGGACGTACCTCATTGTGGTAACCATATAGATCAATTATAAGTTGCCTTTAATTGAAAAGGAAGGCTTCAGAGTTTTAATAACTAACCAGATTTTATGATTGATATACCATTGACATAGATAAAAACTGATTTATCATCGACATAGATCGATTAGCTAATATATTTATCATCGACATGACATCGATTAACTATTTACTTGATTTAATTACCATAGATCATATCGACAGGGTTCAGGGGTGTGCCACCGACACAGATGATTTCTGGGGATTACCACTGACATAAATTATTTCATTGATATGACATTGACACATATGATTTAAGCTATCTACCTCTGGCTCAAATCATTTCACAGATTTAACACTATCACAGATAATTTTAGAAATTTACCATTGGCAGTAGATGAATTAAGAGATATACCACTGACACAGATGCTTTCCTCAATTTACCACTGATACATACTTATGCTTTCCTATTTACTAATAACACATATGCTTTCCCAAATTCCCACCTATACAGAAGCTTTCCAAAATTTACCACTGACACGCATGCTTTCCTATTTACCATTGACACATATGCTTTCCTAAATTAACCACTGACTCAGATGTTTTTTTTTTCTAATTTACCTCTGTTTCCTGAATTTACAACTTTCATAGATGCTTTCCTGAATTGATCACTTTAACACATGTTTTACTGAATTTACCACTTTCACACATATTTTCCTGAATTTACCACTATCACACATGTTTTCCTGAACTTATCACTTTGACACATGTTTTCTTGAATTTACCACTTTCACATATGTTTTTTTGAATTTACCGCTTTCACATAATATGTTTTCCTGAATTTAACACTTTCACACGTGTTTCCTCGAATTTACCACTTTCACATATGTTTTCCTGAATTTACCACTTTCACATATGTTTTCCTGAATTTACCACTTTCACACGTGTTTTCTCGAATTTACCACTTTCACATATGTTTTCCTGAATTTACCACTTTCACATATGTTTTCCTAAATTTACCACTTTCACATATTTTTTCCTGAATTGATCACTTTCACACATGTTTTCCTGAATTTACCACTTTCACATATGTTTTCCTGAATTTACCACTTTCACATATGTTTTCCTGAATTGATCAATTTCACACATGCTTTCCTGAATTTATCACTTTAACACATGCTTTCCTGAATTTACCACTTTCACACTTGTTTTCCTGAATTTACCACTTTCACACATGTTTTCTTGAATTTACCACTTTCACATATTTTTTTCTCGAATTTACCACTTTCACATAATAGGTTTTCCTGAATTTAAAACTTTCACACATGTTTTCTTGAATTTACCCCTTTCACATATGTTTTCCTGAATTTTTACCTTTCACACATGCTCTCTTGAATTTACTACTTTCATTATGATTTCCTATTCACCATTTTCACAGATGCTTTACTGAATTTACTACTGATACATATATTTTCCTAAAATTTATCACTGGCACATATGAAATTAAACATATATCACTCTCAATTGATGATCTCGGAAATTAACCACTGGTTCCATGCTTTCAGAAATTTACCTTTTGTGCAGATGATTTCAGATCAAAGATGCGATTTAACCCCGAACACTCTAGTTTAAAAAAATTATGCTACATGTGTACTACAAAAAGTCCCAAATTTTCAATTATAAGGATATTTAATTTTAATGGAAAATAAACAAGCAGTTGTTTCAAAGACAGTGAATCTTCAGTGTAGATATCAAATATTTATAATATATAGATATAAGAAGATGTGGTTTGGGTGCCATGATACAACTCTCAATCCAAGTCAAAATTTGTAAAAGTAAACCATTATAGGTCAAAGTAGTACAGACTTTGGCTTACACCAAACAGCAAGCTATAAAGTACCCCAAAATGACCATTAAAACTGGAAAACCAATATATAATAACGAGAAACACTTATAAACTACATCAACAAACGACAACCACTGCTTACAAATGTATCTGGGTCCTTACTTAGGACAAGTAACAAACATCTTGGTTAACCGTTGGACACTCGAGGTCTAGCACGCTATCACGAAAACACGATATTTAGATATATCATTCACGAGACATACTCTATGTGTAGAATAAGACACATTATTTCACTAACTAAAAAATCTAAAGTCGTTTTAAGACAAACAACTTATTAAAGTTAAAACGGGGTTTTTAAGCGAATGAATCCGCACTGACTGTTTTGAACAAAGACTTAAAGTATTACGCACTGAAAGCGCCGATCATTCACCTTGCTTGGGATTATTTATTGAACATAAAGAAATCAAACAGTCTTATTCCTCATTGTTCATAAAACCACATCGCTATTCGATATTTAAATCATACTAATAAAATGAACGGTGTCTGTCAGACTGAGTGTTCGGTAAAAAGTGTCAATAAAATAATTTATTTCATTTGTATTCAATATTCACTGTAGAAGTACGCTGTTAAAGAATAGGGGTGTCTCTGTGTTCTTCAAGCCGTCACCAAATTTATTGTCTTGTGTCTCGGCCATTGACTTCAAAAATGTACTCTGGCAAACCATATGAACATGCAATTAATTAACGCGTAGGACTGTGAATTGTTGATAATATGTTAAAGTATTATTATTAAAAAGTCATTTTCGGTTTAACTTGAATTGATGAATAAATGTTTGGTATATCAATGCGACACCAACCCAGTGAAAAAAATAAGTTAACGACACGTAGAGGTCAAGATCTAGTGAATATTGGATTACTCAAAAACTACTCATTGTAAATACACAATTTTTTAACAGAGTTATGTTTTGATTATAATATTTTTAAAATTCATTGATATTTTCTGCTTGTATCACATGTTTTAAAAATAATTCCAGAACGAGATTTCAACGAGACTAAAACGTCAGAAGAATACATCCTTAAAAGAACACCTGTCTAAAAAGGCCACTTTTTTATCTCCCTTTAGTGGTCTCTTAAAACAGGTTTGACTGTAGTTTTATTTGAAAAGTTTGGTGAGGTGAAAAAAATGTGTATGGAAACTGTGTAACATATTATGCAACCGCCAAGTAGCTAAATAAAACATCCTTGAACATTTCCCTTTCAAAATCAAAATTACTACATCTAGTTTTCTATGTTTTGTTTTGTAAACTGTTCTTTGTCTTTTTTGGTCTTTTTTGTCGTTCTCGATGTTTGCCATGTTTTTGTCCGTTTGGTTTAACATCAGAGTTTGAACGTCCCTTTGATATCTTTTGTCTTTCCTTTTTAGACTTAAATTTAGACTGTAACTCGAATGTCGGACTTTAAGGAGGTACAGAACAACTGAGGAAGTTAACTCTTAAAAAATAGTTAAGCGTTTTAATAACATACTATTTGTAAGTAAAAATCAAGCTTTACAACGATCAAAATTAGTGTTTGTCAAACTGCTATATAGTCCATCCAAATTATTCCTGTAAATTGTGAGGTTCAAATTTCTAGAAATTTTCATATTTTTGTTAATAGGTCAAAGTAAATATTTTGTCAAAACTAGTCAAATGTATTTAGAATCATATTCAAAACAGTGTAGCTGTGGCCATTGATTGACAACCTTAAATTATCCCATTGACTGGGGCAGATTATGTGAACGTTTGTCTGTAACGACCACTGCTCACTACTTACTTATTATAGAATTTAAGCTGTGGGTCACCAAAGGTTCTTAACGCCTTTATAATAAAATAATTCGAAAAAAATTTCCGGTAGTAACTTTATGTTTTGATTTATATTATTGATACAAATCAAAACATCGTGTTATTCCTGATTAGTTTTTCTAATTACTTTATTTAGGTGTTGAGAACCTTTTGTGACCCCACAGTTTAAGTTCTTTATCAAGTACATAGTGAGCAGCGGTCGTTACAGACAAACGTTCACCTAATCTGCCCCAGTCAATGGGATACATTAAGGTCGTCAATCAATGGCCACAGCTACACTGTTTTGAATATGATTCTAAGTCATTATATTGAAAACAACACGTTTAATAATTTCTTGCGTCCGAAGAGCTTTTCTCGATTAACCTTCATCATACAGGAACGGTCAAAGCCAAACATTTGAAATCCGAAGATGTATAAATACCGAAACCAAAGTGTTGGGTACCCCTTTAAATGTTGAAAATTTTGATATATGATTATTGTAATATGTTAACTCTGGGAACAGTATATCTAATATGTTCCTGGTTAACTGTTAAAATCCGGGATTTTATATGTCTGTATAAAATATAATTACTGTGCAACATTTTCAAAACTCGAAACTCTGGTTTTATCTTCAAAACGTTTAAGCCCTTGATTTCTTAATTACTATCCTTATTACTTCATATTACTATATAGATCATAAATCTATAACAAATTGTACCATTAGCTAGTTTATAGAAGCAAAGATCGATCAGATTATAAATTAATTATCAAGTTCGAATAAAATACATGTATGCACATTTGTATTACGGTTACGTGGGTAGAATAATTGTTGTCAGTGCGGGATGTAGTACTAGGCCACACCAATGACGTCTGCAAACATAAGTCACATGACTAATCGATTCGGGGTCACCATAACGTGTACAATTGTGAAGATACATGTATGAGGGTCATGGTGGTGGTCCTCCATTTCTGTATTCTTTAATGTTTTATGCCATTTTCTCTCATTTTTTGCCATTTTAGCACCTCATTATTTGCTATTCTTTATTGTTTGGTCAATTTTTCTCTTTTTCTTAATAATTTTTTGCCCATTATTCGCTTTTATGTAAACCCTCATCTACACCCTCATACATGTCGTTTACTAATACATTAGGGTAATAATAAAATTGAGAATGGAAATGGGGAATGTGCCAAAGAGACACATGTATGTCTTTTACTACTATAGTACACCTTGTGTGGTCTAGAACACTAAAAATCCGGCTCATTCTGAATATATAAGATAAAGTGACGTGATCCAAAATTTAAAATCCAATATCAAAAAATATCATTATATCAAGATAGAAACAAGTTTTCAATTAAAACGGCACCAAATTTAAAAGGTTATAGTTATCTTCTTTTTTATATGTCCTACTAATAAAGTAACGAATGTAGATGAAATATCTTAAGTCATCAATCAAATACAGAATAAAAAATAATTCAACTCATCAATGAGATAGAAAATAACAATTTTATTTTCTGCAATATCTGCCACTGGTCGTCAAACATTAATTGATCAATCGAATAAAGAATAGCGCTAAAATGTAATAGAAAACAAGTTACAATATCTGAAATATCTGCCGCTGGTCGTTTAAACAATAATTTGTCAATCGAATAAAGAATAGCGCTAAAAAACAGTAACAATTAATGAAATATCTGTCTCTGGTCGTTAAATAATCTATTGAATAAAAAATAAGAATTATAACTTTTCAGTAGGATAGTAAACAACAGTAACCATCACTGTAATATCTGTCGCTGGTCGTTAAACATCAATTTATCATTTTTAAGATTTATTTCAAGATCTATTTTGCAAATAAGTAAAAAAAATGAGGTGCTCTTGAACGATTACATGTATGAATGTATCGTGGTCTAGATTTAAATAATCAAATTCCACGAAATGGTAATGTGAACATAGTTCTATGCTGACGTCTTTTTAAACCACATGCATTGCTTTGCATACATGCAACATGTTATTCTTTTAGCACTTCTATCAGTATGTCAATACCTCTGACGCTGGAATGCTCCATTAGACATTTTATAAATTCCATCACTTGGTGAACACCTAGTGGTTATTTAAGATTTATATAACCACGGTCTATAGTGCAAATTAATTTAAATTTGTTTTGTCCACTACTTTCCAGACCCGCGGACGCCTATGAAAATTTCTCCCAAATGTATACGAGTGAGATAAAATTATTTGAACGTCAATTTTTGTCATCTAACATGCATTTATAATTTAAAATATTATATAAACAACATGTAAATGAAATTAATCCTTGTAAGAACAGTAGGATGTGGTTTCACGGCCGACACTCGGCTAACCGAGAGATTGGTCAGTTAATCTATATTGAGTATGCGGCTATATGGGCGACTGGTCTGTTAATCGGGTTGGTTATACGTCTGTTAAGAGTAAAACACACAATTTAATGTTAAACTCTATTAAAAGTACTGATTTTTGACATATTATAAGAACCAAATCAAAAAAAGAAATGTGTCTGACAAAATGATATCTATCATAGAACATTTTCCACCTGTAAAAACATTTCATAGTTTGCGCAGTTTTCAGTAAAACTAAAAGGCGTCGCGCAGGTATGTAGTATTTATGCTTAAATGCATAGCAATTTTTTTTAATAAAAGGCGAAACAAACAATTTTAGATATCATTTAAAGGACACAAAATAGTACTTTGGTTCTAAAAAATAAATTTAGATAAGTATTTATTTCATAATTGGAATATAACGCGAATATTACCACGTTTTAGTGAAAACTATGAGAATAAAGTCTGTTAATGGGTTGGACAATTGAAATTGTGTCAGTTAAGAGTTATTTAGCCACGACAATAGTTTTGCTACCTTTATATTTTCCCATTGAAAAAGTTAAGAATGAGATGTTCTTGAGTAAAAAAAAATGACAATACGGTGCAACAAGATCCTTCTTGTAAAAGCATTTTAATCAGTTTGACTTTCTTTGCATTTTATTGAAGGATGTGTCACTTCAATATAGCTTGATATGGATTGGCCCCTGGAATATGCATGAATTTATTATTAACTTTTTCAATCAGCCTTAATTTTTGTGTCTTTTCAAAGTAGCACGTTCTCAAATCCGACTGAAAGTGTCTTCTAATACAACATATATGGTACATTTTCGTGTTGTAGTTCTCATATGCACATGATATTTGTCACTAGACGTTAAACCCCTATTCGTCAGCATCATTCAATTGGTTCTTTCCTTTTATTACTTAATCACATGTCGTTTACATATCAGTCTAAAGAAGTGAATGGAAAGGAGAAAATGCAGCTACATTTGGTTATCTTAAGTTTTTATTCATTTTATTCCGTTTAGTTCCTTTCTACATAAGTGCAGAGGAGAACTGCAGCTGTCCGCATGTAAACTTCTAGCATTTGTCACCATATGAGTACATCGAAATCCGTTTCTGTTTCAACACCCAGGGGTGTTTCATGTCTGTATTCTTAAACAATTGTTATGTTTTTCTCTTTTTTAGCAATGCATCACTCTCTTTTGTCCTTATCTATTATTATATATTCTGCGTCTCCATCCAGATTCTCGTCTATGCCATGAGGGTCCGGATTGGGGGTGTTGTTTATTTCTGCCTTCTTTGAATTGTTATGTCACTTTTCTCTACATTTTAATTTATCTTACTCATTATTCTTTCTCTATTCTTTATATTTTAGCATCCCAATATATTTTACTTACTGATGTTTAGTTTCATTAGGACGTTTATCTCTGATTTATATACTGGTTACCAATTTGAATGTAGACGACAAATTGGTGTCATTAATAACAATTAAACAGAATCCACATGATATATGCGACCATTCTTGGATGAAATTAATATTACTTTAATGATACACTTTTTGAAACCATTTTTATCAATTTTCAATTTCCACTGTCTAAATTGTTCATTGTTCATGTGTTGTTTCTGTATATTATATGTTTCATTGCTCGTGTGTTGTTTCCGTATATTTTAGCTGCTTGTCTTGATCCTATCCATTTGATCCGATAACACCCCATATAGCAGTAAAAGTATACTTATATTGCCATTCATAACTCTTAACAGACCAATTAACAGACCGGGTTTTATACATCCGACCCATTAACAGACCAGGTTTTAAATGAAGATTGATTTGTGTCACCAAAATACAGATTTTCGTGTAGATTTTTCACACAATGGTATCAATATGGTGAACAAACATAATGCCTGTCTTTTTTCGATGTTCAAAATATTGCATGCATGTAAATTCAATCAACGTGTCATTTTGTGTACATTTTGTGTGTGTAAAATGTGTATAAATTTATTGATGAGTAACCCGCCTTTTCATTTTATAGATCGTACATCGAAGCTAGAAAAATAATAGTTACACCACTGGATTCAGTACATTGAATTGTTTTGTTAGACATGAATTATTTTTATGATAAAAATATATTTAAAAAGTTATACAATGAAACATACTGAACTTTCAATGATTTTCTCGATAACACCTGATTAACAGACTTTAGCCAACCCGATTAACAGACCCACCGCCGATATAGCCGCATACTCAATATAGATTAACTGACCAATCTCTCGGTTAGCCGAGTGTCGGCCGTGGGTTTATACAGCTTCTTTATAAATGTCATTTTTTTCATTTTTCATTTTTGATCAAAATAAGGATTACATGTATGCGGTATGCGGTATGCCAATTGGACTACAATGAGGAAAGTTGTGTTTTCAAAATTTATTGCCTTGCGCTGACCTCAAATGCTTACATCTATATGTCGTTCGGTGTACGGTGGACAATTGTCGATTATTAACGAGTTCTATTTGAAGTGATATATTTTTGTCACAAGTTTTCTATTACCTAACACGTTTCTATACATTATTAATTTTTCAATGCTACCATTTTTGGAAAAAGTAGTAACTTGAAGAAGCAATACAACATTATGTGTAAGGTAATAGAACACGTGTGATAAAATGTATTACTTCAAAATAGAACAAACCAATTTTAACCAAACGTCCTCTGAGCAAGGCGTTTAGTTTTAAGTTCACAAGAATGCAAATTAAAACAAATGCTCATGCTAATAAACAGAGTAATGTTGACATTTTCCTCTTTAGGATACCGTTTTATGCAAAATTGATATATGATGTCGCAATATGGACAAACACTATATGCCAACCTTGAGTTATTTTTCTCTCTCGCTGCACTGTGAAATGAACACGCCAATATTCAGTATACCTACAGAGAGAAACCAGAGAAGTTACTGTAAACAACAACAAAAAACAAGAAAATTACTCTTTAAAGGAGTTCGCAGTTCGAAAGTAGAACTGATTATGTTATGTTTAACACATGTTTAATGACCAAATCATTTGCTACACCCTGAAACCCTTGATTTTCCTTTATTGAAGACAATAACCATCTATAACCAACCCCTAAATGATTGACAGATAGGTTAAGGTTTGTCATTTTTATTTTTAATTCCAAAACAGAGGCGAATAAACTCATCATAGATACCAGGAATAAAATTTAAGATTTACGCCAGACGCGCGTTTCGTCTACAAAAGACTCACCAGTGACGCTCGAATCATTAATGTTATAAAAGGCCATATAAAGTACGAAGTTGAAGAGCATTGAGGTCTTTTATGAATTTTTTGTCCTCAATGCGAAAGAGACCAAACTGATAATTCGAAAATAAACTCAAACAACATGGCAAAAAAAAAAGAAAATGGCCGAAGACAAATAACAGTATACATAACACAGCAATGAAAACTAAAGAACGAGCAACACGAAGCTCACTCAAAACTGGGTTTGATCTCTGGAAGTGTTAGGAAGACGTGTTACTTTTCTTATTTAACTATCTATTTGTAAGGGCAGACAACCGAAACTTTATTTATTTCCAATTGCAGATACATATTCTATGCCTCTGTGATCCCTCGATAAAAGGTTGCTGCAAAAATTCATTAAGGACATTATTACACTAAAGGTCCGAAAGGTAAAGTGAAAGGTAAGAGAGAGAGCCATATCTCTTGTACGTGAAAGACACCCTTGTAGATTTCGAAAAAAGAGTAGGCTAATGCCGATACAAAGCAGCGCTCGCACCCGCAAAGTGGAGAGGGATTAATATATATATATAAGTTGCAATAACTTGTTTCCTAATCCATTATAAATAGATATGTTTAAACTAAAGTGAAAGTTGGTGGAAATGATTTTTTATTACTTCTGTTTTGTCTGATATGTAATTATGTTTTTGTTTAAAGACATATTCCAAATCGGCAAACCTCGGCAGGTTCCGTTACCCTACTTGTAATTGTTTAAAACAAGAATGTCTCCATAGTACACGGATGCCCCATTCGCATATCATTTTGCATGTTCAGTGGACCGTGAAATTGGGGTCAATACTTTAATTTGGCATTAGAATTAGAAAGATGATATCATAGGGAACATGTGTACTTAGTTTCAAGTTGATTGGACTTCAACTTCATCAAAAACTACCTTGACCAAAAACTTTAACCTGAAGCGGGACGAACGGACGCACGGACGAACGGACGAACGGGCGAACGGAGGTACAGATCAGAAAACACATTGCCCCTCTACTATCGTTGGTTTGGCATAAAAATCTTCCGATGTGTGCCGAATGTACCTAATTCAAGTATCTTTTAACGTATAATTATGATGCGCTCTAACAACAATGTGTGCTCTTAGAAACAATATGCTAGTATACTTGTATTGTGGTTTGAGATTAAGTTTTAAAGGTGTAATAGGTTCATGTGATGACGCCTTATAAAACCCACATATGTACTGCGTATAATACATGTAAGTATATGCGCATAATGCATGTAATATAATGTACAATTGTTTCACCACACATATCAGTGTGTCAGTATCTCTGTCAATATTTTATAAATTCCAATACTTTATAAAATAAGTTATATTAATATCCTTTGTGAAAGGTAAGATTTGTTGTACAACACTCAGTTGTCACATAAAAGACAATCCCTTTTAAATGAGCCATTCTTTAGCCAGAAAACTCGAATGTGGTTGATAAAGCTTCTTCTCAATTGTTTCTTATTTATTTTTCATTCATTCATTCTTTTTATTGACTTTCTTTCTTTTACTGAGAATTGATCTTTTGTGCCAGTTAACATAGAGTTGCTATCTTCTACATCATTTTGGCCCTTGTGGAGAGTTGCCTCATTGGCAATCATGCCACATCTTATTATGATTATATGTAATGCACTTTAAAGGTGATAACTAGAAAAGAACACTTCAACAATACATATAGGCCATATAAGGTAATGGAATAATGTGACAATTTATACCACTCTCTATTAGAACTCATCACTGTTTGACACTTCCTATGGAAAGGTGTTATTAATTTTAAAGTTCACAAGAAAAGTTATTTCAAACAACTCGTGATAATAAAAACAAAAATAACGTTAGAAATAATGGCTGCACGTTGACCTATAGTTGTTGTGAGTTTTAATGCATGCAGTTGCTATCTTCTACTTCATTTAGTTACTTGCTGTGGGATGTCTCATTTGCAATCATACCTGTACCACATCTTATTATGAAAATATGTAATGCACTGGAAAATGTGATAACTAGAGAAAACACTTCAATAATGCATATTAGGCAATGGAAAAAAATGTGACAATACATCTCACTTCCAATAAGAACACATCACTGTTTGTCACTTCCTATAGAAAATTGTTATTAATTCTAAAGTTTACAAGAAAAGTAATTTCAAACAACTCGTGATTATATAAACATAGATATCGTTACACATAATGGCCGTGCGTTGACCTATACATATAGTTGTTGAGTTTCAATGAATAGAGTTGCTATCTCCTACTTCATTTAGTTACTTGTGACGAGTTACCTCATTGGCAACCATACCACATCTTGTTCTGATTATATTTAATGCACTGGAAAAGGTTATATATACAAGAGAAAACACGTCAACAATGCATATTAGGCAATGGAATCAGGGTGACAATATATCTCACTTCCAATAAGAACACATCACTGTTTGTCACTTCCTATAGAAATTTGTTATTAATTTTTAAAGTTCATAAGAAAAGTAAATTAAAAAAACTCGTGACAATAAAAACAAAGATATGTATCGTTACACAGAATGGTCGTACGTTGACCAATAGTTGTAGTGAGTTTCATTGCATAGAGTTGCTATCTTCTGCGTCATTTTGTTCCTTTTCGAGAGTTGCCTCATTGGAAACCATGCCACATCTTATTATGACTATATGCAATGCACTGGAAAATGTGATATCTAGAGAAAACACTTCAACAATGCATATAAGGCAATGGAAACAGTGTGATAATATATCTTACTTTTAATTAGAACACATCACTATTTGCCAATTCCTTTAGAAAGGCGTTATTTATCTTAAAGTTCGAAAGAAAATTTAAACAACTCTTGATAATAATAAAAAATATTTCATTACATATAATGGCCGTACGTTGACCTAAAGTTGTTGTCAGTTTCAATGCATAGAGCTCTCTATTTCATTTGGTAACTTCTGGAGAGTTGCCTCATTGGCAATCACACCACATCTTAATATGTAATGCACTAGAAAAGGTGTAACAAGAGAAAACACTTTAACAATGCATATTAGGTAATGGAAACCGGGTGTCAATATATCTCACTTCCAATAAGGGTGCAACCATTTTACTTCAAAAAAGAGGGGGGTTATGTTTTTTTCTGGTTCCTAATTTGATAAACAAAAATTTCCTTTTTAAAGTTAGATGGTTGCTCCCTTAGAACACATCACTGTTACCACTTCCTATAGGAAGGTGTTATTAATCTTAAAGTTCACAAGAAAAGTAAATTAAAAAACATATGATAATAAAGACAGATATATACATATAATGTTCGTACGATTACCAATAGTTGTTAGTTTCTGTGTCATTTGGTCTCTTGTGAATAGTTACAGCCATATAACCACATCTTCTTTTTTCTATATATAAGATACAGTTATTCGGATGTTGTCTTGTGAAACATATGGTTACAGCCATATAACCACATCTTCTTTTTTCTATATATATAAGATACAGTTATTCGGCTGTTGTCTGCTCTATGGTCAGGTTGTTGTCTCTTTGACATATTCCCCATTTCCATTCTCAATTTTATTGAGAAGGTAATTTGACTTTGGTAGCGTAAAATGTATCTTTTGCGACGACAAACTGTGGGCATATCGGATCAAGATATCTAGAATTACTTTTAATCAGTATGGTAACCAATTAAAGTTTCGCATATTAGTGACATTTTTTTGACTTTTCAATGTATATAGAGTTACTTTTTCGTGGATCTCCCAGCACTGTTTATCATATTTAATTGTAGACTCTTGAACAAAGCGAGACAACTCAAACTTTTTCGTTATTTTATTTTAACACAAGAAATCTGTGATCATTTAAAAAGGGAATGCGGGAAATATTGTGATATGAAAGGAAAAACTATATATACCACTATGGCTGGATGCAGATTTATTCAAATTAGTATTCTGTTAAAAAGCATTTAAAAACTGACATACATTTAAAAAAATATGTTTGGTTAAAAAAAAATGAACATGGTAAAGGTTTTTTTTTTTTTGCTTTCCTATTTTGCGACACAGGCACTTGTCTCAAAAAAAAAAAATCTGTGCTTTGGAAAAAAATCCCTTGATAATTATTCAATAAATTTTTAGGTATTTACTGTTTCATGTCATTTCAATACTATTGTTAACAAAAATAGTATGGGATATAATAAAAAGATATAATGAAGAGATAATTCATAATGGCTAAAAACCTTTTGTAGAGGATGTAAACAACTCAAAATCCACGTACGGCCTTCGACCATGAGCAAAACCCAAAATATACCAAAAGGTTAGCTATAAATTTTCCATTTACTGAAATGCTCCAACATGAAAAAATGTTCCTTTTGAGTATAAAGTATACCTGGGTGATTCAAAACCGGATCGACAAATTGTGTAAAACATCTGTTACACAATGCGTTATATACACGACAAATGCACAAAGGGAGAATACGCTGCTAACCTGTCTGGAGCACCCGAATTTACCATCGGTTTTATATGGGGGGTTAGGATGCTCAATCTTTCAAATTAGTTCTATGTGTAGTACAAGTATTTTGTTAACGTATTTTTTTTTTTCGTTTTAAAAGGGTACATTTTGTCTGTTTAGAAAGACTTTTTTGTTTACCACTTCTCTCCGGCATTTTGCATTTGCGCCGATTTGCACTTCGTTTGCGCCGATTTTTTCTTTCATTTGCGCCGATTTTTTTTTTCATTTGCGCCGATTTTTTTACAGGTAAATTACAGGTAAAATACAGGTAAAATACGTCAATGAGACAAATTTTTTTTTTTTATTTTCATTAAAGACCTCTTCCGTTAGCCAGCTGTATACATGTCAATCATAACATGTATACAACTGTTGTCCCCTGCTCACCACGGGGATGTGGAAGTAGGATTTCGAGCAGGATAAGTCAATTTTATAGCACTTTATTCACATACTTTAAAATGAAGAAGTAAAATCACTCTGTTATCTTAAAATCACGAATTAAAATCCATAAAAACGGAAAACATTAAAATTATAAATCTGTTCTTGCAGAGTATTTGTAGGCAACACATAAAATTGTTCGTTGTAATGAGAATGAAAAGATTCTGGACCGTTATTCGTCCTTTGCAGTTCTCAACGGATGCAGCTGCCCAGAAATGAGGTGGATAGCGTGACGTTGTGCATATATATGTATTTAGTACGTAGTCTAAGAATGTATGGCATTTGTCATCAGAAGGAGCGTCAGACATGATGTCAAATGTGAAGCAGTCCTCAATTTCATTTGGTGGAAGGAATGGTAACCCAAAAAATTGGGATAACCATTTACCTATCTCACTGGATTTGTCTTTGTAATCGGTACTCAGCCCAACGGACTGGATTTTCCTCCACCAACTCTGAGCAAGATTGAAACGGCAGCAATCTATTTTACATTGTGGGAAAGCATGCATAATTGCATTATGTTGCTTTTGACGGCATAGATCACAAATCATTTTCCACATGATTTCGTAACACTCTTCATCTTTTGATGGTAAGAGGGCATACATAAGAGGAACATAATTGCCATTTTTACAGCCGTGTAACGTATATAATTGGTAAAAGATGTATAAGTATTAACTTACCTGTAACTTACCTGTAAATCCAATTAGTAGAAAATATAAAATCGGCGCAAATGAAAAAATGAAATCGGCGCAAATGAAAGAATGCAAAATTTCAAAATCGGCGCAAATGTCATACGCCCCTTCTCTCTATCCAGACTTAAGTACTTAAAAGAAGCCTTGTATATGTATAATTACCGCGTCCTTGTATTTAATCACTCAAAATGCAATAAAACAGATATTTTCCGTATGTTGTAGAATTTTTTTTCAAGCACGACTTAAACATTAATTTTCAATTAAATCATGTCTTTTTCATTTGTTTATATGAATTATATAACATATGATAAATGTAAAACTACAAACATATTAAGATATTATTGTATAGCAATAAAATATTTCCCACAGAAAGTAACCAAAAGTTAGCGTGCAATAAAGTTTAATATTGCACTAGTGCAATAAATCTTCAAAATGCACCGTCTCGCAAGCTCGTGCAATATAAAATTCTACTCGGGACAATAATTCCCCAATATTCATGCAATAACCCTATATTATGCATATGTGGTTTTTGTTATGGCACCCTCAACGGAGTTGGGGTGACGTATTGTTATTCTACGTTTCTTTTTTTTTTCTTATTATTTTTATTATTTTTCTTCCACACATTTTGTCCAGGAGATTTCTGGAAATCCAATGGACCAAAGTTGATGGAACTCTATTATATTGAGGACCATTAGGTGAAGAGTTGCAGGCACCATGGAATGGTTCAAGATGGCTGCCGTTTCCATGTGTGGAAGAAAAATAATAAAAATAATAAGAAAAAAAAAAGAAACGTAGAATAACAATACGTCACCCCAACTCCGTTGAGGGTGCCATAACTAGATTTGTAATTGCTAGCAATAACGGATGGCACCCTCGTTCCCCCTATTGCCAGGCGAGCAGCCATTTTGGAAATTCCAAAGTCAAAGAGTGCATCTACACCTGCAAGTTATCATTTTTGCAAAATTTCATTTAGTTAGGAGCATTTTGAAATTTTGGACAATTTTGCTGTTTCCATGGTTACGGCGGCCATTTTGGAAATTCCAACTTCAAAATGCAACTCCGCACATGTCAGTCACTATTCCTGTAAAGTTTCATCCAGTTTGCAGCACTGAAATTTTTTTGGAAATTTTGAACATTTGTGCTGCAACCATGGTTACAGTAGATAATTCCAAAATTCTAAAAGCAGACATCTCATTGCCACATGTCATGTTATATATCAATACAGTTTCATTTACTTTTGTGCACTACTCTCTGAGAAAATGCTGATTTTATGCATTTTTCCATAGGGTCAATGCAAAACTTGGCCCCAGTTTCCATGACAACGGCGGCCATTTTGAACTATCGATATATTGTCTTGACATCTTGGCATACTGGAAAACATTTTCATAAAGTTTCATCCAGTTGGATCTTATAACGAAAGAGTTAGAATTTTTGATATTTGAGCTGTTTCCATGGTTACGGCAGCCATTTTGAAAATTCCAAAGTCAAACTGGAAATCAGCACATGCTAGTTAACATTCCTGTGGAGTTTCTTCCAGTTTGGACCACTTTGATTTTTTTCGCATTTGTGCTGTTTCCATGGTAACGGCGGCCATCTTGAAAGTGCCAACCCTAAAAAGCAAATCTTCACATGGTGCTTCACATTATGATATAGTTCCATCAACTTGGGTCCATTCAATTCTGAGATCCAGAGTGGACAAAAAAGTGTGGAAGAAAAATAAAAATAAAAAAAAAATAAAAAGAAACGTAGAATAACAATACGTCACCCCAACTCCGTTGAGGGTGCCATAACTAGATTTGCCATTGCATCCTTAAATAAAAAATGTGCACCCAATCAACGTTTGTTACTTCCTTTTGAAATTAAAGAAGCATTCAATTCTTATACTTACATTTTATCCTACACATTTTTTGTCGTAAAAACTCATTATCCTTAAAAAGAAGGAACCATTATGGTGCATCAAACAAAGAAATTTATTATAACTAAATGTAAAGACACGTCAATTTTGGCTGAAAAGATTATACTGCCATCAACATAATTATATATAGAAATAGTATTAGTTATTTTCGTAAAGCATTTTTTTTTTGGGGGGGGGGGGGGGGGGGGGTGCATAAGAAGATTAGCATTAATAAATGCATTAATTTAATTATTAAATATTTACATTTTTGCAACAATACATGTAAGGTGGCAAGGGATAAAAATTGATAATAAATCAGCCTAACCTTCCGGTGTACCTGGACTCAAGACATACCATTTTAGTAGCAGTTGATTCACTACAAGAGGGTCTGGATGAGGGGGTCTGTTATTCTGTAAACATTTAATTTTCACCCCTTTTTTTCTCTAATCTCCAAAAAATCAAACCCTTTTTTCTGTAATCTTCAAAAAATTAACCCCTTTTTTCTCTAATCTTCATTTTTTGCCCGTTATTCTCTAATCTTTATTTTTTAAGGGCATTATTCTTTAATCATTTAACTCCATCCAACCTTCCTGCAAAACTTTAAATTGTGGTTGCAATTTGGCACATGTGTAGAAATGTGATACATGTACATACAACTATATACCTGTTTAGAAAGCTGTGCCAATTGAAAGGATTTGTTAAATAGATATGGTTTTATAATTGGATTTTGAATTGGTGGTCCCATACATTATGCCTAGAAAGACAATGACAGATACACGAGGGTGATGGATGATACATCCTTTCCTCCAATTCCACCTGATATAAGACTGGAATATAGTTCTTTTAAAAATTTCTAGATCTGTGATTTAAAGAATATAACCATATAGTCTATAGATATAGGAAGATGTGGTATGAGTGCCAATGAAACAACTCTCCATCCAAGTCACAATTTATAAAAGTAAAGCATTATAGCTCAAGGTACGGTCTTCAAGACGGAGCATAGGCTCACACCGAATTAACAGCAAGCTATAAAGCCCCCCACCACCCCCCCCCCCCCCCCCCACCCCCAAAAAAAAATACTAGTGTAAAACCATTATACATATAGTATTCGCCACCTTTCCTGCTGGTCACAACGTCACTATTATGTTCTTACAATGAATATATTCCGGTGCAAAGCGTACATTCACTACTAAAGTTTATCATGTTCACAATCAAATAAATGACATTGAAAGTTTATCTTCGTACCTACATATAATAATATCTGAACCAAGTGACATAATTGTTGTAATTCTCCCTTAAACTTTGGCATTTTGGAAATTATTCTAAACTATGGAAAAATATTTTCTAACTTTTTCAGTGATCGTGACATTTTCATGCGCAGTGTTTGGGACATCAACTGAAGAAGACTGTTTCCAGGCAAACAGTGAGCGTTTCAGTCGAATTGAAGAAACTTTGAAAAAAATAGAAAATGAAAACAGAAACCTACAAAATGTTGTTGAAAAACAGCAAAATAAAATTTCCAAACTTGAAGGAATAGTTCAAGAGCAGGAAAGAATGGGAAAAGATGAAAACCAGTACAAAAATCGTTGTAAGTAGCCGGGTTTTAATTGTAACGTCTTTTTAATGATTGTTATATCTATGATAATTCAAGGAAATATCATAGTAAATTTACAGAACAAATAAAAAAAGATTTGTTGAATGAAGGTCAATGTCATCATGTAAAAGGATTGCGTCAAAAAAAGCACAGAGTTCAAGTAAGGACCTTTCAAAAATGAATAAATTGTATAACAAGATGTAAGATTTGCAAATATGATGCACACAACAATTTTGTATGCAAATTAGTTCACAGAATCCAAAGTAAACAAATTTGCATACAAAATTGACTTTTGTCTCACACAATTGACTTTTGTGTTTTAATTTCCATATCAGGTAACAAAAGTCAATTTTGTATGCAAATAAGTTTATATTTGCATACCTTTTAGACAAAATTGACTTTTGTCATGACAAAAATTAATGTTGTCTACAAAAATGAATTTTGTCTACAAAAATGAATTTTGTCATCACAAAATTGAAGTTCTCATAAAACAAGTCTGTATCACATAGTTTTGTAAGACAAAAATGATTTTGTTATGACAGAATTGAATTTTGTACAAAACCACAAGAGTCCCATTCGGCGCCCCGTAAGCAGAATGTATGCGTAACTTTCGACACCATATAACTAAAAGTGAAGCTCTGTTTCGAATCTTTTGTTTTTATTTTAACGCTGAAAACTTCAAAATAATATATTTGGTTTCATTTTTTTATTGTCAAACTCCCATTTCTCAGTAATAACATGACACCTTCTTATTACACAATTTTATAATAATCAATATTTTTTTCAGCTTTAAGATTACTGGAAGGTGGATCTCAGTCATTACCAGGAACAGACCAAGTTGCATTTTACGCTTACTTGAGTAAAACCGAGGCTATTTCGCCACATCACACTCTAATTTTTGATCACGTCGAAACAAACGTTGGACAGGCTTATAACCAACACAGTGGTGCGTTCACCGTACCGATCAGTGGTGTATATATTTTTTCTTACACAGTTTTTCCTAACGGTGTCGGTAGTTATGCTTCCGTAGAACTTACAGTAAACAGCATGCCACATGGTGCAATATTCGTTGACAGCAGCTCCACAGACCCCGATATCACCGGTTGCACTGGATTCGCAGTACTGGCTTTAAAACAAGGGGATGTCTGCCTTGTTCGTATACATTCTACATACCATTCAGCTGGTAAAATAGAGAGTGATTCCTTCATGCGTTCTTCTTTCTCGGGTGTTAAAATGTGATTTCTGTTTGAGTCAATTAAAACGACGACATTTTGGTGATTTTGGAACCCAACAAGATTTTTGAGAAATAAATGTGGATCATTACTAGTTGTTGATAATATATGTATAAACACACTTAGTAGATATTTTTTACTTGTTTTTGAATGAAATTTAACTTGGCAGGTTCATGTAGATGCAACAATCTTTCTTTAATGATCCATAATAATTCAAATGCTAACAACAATAATAAGAAATATATCAGTTACCACGTGGATGCACTTATTTTTGAACTTTCAAACTGATTATACACAGATTACAATCAAGTTAGTAGAACCACACAAGAATTATAAAAAGAATGTTGCAATTTTCTATTTCAAAATTATAAGTACATAAGGGGGCCTTGGTGGCCGAATGGTCTGAGTAGTTACTACTTTAATCACTAGCCCGTCAATTCTGAGGTCTGGAGTTCGAACCCCGCTTGTGCGGGTACACTAGACTCCAATCTTAATTGACTAGGATTGTCAGTTGTTCTATCGAAGGTCGATGGTTTTCTCCGGGCACGCCGGCTTCCTCAATCAATAAAACCTGGCCGACACGAAATAGTCCAAAAGCGATGCTTAAAAGTGGCGTTAAACACCAAAAATTAATCAATTACAAGTACATAATGTTTAAAAAAAATCACTATATGTTGTAGGCTCAGGACCTTTATTTTTTCATTCATGCAAATACATTGTACTATATAAAATTAAAGAGATATATAATATTGTATATATTAATGAGATAGCAACCGAACAACAAAAACATTAACACAAAACCACTTAAAGATCAACATACATGTATGGTCATCAACATATATAATCACCACTGAAAAACATAATTACGTAAAGACTTTAAAGTGTTCCTTTGCGTCCCATTTGAGAGTAGAAATTAAGACTCGAATTAAACATCAGGTATTCTCTTCAAATTTAAATCGGGTGTCTGTTGCTAATATCATTATTGTGTTATTTTGACGTTGTTGTTGTTGTTTGTTTTGTTTTGTATTGTTTTGGGTTTTTTTTGGAAAAGGGGGGGGGGGGGGGGGGGGGGGGGGGGGTATTAATATGTGTATTGCTGTTCGTATTCTTCTGACATTCTCACAGTGAAAGTACTTAAAAATACATTCAGTTTTCGGAAGACTTTACAAATACTGACAGATACAGTAGGGGTCAGGAAGGAATCCTATTTTTTACACTATTTTAAAGTCATGTGTAAACAAACGAAAAAATTGGTGATACTCCTCTATGTCAATAAGATATCAAATGACTTAGAAGCTAGCAATTAAAGGTAACCGTACGACATTTATCAATAAGCAAAACCTATACCGCAAGGAGGTTATAAAAGGTCATAACAGTCTATTAGTCACAACAGGTCAAACTATATATCTAATTAATATGGGAAGATGTGGTATGAGTACCAATGAGACAACTTTCCATCCAAGTTACAATTTATAAAAGTACACCATTATAGGTCAATGTACGGTCTTCAACACGGAGCCTTGGCTCCCACCGAACAGCAAGCAATAAGTTTATACATTTAAATGTTCATTGTGCATTTAGTTTAGCTAGATACCTATTAAATAAATGACGATGAAGGCTTATCTCTGTACTTAAATCCAAAGAGATATGAACAACACATGTCTATGTATAAGATAAGTGTTTGTCAAACCTGGTAAATCACTCTCATAATCTTAAAATTCGGGAAAATTTCGAAAAAAATCACACAACGCTTTATGTCTAATCTATCTTTTCGATCAATTTAAGAAGAATGTAAAATTGTAAGTACATACGGTGACAAAATATTGTTAAAAATATATGTCTTATTGCCAATCATACCACTTCTTACTTTTATACCGAAAGCTTGTAAAAAAGAAAGAATCATTTTGAAATATAAGATATGAAAAACTTAAAACAAATCTTAATTTGGCTGGACATTTTATACTGCCACCAACATGTATAGAAAAAGTAGTTTCTTACAGTAGCTTATGCTTTTGAAGATTCATATCAAGAAATGCACAAATTTTGTATTTAATGATGTGTAACTTGTCGTTGAAGTTGTAACAAAAATATGGTGGCATGCATGGGGAAATGCATAATGATATATGAATCTGTTTACTGCAACACAGTGCCTGGGTTTTGGTTTATTTTTTGTTACCTTACTCTTATTCATGTTATTGTTTTGTATGTAGTGTTTCGTACCTAGTATTGAGATAGAAGTTAAGAATACTATACATATACATTATGCCTGTAAGGACACTGATTAACACAGAAGGATGAAGGTAGGAACCCTCGAGCTCTCCCTTTATATTAAATCACATTACAAACCGCCCAAATATTACAATGACATCTACTTTGGATTCATGTATTTTCGTGGGTATCAACTTTCGTGGATATTGAGTTCGTGCTTTGTCAAGGTCTGCATACAAACCTATAGAAAATTTGCAATTCGCTGAACATTTGAATTCGGGATACACATGTAACAAGGACATCCATGAAAATTGGTATCCAACGAATATTGATAAATCCACAGTATCCCTTGACCTTGATTCGTGCTTGATAGAATATAACTAGAACGTCACTCTATTCTAATCAGACTGTACACTTTTTCAATCCTGTTATCTATGATGAGTTTATTTACAACCACTGGGTCGATGCTACTGCTGGTGGAGTTTTTATTCCCCAAGAGTGAGTAAC
Source organism: Mytilus edulis (assembly GCA_019925275.1). NCBI lineage: Eukaryota > Metazoa > Mollusca > Bivalvia > Mytilida > Mytilidae > Mytilus > Mytilus edulis. The sequence continues at coordinate 51,446,638 of CM034358.1, forward strand.
ACCAGCCAAGTAGTCAACACTACACTATTGTGTTGACATGAGTTATCATTGGTATGGTCATAATTTACTGTTAACAAAATTTTGAATTTTTTAAATACTAATTATAAAAAAAAAAGATGTGGTATGATTTCAAATGAGACAACTCTCCATGAGAGACCAAAATGACACAGAAATTAACAACTATAGGTCACCGTACGGCCTTCAACAATTAGCAAAGCCCATACCGCATTATCAGCTATAAAAGGCCCAAAATAACAATGTAAAACAATTCAACGAGAAAACTAACAGCCTATTTTATGTACAAGAAATGAAGGAACTACTGAATTGCAGGCTCCTGACTTGGGACAGGCACATACATGCAGAATGTGGCGGGGTCACACATGTTAGCGGGATCCCAACCCTCCCCTAACCAGGGACAGTAATAATACAATACAACATAACTATAAAAATCAGTTGATAAAGGCTTATCAGATGGATAAAAATACAAGTGGACGTGGACAGTTTTTTCTATCTCAGGAATAGATAACCTTGGCTGTATTTTGCAAAACTTTTAAGAATTTGGTCCTCACTGCTCTTCAATATCGTACTTTATTTGGTTTTTTAACCTTTTTGGTTTCGAGCGTCACTGATGAGTCTTTGTAGACGAAACGCGCTTTTGGCGCAAACACAAAATTTCAATTTTGGTATCTATGATGATTTTTTTACAACAAATATTAATATTCCTGACTCTCCATAGAGTACATTTAGTTTATCAAATTTCCTACCCACTACATAATGATTATGATTTATCTTTGACTTATCTATAAACCAAGACAAATAATCGTCGAAACGAAATCACCCTATTTATCTTTGAAATTGTTGAAGTTATTTCAAAATATGGAAAAGTCTTTTCTTTTTTGTGCAGTGATCGTAACATTTAACTGTGCAGTGTTTGGGGCAGCAGCTGACGAACTTAGTGTCAAGGCAAACAGTGAGCGCTTCAGTCGTATTGAAGAAACTTTACAAAAATTGGAAACAGAAAATAGAAACCTGCACAATGTTGTTGCAAAACTCGAAGCAACAGTTCAGACACAGAAAATTAAACTAGAAGAACTGAATGAAATTCAAAAAAGTGTATTAGTCCAACAACAGGAAATTAACGAACTAAAACATTCATGTCGTGGTAAGACAACACGGAGAGAAACGACAGACGAAAAGACAGAAATCAGAAACGGAACGAATCATGATTCCATGCTTTTGGACGAATCTGTAGAAGGGTCTTATAATAATGAAAGAAGGGCGAAAAGTGGAAACCAAAACAGTCATCGTTGTAAGTTTTAGCTTTGTACGTCTTAGGTGACCTATAGTTGTTAATTTCTGTGTCATTTTGGTCTCTTGTGGAGAGTTGTCTCATTGGCAATCATACCACATCGTCTTTATAATTATGAGTGAATAAACGCTCTTTTATTGTTGTGATGATTGACATATTTTTGAAAAATGTGTTGGTTTCGACTGAGAAATTTTCTGTCCAAAAAGTATTTAGAATCTTTATAAATCGCATTATTAAGTTTCATACTCTCAAAAGTGTTTTATTAATATTACATTTTTGCAAAACCTTTGACGACATAGGAAGAAAATAATACCTTCATATCAAAAGCGTCTTATTTCACATTTAGGATATACTGATGAAATCCTTTAACCAAATATCATTATTTACGTATTACGCTAGTGACCAGTCTATGGAAGAAGCGAATCGAAAAATAAATTATATAATTAAAAAGTCAATTGTTCATGAACTATTGAAAGGTCTTTCCTTTTTTCTTTTATTGATAGCCTTCTTAGTTCAAATATATGATTGCTAAGGACTTTTATGTTCATAACAAGTGGTTGTTAAGGACACAAATCATTCCTAAGGATAAAAATATTACTTCCAGTATTAAAAATGTCATATGTACTATTCATAGTCTTTCATGTTAAAAATATAAGTGATTACTAAGGACTGATATGTCGTTGCTAGGGACAAAAATGTCATTTCCAGTATTAAAAATTTCATATTTATATTATTCATAGCCTTCTAAGTTCAAAATATAAGGTTGCTAAGGTGTTTTATGTCGTTGCAAGGGACCTTGACCTCTGACCTTGACCTCATTTTATAGATCTTATTATGCTAAACATTTTTTGCATTTCAAAGTTTCTTTTTATCTCTAACCTCTTTTGAGTTATAAGCAAAAAATCATCATTTCGGACCTGAAAAACAGTTTTGGTGCCCTAGGTCCATAATAGTTGGTCCAATAATTTTGGACCTATAAATTACAAATGTAGATCTCACCAAGACACACATTTTCTCCGTTACATTTTATCAGCCATCTTTTACGGTTATTGAGTAAATCTGATAACAAGCTAAGGTCAAAATCTAGGTCATGACCTTGACATTTGACCTTAGGTCAATTTTCATGCTCACGTGAATTGATGATCATTGGTGAAGATCCTAGGTGGCTACAACTTACGATTTCTGAGTTTTAGTGTCCAACCGACATTGGTTAATTTTCAAAGGAGCATAAGCCTACCAATGAGTGGTTGAATCTTTTCAATCCAAATGTAACGAAGAACCAGGGTCTGCTCCTGAACAAGTTTCACCCTTCGTTTTTTTTTTCTACCTATTATGGTTATGGAGTTAGAATGATAACAAGGTTTTCGGTGTTAGGAGAGATAACCGCTATAAAAGAAATGTTACGGGGTCGTGCTTCAACCACAAGATAGCTTTTGGTCAACCGATACTAGATACTTAATATCATTTTAACATGTCGCATACTTTTTTTGGGAAATGTCGTTAAAGTTTGGCGGAAAGAATAATAATAATCAGAAGAAATACAGTAAGGTCTTTCCTTATAGTGAAAGGAAAGACCTTAAAAAAACGATATTGTCTAATATGAATTGTAAATATGCAGACACTCCATGCGGAAAAGTTGCTTTTGGCAACGAAAAATTAAGAAAATACGAACTTCAAAACATATTGTTCAAATATAAACAATAATTAAATTTAAATATACATTCAGAAGTTAATTAAAAGCAAAAGTTTATGTCCGTGTAAAATTTTCAATGCTGGATTTTTCTTTTGTACGAAAATAAACAAATTCTATAAATTCTAATATGAATGCGATACTTTTAAATATGATAAGAGTATTTTTTATTTCAATATAAGTAGTATTGTATGTAATAGCAGTTTTAATACCAATGCTTCAATTCAAATTGTTTTTGGTAGCATATCTTTCCAATTTCTTAATTGGTTTGGGAAGCAAAACCACTCAAATAAGGTTTTATAAACAACATCGTAATTAAATAGCCAAGTATCAAAATTATTGTATGAACGCACCGAAACAATATATATCCGATTTTCCCCTTACACACGCGTGGCAGACTTTCTTTATTGGGAACAATGAAATTGGCGTGTACCAAAGATGTATCATACTGTCCTAGTTCAGTTTGATTCGACACATTCTGACCTGTACTTTTGAATCTCGTTTTTTTTTATACAGCTTAAACCGCTGGTTTTCTTGTTTGAATGGTTTAACACTATTGTATTTTTCCGGGGTCTATATATATATATATATATATATATATAGCGTGTTTTTCGGTGTGAGCCAAGGCTCCGTGTTGTATGCCGTACTTTGATCTATAATGGTTTACTTTCAACAAATTGTTATTTTGATGGAAAAATGTCTCAATGGAACTCATACTCCATCTTCTTATATCTATCAATTTTAAAATGTCCCCTTAAGGTGTAATTCCACCAAATTATGAAAATAGGTCGAAAAAAATATTCCCTTGAATTTGACAGTTGAAGGTAATTAATCCTACATTTTATTGCAGTAAAACATGTCTGTGTCATAAACATTTGTCTTGGGTATTTCAAAGCACCATTATTTTTTATATGGCTTTCTATAGAATATTTTGCAAACATGAGGTTACATGGTTACTAAACCTAGTACACAGATTAAATAAGGGGAGAAATTTGAATGGTTAACTTCCAGTAATGGCTATTTTCTTATATGCAATGAAATGTTATGTGAATTTTTTTCTATAGTACTGGACAGGATAAAACTTTTTACTCATGCCAAGTATTTCTTTATTTGAAACAAAGATAAATTCTGCACATTTTTTTGAAACGTGCAAATCTAACAAAGACTGCTAGGGGAAAATCAATGGTGGTATTACATCTTAAATAACGGCTTTCCAGTCCTACAAAACCGTCTGACTACTCCATCGTTTCGCATTGCACATCCTTTTTCAGTCGTGAACAAAGTACCAACCCCAAGAAATAACTGATTCGATATGTTCTTAAAAGGGAGAAGTTTATTAGCAAGACATCTGAATATCCAAGAACTGAAGTACTGAACATCGGATGACCGCAAGTTGTTGTACATGGTCATAAGCACTTGTCCGGGTTAAAAAAACAACATCTTTATACTTGAAAATGAGGTTAAGGTACCGAGAAATATTTTTTTCTGAGACAAGTTCGTGCGTGAATGATGAATGCATGACAGGGAATTCAACCTCATCGTAATAACTATTATATTGTAGTGATACCAAATCAGTATACTCTGGTTTGTTGTTATCCCCATTTGTATATCATTCTATTCTACTATTCTAATAATAGTGCGCGGTGGAGACTCTTAATTCGATTTTTAAACGATTGGATTTAAGAAGGTATTATTAATTTGCGTTTGTAGAAAAAGTATTTAAAAAATCTAAGAGTATTCATTGAAGAAATGAATTTATAACAAGCGATAATGAATTTTATTTTGCACTCGATAATGTCCACGTATTTATACGATCGGTTACCAGTCAAAAACGAAAGTCAAATCTCTGTGGCAACAATACATCGGAACCCTAGCGGTCATCGCGATTTATAAAACGTCCAAGCGGCGAGCTGAATATGTTCATAGAAATATCAAATATTCCTTCTCAATATTTGTTTGTATGTTAATATTAAATACATCCTCTGTTTGACAACATTTTTCATTTGTGGTATATATAATGTTGTTTGATTTATAGTCTGAGGCTGCTCAATTGGATTTTCATTACTTGTTTTAGGTTTTTTTTTATTTGGATGACTAACGATAACTTCAAAGTACATGGACAACAGTATTTTTTTTATATTTTTCTTTGTTTGGAATAAAAACAAATCCATTTGAAAATTCATTATCAGGTGTAATTGGGAACCGTATTGGATAATGTAGGAAGTGGTTTTTTTTTTCTTTTAATTAATGAACTTTTGTTTTGTCTATGTTGATATTAACCATTTTAACAGGCTATAACATCGTTACCTATAATATAATCAAACAGTGTGATAGACTATTTACAGTAGCCACATTTAAATTCCACCAATGCATCATCAATGCAAATAGAATTAAAAAAACCAATTGTTCAGAGAACCATTGATGGTCTTTCCACCAATAAGGATCTTTTTTTATATGAAAATATTAAAACTTGGATTTAAATGTCAATTGTAGCATCAAATGACAGCTTATTGAACGCTTATTCCAAAAATGTATGGTTTCTATGGAAAAAGATATAGATAAGGGAGATAATTGTTTACTTCCGGTTCAAACGATGTTATTTCCGGTATAGTTTGATAGTTTAATTGACACCGATTCCAAAAATATATGGTTCTATATACTTTTACATTTATTTAGAACAAAAAAAGCTACTTCCGAAAAAACAAAAGGTCAATTTGGTTGGCTTTTACAAGGTCACATTGCTTGTAACCTATTGCTAAAAGTCCCATGTCTTTATCATGTATACATATGAGGTAAAAGCAAAGGTCAAAATCTAGAACGTTAATTTTGCCTATGACCTTGAGCTCAATTTCAAGGTCAACAACCAAGGACCTCAAATCAAAAGATCCTAGGCCTCTACTTTATATTGTATATATATATATGTGTTATATTACCATACACCTAATACATGTAATATAAGATATAAAAGAGGGGAAAAACGCGCTTTTAAATAAAATTTACGTGTTACGACATGTCTCAACTCACAATTGTGTGAAAACATTTTGTCGATATCTTATATGATTTCTGCAAATAAGAGATAACAAGTCAAAATCAAAATTTTGAACATGACCTTGACCTCATTTTCATTTTTTTGGACCAAGGATCTTAAATCAAAAGACCCTAGGTCTCTATCACTTATAGTTTACCAGTTAGAAATGCATATCACTTATATCATATACAAAAGGGGGGATAACTCTCATATGGAGTCTCCTGATAGTTTCGGTTAAAATAAATCAATTCATCCTGAGGATATAGCGAGCAATTTGGTAAAATAAATTTGTCGGTTTCTTATACAGTTGCGACAAATTAGTAATAACAAGAAAAACAGTGTTCGGGGAGATAACTCTTACATGGAAAAGATTTTGGTTTCGCGGTGTCAGTTTCAAAAGCGTATTAATTGTTCGATATCATATATATTATATGTCTAAGCGACATCTTGCGAAACAAAAAAACAGCGAAGGAACAAAAAGTTGGCGGAAGAAAAAAATAATAATTAGAAGAAAACCAATAGGTCTTTCCACGGAAAAGTGGAAAGACCTAATTAGTCGATATAATCATATGATCGAAAACAATGGACTTAGCAGGTTGTTTAAACTGTCAACTATCAATAGGATCAAACAACCTTTTCGACATGATTAGTGCATGTAAGCGTTAATTTTTTTACAGGTAAGGAATTTTAGTGATATTGTGCTTATAACATTAAACCGCGGTCATGAACTATCTGATTGTGAACTATGTTTGCGGTTTTCTTGACATACATTGTGACTTGTTCTCGTATTCATTTTATATGAGAAAGCTATCGCAGTTATATAAGAAAAATATTGCATTCATTAATTTTTCATATAAAAATCACATGAGCTCTAACATTTGAAAAATATTGCATTGATATCATAAGATATTGCAGTATCATTGAATTATATGTGATTTTGGTTTAGAAAACAATTGAATTTATTGAAATTGCATTCTACTAATTTTGCTACATGATATTTAGTGAATGTGTACATCTACAAATGATAAATCGTGCATTTATGTTTCATTTAACCGAAAATTCATTTTTCTCGTAATAATACAACTTGCTTGTTATTATATTGCACAATTCATGAAAATTATACAGCAGACGTTTGTTGTGTTAAATATCACCCTGTGTTGAGAAGAACAGACATTATTTCACACCGATAAATCTTCCTATCTTCATACAAATGTTAACACTAAAATTCGTCTAAAATTTCTAACAATGCAACTCGTTGATATAAGACAATACCGCTATTTCATATAAGAAACGTTTTTATCGATTCGCTTCTTCCATAGAATGGTGACCTTGTACGATATTATATGGGGTCAGTAAATTCCGTGTCTGGTTCTAAGTCACTAGCACATTATGCAATGAATTTACCTTACCGACTGTCTTATCATGTGGCCTATCAAAGTGATCAAGTCTTCACTTTAAGGAAACCTACTTCCATTGGTTTATACAAACAAAAATGCCAATAAAAACAATGTGTTAGCTTTAATGTGTTTTCTGCATTTACTTTCAGTCGTTTATCATCAATTCGTCATCTGATATTAGGGCGACACAATTCAGATCTTTCTTCAACGTCATACTGTTTTTATAACGGGGCGTAACATTGCTACTAACCGTTTGTTACAATAAAACACGCTTATTAATCACATATTAAATATCCAGGATCTTCATGTGTTTGTATTTAACCGATGATATTTCTAAAAATGTATAGGAGGTAATATGATACTGGTTATATCTCAAAGAGGGGCGAACGATACCATAGGGACAGTCAAACTCATAGATCGAAAATAAACTGACAACGCCATGGCTAAAAATGAAAAAGACAAACAAACAAATAATAGTACACATGACACAACATAGAAACTAAAGACTTAGCAACACAATCCCCGCCAAAAACCGGGGGTGATCGTGCGTGCTCCGGAAGGATGAGTATAGATCCTGCTCCACATGTGGCACCGTCAGGTTGCTCATTTTATAACAAACTTGATAAATAGTCTAATTCGGTAGGTCACAATAATGAAAAAGGAAGGGGATTGTAGTTACGACGTAAGGAACATATCCGATATAATCTGTGAAACGGTTATTCCATAAATGTCAACCAATTCGTGATGGCGTCCGTAAAATTTACGAAGGGATGATAGCAACTTCACCATTTAGAACTCTTGGTTAAATAGCGTCCTAGTGAGCAGCAACCCTCTATCAATGAAATCATGATAGGTAATTCAAGCACGGGAGTATCGTATCAATTGGGAGATATATACTCCGTATGCAGGTGCTGTTGGAATGTTAGGAAGCTGAAATTATCTCTTTTGTCGTAAATATAAAAAAAAATGGTATGATTGCCAATGAGACAACTCTCCACAAGAGACCAAATGACACAGAAATTAACAACTATAGGTCACCGTACGGCCTTCAACTATGAACAAAGTCCATACCGCATAGTCAGCTATAAAAGGTCCCGAAATGACAATGTTAAACAATTCAAACGAATAAACTAACGACCTTATATAAATGTACAAAAATTAACGAAAAACAAATATGTAACACAAAAACAAACGACAACCACTGAATATTGTTTTCAACCGACCCTCATTGTCAATTGCTAGACGTAGGTCAAGATATAAGGCAGACTTAACTGTATCTGTTGTATCCTTTATCTCTAGCTCGATGGGATAGATACGTTCAACATTGTCACCAAATTTTGAATTATTTAGTGAGAGAACACCATCTACATATATAGCGGAAAGTAAAGTTAAAGGATATTGATAACTTCGTATCTTTCTCCCTGTTCCTGTGTGAAGTCAGCCTCATAATAAAAAAGAAACAATTTGGCACAATTGGTTCTCATTGGAATGCACATTTATTGATATATAGAATAAATTATAGTTCAGAAGCTCTGCTACATAGATTTTTGATAATACTTCCGTATACAACTGTAAACTTTAAGATCGCCTTACGCGATTTAGTATTCATTATTGTCAACGTTTCAATCCGAAGTTGTAATCAATTTTTTTTCTCAATCAGCTGTATGACATATCTGAGATCTTATATTTTCCTTTTCAGCTTCCAGATTACTGGTTGGTGGTATCCAGTCCCCAATAGACACAAACGACGTAGCGTTTTACGCGTACATGACCAAATCTGAGCATATTTCTCCACATTATACTTTAATTTTTGATCATGTTGAAACAAATATAGGGCATGCTTATAGCCAACATAGTGGTGTGTTCACCGTACCCATTAATGGTGTTTATATTTTGTCTTACACGGTTTTTCCTTACGGCTCGGGCAGTTATGCCTCTGTAGAACTAACAGTAAATAGCATTTCAAGGGGTACGATATTTGTTGACAGCAGCTCTACAGACGACGATTATACCGGTTGTACAGGTTTTGCAGTATTGGCTTTAAAGCAAGGGGACGTTTGCTTTGTTCGTATACATCCTACATACCATTCAACCGGTATCATAGAAAGTGAATCTATCATGCGTTCTTCTTTCTCGGGAGTTAAAGTGTAATCTAAAGTTGACTCTTACTTCAAACGACGACTTTATTGTGATATTGGAGCCGAATAAGATTTTCATAAAATAAATGCTAATCAATACCAGTTGTTGATAATATATTTATAATTAAATTCTCCCTCATAAATTCGTCCGAATTTAAAACATGTCTTATCTATCTACATGGCGAAATAAGAGGCCAGTCAAAATGTAGGTTTGGTTTGCTCGCAGTAACTTCGAATTTTCTGCAATTCCCATACCGTCGTCTAAATAAACTAGCAAATGAAATCCTAATGATCTCCAATATTTAACTAAAACACGTACAGTCTTTGTAAATACATGACCAGCCGATGAAAGTCCAAAAGGTAAAACTGTAAAATTAAAATATCTAGCCGTATCTTCATATTTCTAAGAGAATCCCAAATATTTTTGATGCTCGGGGTGAATGTCCAAATGATGGTAACCCGACTTCATATCTTCTATAAAAGTATAATTTTACTTTCTGTTTTTCAACAAATTTATTAATATGTCTTAAATCTAAAACTAGCCTTTCTTTTCCTGAACTATTAACTGAAACAGTAAGTGGATTAACCACAAATGTGCATTTAACTTCTGTTATATATTTTTTTTTATAAAAGTTCCTGAATAGAATTGTCAACAAACTCTGAATGCTGTAAGGCTGATCTATTATTTTTGAGAAAAACAGAAGGTGGATCACTAAAAAATGGAATTATATGACCAAAATCAATAACGTTCATAATAAAATCATTAGCATGAAGTACATTTTTCCAATATGATGAATGTTTTTTCAAATTGCCTTTAACATTTACAAGATTTTTGCCAGATTTTTTCTCATAATTGTTACCAAATTCAAATAAATACTCAACTTCGTCAGTTTCTGTGCTGTTACTGTGTCTTTCCTGTGTGTTGATCCTGCTGGAACTTTGGGTCACTGAAAGTGGCTGTAGGGTACTCCTTTGGGGACAGCTCCGTGCGAAATGCCCGGGTTGATTGCAGTAGAAGCACTTGTATGTTTCCTTGACTCCGTCTGTACCACTGACTTGGCTAAGGCCACGAAAAAAGCTTCTGGATTTAAATTTTCCTCGACTGGAACCACTGTTTGCAGTATCGGGTTTATTGTACGGCTTACAATTTCTTTTTCTAGCAGCCCTAGAAATAGCAACGCGTACTTATATACCTCACCCGTATTCCCGCCTATGAAATGCTCGTACAGTACTTACTATATAGATACTATCCAACCAGTTCTTCAAACTTGTTTTACAAACTTGTTCTACAAACCACAGTTACTAAAGATAGAAATAGATAAGGGAAAAACCCAAATATAACGGGAAGCTTTATTGATAACATGCTTAGATATGACTTTCGGCAGGTGAATGCAACAATCTTTTTTTTCAATTATTCACAATAATTCAAATTCAACCAATGACTATCAGAATAAAGTGGACCTACACAAATGCAAAATAACGGGCTCATTTTAAATCATATTTACACATACATAAAGTTTATCATTTCTAAAGGAACACAAAACAAGTATGTTCTAGACTGAGGACCTTTACGTATAATTCATGCCGATATCACATGAAAGTAAAGCAATATAAATGCATAATACATCAATGAGACAGCAATCGAACGACACAATATTAAAAACAAAACAATCTAGAGATCAAAATACTGTCACAATAGTGTTTACCCCATTTGTACTACAGTGAAACATGTTTTAACCGAACTTCTTCGGCACTTAAGACTTTGTTCGGTTTTGGCCGGTGTTCGGTGTTGGGATGTTCGGTTTTGTCAGGTTAACAAAGCATAAAGTTGGTATGACAGTGCCTAAGTATATGTTTGGTTTATACAGGTGTTCGGTTTATACAGGATTCGGTTAAAAAAGTTTTCACTGTCTATTCTTTCTCTCTTTGTATCGAAGCCTTTTATACATACATGTATATATACTTGCCGCTACCTAGTTTCACCTTTCAGACCGTAAGGAAACAGAATATTTTCTTCGTGTGGTTAATTAAGGATGTACACCTCTGAGGAGCCAAAAATTTCTAGATTAAACTTTTTTTTCTTAACCTGATTTTTTGATTTATAAGACTAACAAAATAATTGGTGAAGAAAAAACCATATGGTGGTGGATTTCTTTTTTTAATTCGGCCTATTAAAATTGCCAAATTTTGATGATTTTCCCATTTTTTATTGATTTTTACCTATTTTTACCTATTTATTTGGGCTATTATCGTGAAAAAAATCACAGTTCCACAATTAAACTTTTTTCATACTTTCTATAAAGATGAAGTGGACCAATCTGAATAAATTTTACTAAAAAAAACTATAGGTAAGTGTTAATATAAGAAAGTTTTATCATATTTTGCCGCTTTTTTGTGTAAAATTTACCATGCTGTCAATTTTGTATTTTTGTGATTTTTCTCAGTTTTAAGAACAAAATGCATATTATTTCAACTTTATTGTCATAAATGATTGAAAAAATACGTATTTAAGAAATGTGAAAAGACCATAATGATATGGGATGTACATGATTCTTGTAAAATCATTTTTTGTATCCCTAACCCATTTTCTCAAAATTTTGGCTAAAAATACTGACTTGATTGGTCGTAAAATTTGAAAACTGGATTACTTAAAAACCATTCATTGTAAATACACAATTTTTTCACAGAGTTATGTTTGATTATAATATTTTTAAAATTCATTGATATTTTCCACTTGTATCACATGTTTTGGAAATAACGAGATTTCAACGAGACTGAACGAGACTGAAAAGTCAGAAGAATATATCCTTAAAAAAAACTTAATTGAAATATTAATTTTCAATTAAGTTTCTTCTTTTATATGAATATTAAAGATAAAACGCAACAATATAGGGTCTAAAAATGAATAAACTTTAGTGAAATCTCACAATTGTTGATATCAAACCATTTAGATGTAATGTATAGTTTTTACTGCATTCGATATGCATGTTGTCTATATCTTTCTTTTGTTTTACCATCATCATGAACACGCAGAGAAAAAAAGTCAACTACAAACATGTGTTTTCTGCTCTTTTGTCGGATGGTTGTCGTTTCGACAAATTCCCCATTTCCATTCTCAATTTTATGTGAGAATTGAAGGATTATAAGAAAGAAGTATCATTCTGATATCTTAAATAAAAAAAAGCTTAACACAAACTTTAAATGGCTGGTAATATCATATTGCCACCAACATTAAAAGATAAAAAAAATGTCATCTATTTTCTTACAATACTCTTGTCTGACCTTAATACATCCTTTAACTGATCCTTATTCTTGTGACAAAAATATGGTCACAGGAGATACATAATTTGAATCTGTTTTAGTTTTTGGAAGGGTTCTTGTTGCCTTAGTCATTAGTTTTGTATGAAAAAAAATCCAAAAATACTGATACCTGATACTGAAAATTCATAACGGAAAGTCCCTAATCAAATTGCAAAATCTAAAGGCTCAAACACACCAAACATATGGATAGCAAATGTCTTATTCCTGACTTAGTACATGCACTTTCCTATTTAGAAAATACTGGATTTAATCTGATTTGATAGCTAGCTGAACCTCTCATTTGTAGGAATGTCGCATTAAATTCCAGAAATGTTTCATACCTAGTATTGAGATATGACTATAGAACTGAATCAGTATAGTGAGTTGATATTGTAATTTTTATTTATCTTGACCTAATTTGTTTTGTTGTCTTAAAAGATGTTTACTTAATCGGGTTACCTACTTATAGTTGGTCACAAAATAATGCATAATTGTGTAGTTTAGAAATCACTAGAACAATCGTAGATGAATAGATAATACCTTTCTATTTGATTTGCATAAAAATTCCAGAACGATAACATTGAACGATGCGTAGTTTAAATACTTCTACAGTGTTAATGTTCTAGCAGTTTCCCTTTTAAAGTTTTCTACAGCGATCTAGAAGTTTATTTTGTAACTAAATATACAAACACCAAAAATAGACTGATTCAGAAAAAATGTAAGTATCCTCCAATTATCTGTTGAGTTCTTTTTTTTGGTAAATTCTACAATATAACACTAGTTTGTGAACTTATTGGACATAATATTCCGTTTCAATTCCGCGCTGTTGCATGTCGTAGTTAAATTGCGGATAGAGAAAAGACTAATATCGAACATTCAGATATTTCAACAGTGAACTTGTCATTTCACGTGTCTTAGAAATTCTTATAATAAATCTTGCTGAATTTATTATTGTTTTTTCTTCTTTTGTTTGCTACAATATAATGGTAATTTTGATTGTCACAGCACATTATACATGGACAGACACTGGATGATTACGTATACATGTTATCCCGAGTTCTCAAATCATTTTTCAAATCACGTAAATAGTTATCAAAGGTACAATGTATCAGGATTTTAATTTAGTACGCCAGACGCGCGTTTCGTAAAACCGACCAAATTTTAAGGTGAAAACTATCCCTTTTTAAAATTGTGATCCGGGCTTAATAGAATTTATCCAGTTAGTTCATTGTATTCCTATTTTCTGTTGTTCAGACTTTTACAACAAATAAATACATTTGCATAGATTACATTTAGTTTATCAAGGTTCGAATCAACTACATAATGACGTTGAACCTTATCTTTGACTTATATCCAAACCAATACAAATAATCGTGATAAATCACTCTTATATTATCTTTGAACTTTTTGAAGTTATTTCAAAATATGGAAAAGCCTTTTCTATTTTGTGTAGTGATCGTAGCATTTGGATATACCGTCTTCGGTGCATCAACCGAAGAAGAAAGTTTCCAGACAAACAGTGAGCGATTCCGTCGTATTGAAGAAACTTTGCAAAAGTTAAAAACAGAAAATAAAAACCTGCACAGTGTTGTTCAAAAACAGAAAAACGAAATTTCAATTCTCGTTCAGGAACAGAAAGGCCAACAACAGGAAATAAACGAACTTAAACATTCATGTCTTAGAAAGACAACACGGAAAGAAGTGCCAGATGAAACGACGGAAAAGTCTCAGCATCCGTTATTCACAACCAGAAATGCAACCAAAGAGGATTTTATTCCATTTGACAAATCCGAAAAAGGGCATAAAGATGGTGAAAGAAGGGAGATTGGTGGAAATCAATACAAAAATCGTCGTAGGTCTAGCTTCTCCTCATTTTATTATTGTATAGCTATTGTCATATTTCTAGTTGTTAGAAATCAAATTTTCTATGATCTAAACGCATGTCGTCAACGCAACATTTTGAGCTGCAATGCCCAGTGTGCCCTTAAATAATCTTATATCTATAAGGTAGAATATTTTCTTTTTCAGTTTCGAGATTACTGGAAGGAGGTTCCCACTCAGAAACAGAAACAAACGACGTAGCGTTTTATGCGTACATGAGCAAATCCGAGGCTATTATACCACATCATACTCTTATATTTGATCACGTTGAAACAAATATAGGGCATGCTTATAGCCAACACAGTGGCGCATTCACCGTACCAATCAATGGTGTATATATTCTTTCATACACTGTTTTTCCTAGAGGATCAGGCAGTTATGCCTCCGTAGAACTAACAGTAAATAGCATTTCACGGAATACGATATTTGTTGACAGCAGTTCAACAGACAATGATCATACCGGCTGCACTGGATTTGCAGTACTGGCTTTAAAACAAGGAGATGTCTGCTTTGTTCGTTTACATCCTACATACCCTTCAACGGGTAAAATAGACAGTGAATCTATCATGCGATCCTCTTTTTCGGGTGTCAAAGTGTAATCTAGTTGTTTAATTGAAGACACCATGAGCCCAGATGAACTCGTATAATGCGAAGAGAAAAGGGTTCACAAAAAAGATTGTTGTAAATTTTGTCATCATACTGACCAAGGTTATATCATATCCGAAATTTATATATACTGTTTCCCTTTTAAAGATTGGTGTCGGTTTTTATGGTGTTTTTTTTTTATTATATTATTTTTCAATTGTGTACAGTATCGTTTTGTTTTTCATATTGATCCAGCGCCCTCATAAGAAATTCATTGAATAATATTTAGACTGTTTTATGTCCCACCGGGTGAGGGATGGCGCTGGTGTGGAGAAGGGGTTTGAATGTTCTTGGTCTTGTTCTTGTTCTTGGTTAGTTTTGAAATTAACTAAGAAGCATGCTCAGAAAGAAATTTATACAGATAAATGCTACAATGTTTCCTTAATAATCCCCAATAACGTCATATAACGGAATTTGATGAGACTGTCATCAAAGTGAGAGGTTTAGCGCTATAAAACCTGCTTTAATCCACCACTTTCTACATTTGAAAATGCCTGTACCAAGTCAGATATATGACAGTTCTTGTCCATTCATTTTGGATGTGTTTTGTCATTTGATTTTGCCATGTGATTATGTACTTTCCGATTAGATTTTCCTCAGAGTTCAGTATTTTTGTGATTTTACTTTTTTCAATCCATACAACAATTCCAAAAAATATAGCATTTGCCACGTGGATGCATTTCTTTTGTCTACTTTCAAAAAGTTTAATAAAAAAAATATCGGACCCTAATCAAATGGCATAAACAAAAGATCAACCATATCAAACGAATGAATAACAACTGTCATATTTCCGACGCGGTACAGGCGTTTTCTGATGTAGATTAAACCTGGTGTTATAGCTAGCTAAAGACATGCGCATACAATTCTGTTATATTGACAACAGTGGGTAAACAAAATTAACAGACATGATAGATAAAAATGTCAAAAATAGTGGTACAGCAATCAACATTGTGTAATAATCTTGATCACTAAAAAAAGCAAAGAAATATGTCAACAAAGATAAACAAAAAGGCATATAGACAACGCACAATTAAAAAAAAACGAAAGACAAGAATACAAAAAAAATACCATAACACGACGGGATGTATAAGTCCCGAGTCACGTCAAACAGATACTACCAAAATATAAAATAAACAGTAAAGTTAAAATTTACAATGACAAAACAAAAGAACACTATAACGCGTAATTAAGATGATAAATAACGTCAGTATCTAGAATCTAGTATACTTTAAGACCATCAAATTATATATATGTATTATATGTGAAGTTGATACGGAATATTTTATCAACAAAATCTTGGTATCTTCTGTGACCTTATTTTAGAAAAAGGACGAGACGTTCTTTAATATAATCCTGGTTCATTAACTTTCTGCTGAGACACTTGCGACGTTTTACAAAGTATTAGCAGCAGCTGAAAACTCTTAAATACCGAATGAGTTGGGAAATATATATCCCATATGCAAGTGAAGTTGTTATATTGCTACCAAGGATGGAGAAAATGATGATTTCAAAATTAACATCGTCTCTTTTTTCCTTATAGTTGATGTGTTTCCTTTGGTTTTAGTTTGAAACCCGGAATTGTTTTCTTTCAATCGATTTATGACTTTCGAACAGCGGTTTACTGGTTTACTACTGTTGCCTTAATGTGTCATAGATTCTGGTACTGAGGTAACCCCTTTGTCAAATTCGAGGTATAAGTCTAAACATGAGGCAGGTAAAGCCGTGTATGTTGTTTCTCTAATTTCTATTTCTGGGGGAAATATTAATGGAACCTAATCAGAAAAGTTTGGATTGTGAATGGAAAGAACATCATCAATATATCTAATTTGCTTGTGAAAGTAAATATCTAACTTCTTTGATCTTCTTGTTTTTGACAAGCGTCTAGAGAAACTCATAATGACCATAAACAGGTTACAAGCACAAATTAAAACAGAATTGCTCCAATTTCTTAATTTTTTTTTTACATACATGAACATTGTGTTTATATTAATAATATACCAAGAGTGTACACACTGAAATGTCTCGCCTTCTTTACTAATCATTGATGTTATGTTGATAGTCCTAAGTATAAAGCTTTATTACAACTGTCACATAAACTTAACATTAACCAAGATAGCTGAACAAAGACCAATGAACCATGCAAATTAGGTCAAGGTCAGATGAACCATGCCAGGCAGACATGTACAGCTAACAAAGCTTCCATACAACAAATATAGTTGACCTACTACTTATATTTAAGAAAAATAGACCAAAACACAAAAACTTAACTTTGTGCAATGAACCGTGCAATTGAGGTCATGGTCAAATAAAACCTGCGGGACTGACATATAGATTCTAATATATTTCCATACACCAAATAAGTTGACCTTTGGCATATAATATTAGATAAAAAGACAAAAACTTAAAAACTGAACTTTGACCACTGAACCATGAAAATGAGGTCAAGGTCAGATGACATCTGCCCGCTAGACATGTACACCTTACAATCATTCCATACAACAAATATAGTAGACCTATTGCATAAAGTATGAGAAAAACAGACCAAAACACAAAAACTTAACTATAACCACTGAACCATGAAAATGAGGTCAAAGTCAGATGACACCTGCCAGTTGGACATGTACACCTTCCAGTCCTTCCATACACCAAATATACTAGCCCTATTGCTTACAGTATCTGAGATATGGACTTGACCACCAAAACTTAGCCTTGTTCACTGATCCATGAAATTAGGTCAAGGTCAGATGAACCATGCCAGGCAGACATGTACAGCTAACAAAGCTTCCATACAACAAATATAGTTGACCTACTACTTATATTTAAGAAAAATAGACCAAAACACAAAAACTTAACTTTGTGCAATGAACCGTGCAATTGAGGTCATGGTCAAATAAAACCTGCGGGACTGACATATAGATTCTAATATATTTCCATACACCAAATAAGTTGACCTTTGGCATATAATATTAGATAAAAAGACAAAAACTTAAAAACTGAACTTTGACCACTGAACCATGAAAATGAGGTCAAGGTCAGATGACATCTGCCCGCTAGACATGTACACCTTACAATCATTCCATACAACAAATATAGTAGACCTATTGCATAAAGTATGAGAAAAACAGACCAAAACACAAAAACTTAACTATAACCACTGAACCATGAAAATGAGGTCAAAGTCAGATGACACCTGCCAGTTGGACATGTACACCTTCCAGTCCTTCCATACACCAAATATATTAGCCCTATTGCTTACAGTATCTGAGATATGGACTTGACCACCAAAACTTAGCCTTGTTCACTGATCCATGAAATGAGGTCGAGGTCAAGTGAAAACTGTCTGACGGACATGAGGACCTTGCAAGGTACGCACATACCAAATATAGTTATCCTATTACTTATAATAAGAGAGAATTCAACATTACAAAAATTCTGAACTTTTTTTTCAAGTGGTCACTGAACCATGAAAATGAGGTCAAGGACATTTGACATGAGACTGACGGAAACTTCGTAACATGAGGCATCTATATAGAAAGTATGAAGCATCCAGGTCTTTCACCTTCTAAAATATAAACCTTTTAAGAAGTTAGCTAACGCCACCGCCGTAGCTGCCGCCGCCGCCGGATCACTATCCCTATGTCGATCTTTCTGCACCAAAAAGTTGCAGGCTCGACAAAAAAAATACATAACAAGTATGTTGTAGATTGAGGACCTATGTATATAATTCATACAGATACCACCTGAAAGTAAAGAGATATTTGATTTTTTTTTACATTTGTCATTTCGGGGCCTTTAACAGCTGACCGCAGTATGGATTTTGCTCATTGTTGAAGACCGTACGGTCACCGGTAGTTGTAAATCTCTGTCATTTTGTCTCTTTTGAAAAGTTGTCTGATTGGAAATATTACTACATCTTTGGTTGGTTTTTTATAGATTATACATCAACAAGACCGCAAGCGAACAACACACAAATAAAAACAAATCACCAAAAAGATTAATTTTCAAAACTCTCACTTCCAAGTAGTCATATCTTCCTTGATATGAAATGAAGAAGTAAGAATTGTCTGTTTTTATATAGAGTGTCATTCAATTTTTTGCTAATATGCTTTTCATTATATTCCATTTTGTGCTTCTCTGTTACATATTTGTTTATTTTTATAGTCATTATAAAACAATTTTGACTGCTGTACCCCTGTTTTTGACATTTTTAACTTTTATGTCTGTTGGTCTCATTCACACACCGTTGTCAGTATCATGGAATTTAATGCGACAGTAATACAAGTGGGAGGTGAAGCTAGCCTTTAAACCATGTTTAATTCACCATTTTCTACGTAAGAAAATATCTGTACTCAGTCGGCAATACGACAGTTGTAATCCATTCGTTTGATGTGTTTCAAATTGTGATTTTGCCAATTGATTTGGGACTTTCCTTTTGAATTTTCCTCGGAGTTCAGTATTATTGTGATTTTACTTTATGTGTGTCTGTTTTTATGTTGAATGAATTCCCCTTTTATATTTTTTTTTAAATCTTGTAAATACTGACAAAACATTCAACTGGATCCCTCCCTTTGGAGTCCTCTCTTAACAAAATAACTCTAGATCAATTTCTGAACGTGTATAACATTAAATATAAACAAGGAGATGTCGTATGCTTACCAGTGAGACAACTGTCTATAATATATCAAATGACGTAAAATCTAGCAAATATAATAGTTAACCGTACGACAACAATGAATAAAACCTTTACCGCATAGCAAGTTATAAAAGGCCCCAACAGTCTATTATTCACAACAGGTCAAACTATATCTTTATACTAATGTTCTTCGTGCATTTAGTTTACTAGATAACTATTAAATGAATGACATTAAAGGCTTATCGCTGTACTTAAACCCAAAGATAAATGTACCACTATACATGACTTTGTATTAAGACTAATTGTTTGCCAATCCTGGTAAATCAATATCATAATAAAATAAATTAGACAATATGGAAAACACGTTCCTATTTGGGGCATTGATTTTTGCATTCACCTGTTGAATGTTTGAAGCTGTAAAGGTACTTTTACACGGTACGATTTTCCTTTCGATTCTCACATACATGTGTTCTTGCTTTCGACTAAATTGAAACACTTTTTAAAAAATATGTCGTTTGGTTAATCTTATGGAAAATCGTATATATACTATTGTAAACAGAATGATCTACGATTTACTTGTTCGACGCGGAATCAAATCGTAGGGGGAATCGTAGCGTTAACCTTACCTGATGAGGATGTTTACTAATCAAATCGTAGGGGGAATCGTAGCGTTAACCTTACCTGATGAGGATGTTTACTAATCAAATCGTAGGGGGAATCGTAGCGTTAACCTTACCTGATGAGGATGTTTACTAATCAAATCGTAGGGGGAATCGTAGCGTTAACCTTACCTGATGAGGATGTTTACTAATCAAACAACGAGGTGCTCGTTTTCGTCTTTTTGAACATTCTTTTCAAAAATTAGAAACAGAAAACAACAACCTTGGCATCGTTGTTGAAAAAAACCAAAATGAAATTTCCAAAATTTTCGAAAAAAGTTCAAGCGCAAGAAAGGAAAAAAAAACTTAAATGGATTCCCAACACTATTTTTCGAACTCAATTTTATAAGTTCAACAATATGAAATCAATGAATTAAATATCGTAACAAAAGAGTACAAAACGGTGATATAACGCAGGTGAAAAGCCGGAGAAGACATAGCATCCATTATTAACAATCAGAAATGGAACCAAACATCATTCTATACTTTTGGACAAATTCGAGAGAAAAAAAGTTGCAAGTAATGAAAGATAAGAAATTATTTGGTGGTAACAATTCTCAAAAAATGAATTTGATACATGAACTTACCTTGATCGTTTTTCTCCGCTCCAAAACTGCCACCCCGTGTCAAACATAGCTGACACCCCGGCATGTGGCGTTCTACACGGTGCTAATGGTATGAAAAAAAGTTATCAAAGGTACCAGGATTATAATTTAATACGCCAGACGCGCGTTTCGTCTACATTAGACTCATCAGTGACGCTCTGATCAAAATAGTTATATGTGTTTTTCTATATTGTGATGTTATGCTATTGTTTTAGAAAAAGGGAGAAGGTTTGGTACCATTAAAACGTTTAATCCCGCTGCAAATGTTTGTACCTGTCCTAAGTCAGGAATCTGCTGTACAGTAGGTGTCGTTTGTTTATGTAATTTTATATACGTGTTTCTCGTTTCTCGTTTTTTTATATAATTTAGACTGTTGGTTTTCTTGTTTGAATGGTTTTACACTAGTAATTTTGGGGCCCTTTATAGCTTATTGTTCGGTGTGAGCCAAGGCTCCGTGTTGAAGGCCGTACATTGACCTATAATGGTTTACTTTTTTAAATTGTTATTTGGATGGAGAGTTGTCTCGTTGGCACTCACACCACATCTTCCTATATCTATATAAAGCCAAACAAGTACAAAGTTGAAGAGCATTGAGGACAGAAAATTCCAAAAAGTTGTGCCAAATACGTTTACGGTAATCTATTCCTGGGATAAGAAAATCCTTATTTTTTCGAAAAATTCAAAGTTTTGTAAACAGGAAATTTATTTTAAAAAAAATGACCATAAAATTGATATTCATGTCAACACCGAAGTGCTAACTACTGGGCTGGTGATAACCTCGAGGACGAAACGTCCACCAGCAGAGTCATCGACCGAGTGGTGTAAAAAGTTATCAAAGGTACCAGGATTATAATTTAATACGCCAGGCGCGCGTTTCGTCTACATAAGACTCATCAGTGACGCTCTGATCAAAATAGTTATATGTGTTTTTCTATGTTGTGATGTTATGCTATTGTTTCAGAAAAAGGGAGAAGGTTTGGTACCATTAAAACGTTTAATCCCGCTGCAAATATTGCACTTGTCCTAAGTCAGGAATCTGATGTACAGTAGTTGTCGTTTGTTTATGTAATTTTATATACGTGTTTCTCGTTTCTCGTTTTTTTATATAGATTAGACTGCTAGTTTTCTTGTTTGAATGGTTTTACACTAGTAATTTTGGGGCCCTTTATAGCTTATTGTTCGGTTTGAGCCATGGCTCCGTGTTGAAGGCCGTACATTGACCTATAATGGTTTACTTTTTTAAATTGTTATTTGGATGGAGAGTTGTCTCGTTGGCACTCACACCACATCTTCCTATATCTATATAAAGCCAAACAAGTACAACGTTGAAGAGCATTGAGGACCGAAAATTCCAAAAAAATGTGCCAAATACGTTTACGGTAATCTATTCCTGGGATAAGAAAATCCTTAGTTTTTCGAAAAATTCAAAGTTTTGTAAACAGGAAATTTATAAAAAAAAAATGACCATAAAATTGATATTCATGTCAACACCGAAGTGCTAACTACTGGGCTGGTGATAACCTCGGGGACGAAACGTCCACCAGCAGTGTCATCGACCGAGTTGTGTAAAAAGTTATCAAAGGTACCATGATTATAATTTAAAACGCCAGACGCGCGTTTCGTCTACATAAGACTCATCAGTGACGCTCAGATCAAAATAGTTATAAAGCCAAACAAGTACAACGTTGAAGAGCATTAAGGACCCAAATTCCAAAAAAATGTGCCAAATACGTCTACGGTAATCTATTCCTGGGATAAGAAAATCCTTAGTTTTTCCAAAAATTCAAAGTTTTGTAAACAGAAAATTTATAAAAAAAAAAATGACCATACGGTAATCTATTCCTGCCGGTGTTAAGGGTATGAAACTTTAAATGATAGGTCTTCTACAAAGTATACTGGTTCGATATAAAAATGAGGATATGTCGTTAGTTACTTCGTTTGGATGTCAAGTATTTCATATGTTTCATGTCGAGGCGTTATATCGCCGACTATATATATGGTATGGAATTTTCTCAGTGTTAAAGACCGTACGATGGCATGTGTTTGCTTACGTCTACTTCGTTCCAACTCTGGTGAAATAGTTGTCCCATTGACAATCATACTATACCGCCTTATTTATAACAAAGCAATTAACAAAAAAATACTATGTTTATATATGTCTCGTTAATGCCATACTTTTCACATTTCTTGTACGAGATAAGCCGGTTTTTACCGTTGTCATATTTCTTCAATGATGGACCGATGCAATTCTGGCCTCACGGTCATAAAACTTTCGAGCATGATTTTTGTACTCAGACTCGAAAATCAACCAATCAAATTGATGGATTTCATGTTTCGAGCATGATTTTTGTGCTCCGAGCACTGAGCAAAGTTTTATGCCTTTAGGAATCATTTAGAAATTTGGCAATACTTTTAGGAATTTTTGTTCCTCAATGCTCTTCAACTTCGTACTTTATTTGGCCTTTTCATCATTTTTTTATTCGAGCGTCACTGATGAGACTTTTATAGACGAAACGCGCGTCTGGCGTAAATATAAAATTTGAATCCGGGTAGCTATGATGAGTTTATTAGATCCTTCTAAGCCGTCATTCGCGGTTTATTGAGGACCCAGTCCGTTAATGTGCGTTTGGATTGGAGAAAAGTCCGTTGATGGAGTAGAATACGGTGCGTTGAGAGTTAGTTGAAAATTAAATGCTACCAATTTTAGAAGATATTTTTTTTTAATTAACATACTGTAATTGCAAATAGTTTGCAGCATATAGTCCAATAATTCAACATCACAAAGAGATCCCGTACGATACCAGCGTCCTTGGTGCAGCTCAGGTCTGAAGTGTTATTACGATTTAAACTTAAGTGTGTGTCACTGTACGGACAAGTCAATTTGCAAACTAGTCCTTGTATATTTCTGTGAATCGAGATGTGACATCCGTGTCCTTGAAGTCTCTGCACTGACTGGTCTCGAGTGTTTTATGATTTAAACTTAAATGTGCGTCAAATAAGACCCGTGCTCTTGGGGCCTCTTTTTACGTATGTTTTTGCGATATGATCTTAAATATGCGTCACTGTACGAACATGTTAGTTTGTAAACTAGTCCTGTGAATCGACATGTGCTTTTTATTATCCATCACACTTTTGTTGATTTGACAAAGTGCTTCATTAAAATTCAGGGCGCGTATATATTTGTAAACACAAGTTGTAAAACTGACATATATATTGACATCAAAAGAAGCGCAACATCAGCTATGCTTAAATAAATATTCTATGATAAACAAAAGATCCTATGCATATGAATGGCTGGTTAATGATAATAAAAGATAATATCTTTATTTGAAGAGAATAACTCATTTGGATTCAACCAATTTTCAATTAAGCTCTCTATATCAACATTCTCGTTTAAAAAAAAATACTAAACCATTTGAAGGTGTGTCTGTCGGACAGTAGGATGACGACTAATCTATCCAACAGTATAGGATAGGTAGCTAGCTGATCAGATGGCTAGTCGGTCAGGCAGTAGGATTCTAATCTAGTCTGTTCGCAAGTAGGATTGATATGACGGCTAGTCGCTTAAGCTGGGGTCACACATTCACGATTTTTACTGCCGTCCTTGACAGGACCATTCCCGATTAAAATTTGTCAAAAGTCTGATCAAGATCCTGTGAATCGTGGATGGAAATTCGATTTGTATCTTTCGCCAGGTAAAATTCGACCGAGTCTGTCACGACTGTGTCCCGATTCTACCGAATGTAATCCGACAGAGATCAGATAGTGACAAGACAGTGAACCGACGCTTACGGGAGTTATCCGTTCGAAAACTGTCGGCATAATCGGGATGATCAGGTACTGTCGGAACGTAATCCTATCACGGTCCGCTCTATCGCATTGCAAACGGCTTTGTCTGGTCTCAGTCGTATTGTATTCTGTTATTGTCGGGACTTCTCCAGATCATTCCCGTTCCACAGGACACCGTCCCGAATACACAGAACATTGTTAGGAATTCGATCCGATACAGCAGAATCTGTCACGACATAGGCACGATTGTAATCTGACTAGACAAAATCGGCTGAGTTTCCCCGAATGTTACGGGACGCACCTAACTGTCGGGGTGCTTTGCCGAACTATTCGGACCCTTCCCGACCAGTAGGAATCTGTTACGAACTAAAACGACTGCGTTCAGACAATAATAGGACATTCCAGATAATTGAGGATACTAATCCGACTTTTTCACTTTTCGTGTCGTATCGCTGTCTGATCTCAAACGGGAGCAATAATCGGCAATGTGTGAACCCCGCATTAGACAGTAGAATTCAAGGTTTGTCTGTCCGACAGTAAGATTGAGAACTAGTTGGTCGACAGACAAGAGCATTGAAGTCTAGTCAGTTAAACAGTAAAATTGAGAGTTATTAGGTTATTCAGTAGGATTGAAGGCCTATCAGTCAGTCAGTTGGATTGAAGGCTAGTCAGTCAGACCGCAGAATTGGAGGCTAGTTGAATTGGATTGAGGGCTGGAATTTAAATATGAAAGGGTCTAAAGAATATACAATGTAGTTCAAACAGTGTTGAATCATTCTACATGAACATAAAATTAAAATACCATTGATGCCGATTTCCGATTTTATGATAAAACTTAATGCAAATCGCAAATTTTACATGCATATTTATTTTCTAAGTTTTGCAAAAGAGAACACCCTTTACGCGATGACTTTATTTGTATCTAAATGACAAATCATTGCTTTAGCTTCGGCATATAGAATTATTGTTTAAGCCAAGGATGTCGTTTTTGTCGAGCCTGCGACTTTCGCGCAGAAACCTCGACATATGGATAGTGATCCGGAGGCGGCAGCGACGGCGTTAGCTAACTTCTTAAAAGTTTTATACTTTAGAAGGTGGAAGACCTGGATATGCTTCATACTTTGTATATGTACATGTAAACCTCAACGAAGTTTCCGTCAGTCACATGTCCGATGTCCTTGACCTCATTTTCATGGTTAGTGACTACTTGAAAAAAAAAGTGTTAAATTCTCTCTTATTAGTAATAGGATAACTATATTTGGAATAATGTATGTACGCACCTTGCAAGGCCTTCATGCCCGTCTGACACTCTTGTTTGCTGTTTATCATATTTGTTTTTCGTTCCGTATGTCGTTTGAATTGTTTTACATTTTGTTATTTTTGGGTCTTTTATGGGCTAACTGACTATGCGGTAAATGGGTTTCATGTATTGTTCAAGGCCGTGTGGTGACCTATAGTTGTTTATTTAAATGGTCTCTGGTGGAGAGTTGTCTCATTGACATCTTCTTTCTTTTTTTAATAATTATACAAACAATTTTATCAGAAAAGAAAAACGAAAAAAGGGATTTTGATCTTTTCAAGTAAATGGAGTTTGTCACATTTCTGAACGGTCATTAATAACTATAATCTATAATTTATAAATCAATTATAGTATGATGGTTAAGAACATACATCAATTCCAGGATAAATGATAACCAATGAATTATATTTTAGATACTCAGAAAATATGTATTTCAAACACCACAATGCATTGCAGTGTAGTTGAATATGACATTTATTTGATTTTTATATGCAAGGTACACCTTATTTTATGTTGATACAATGTGTATGGTATGGTGGTATTTTTTTACCTTTTTTTTACACTTTCCACCTTGGAACTGGGAAAATTCAATGTTATGTCTCAGGTTGAACCAAGTTGGTAGAGTCAAAAATGTGTTATAGTGTTTCAATTACTTCAAAAATTGTCGTCAACCAGAACCTTTTTCCTTTCTGGACAGGTCCCTTTATAACCATTCAGAAATGTGATAAATTTCGCCATTTGTTCAAAAGGTTTAAAAACTTCTTTATCGTCTTTTTTTCGAATTCCGATTTTTATGTTTAACTTAATTTGTTTCTACATCTATAAATAACTTTTATTGATTTTTTTCGAAATTGTCGACGGCAGTAACAACTCTGAAATTTAAAAATCTTCAATTGAGGGGGCCGGGGGCTTTAATTTTTCCAACGCTTGTCAATATTAACATAAGAAGATAGTATGATTGCCAATGAGATAGCTCTCCGCTAGAAATCAAATGACATAGAAATTAACAACTATTGGTCACCATACGGCCTTCAACAATGAAGATATTTCCAGATGTGTTTTATTTCGATGCTCAGTGTATGTAAATATATCACATCTTCGAAAAATGAATTCTATTGACTTAATATGTTTTTGTTGTGATTTAGTTTTGACCCTGTGATACCCTACCGGTACAAAATAGAGACTGCAGTGCTTTATTCGTTAATAAACATGTCATCCAATGTAATGAAATTCATAAACCACGCCCCCTTTTGTGTCTTTACTGTTATACTCCGTAACAAACCTTGTCAACGCTGTCAAAAACAACTAGCCAAGACTCCTTACATAAAATAACATTTATGACAAATTAAACCCATCAACCTTAGATGACAAATTCATATTTTTTACGTTTTACATTTTGGGACTATTCCGAATCTTGCTAAAATAATGTTGTGTCATGATATTTAGAAAATAAGTTGGATAATTCATTTAACATAAAACGGGTCATTATAAAATTTTATTGTTGAACTTTTATGTATACAAAATCTATGTGCGATGCAATTTGTAAACATAAATATTTTATAACGATCTGTATGCAATTGTTACGAAGAAAAACATTTGCATTGTGATAGGACTTTAACCATGCTTTTATTGGACTTAATAGTGGTGAACATTTTCATACTAAGGGCCTATGGAGATCATATAGAAAACCACGGTAAGACTAAAGTAGTTTTTAGAACTTGTGTCATATAATGTGTTGAAGAAACACGAAAAAGTCCATCCCCTTTCCCCTATTTCAGAAATTGAGTGTTGCTTTATTGGCTAATCTAACATAATTAAGAAAAGAAAGGGTTTGATAAATTACTTGGATGGACCACCAATTGTAATGTTTTACTTGTGGAGTCTAAATCTCCCAACCACTTTTCACCAGTAAAATTTGGCTTTGTTTTTATGTTGATACGCCTTTGTGTCATTTTTTCTGGGATGAGTATCATTTCCAGCGGTGTCTTGAAAGGGGGGTATTGGTGTTGAAGGGTAGAAGGTGTATTACTGCTCCTGATTTCTAAACCGCCTCATTTTTTTGTCTGTATCTAAAATGGAAATTAAAGTTATCAAAGTGGAATCAGAAGCATGGACATTTCACCAATTAAGTCCTTCTTGAGTTAGAAAAAAAATCATCCCACCTTTTTTTGTAATTTACTTTGATGTTTGACTTTAATTACAACTAGTGCACTATATTTTCAGGAACATTTCTGAATGACACCGGACATGTCGTCTTTATTTAACTTTTACCACGTGTATATATAATATGTACATAATGTAATCTGTCAAGATACGACAACATGTATATAAAATTCTATGTTACATGTATGTAACATATATATTTGCATAATGTACATGTATTTTCTTAGTACAACTTCTTTTATCAAGACTCTCGAGCCACAATTAAAAACAAATTGAGAATGGAAATAGGGAATATGTCAAAGAGACAACAACTCGACCAAAGAGCAGACAACAGCAGAAGGCCACCAATGGTCCTACAACGCAGCGAGAAAATTCAGCACCCGGATGTGGTCCTCAGCTGGCCCCTAAAATGAAATGGTGTACCAGTCGTACATGTAAAGCATGTAAAGAGATAACACATGTATCATGCAGATTGCACATGATGGATTCCAGGAACATGTGCATTTTTTAATAATTAATGCATGTTTATATAATGTCTTTCCATTGTTCATTTCAAAGGTTAAATACTTCATAAGGGTCTGGATGGGGTTTGCATAATAGAGAGTAACGGATAAAGAGTGAATAATTAAAGGGCCAATTACGTTTGCCTATATTTGCTGTCATCCACCCATTTGAACTTTGGTAGATAGGTGTCTCATTGGCAGTCATACTGCATCTCCT
This sequence comes from Mytilus edulis, assembly GCA_019925275.1. Classification (NCBI taxonomy): domain Eukaryota; kingdom Metazoa; phylum Mollusca; class Bivalvia; order Mytilida; family Mytilidae; genus Mytilus; species Mytilus edulis. The sequence continues at coordinate 51,475,895 of CM034358.1, forward strand.
TACTTTTCATTAAAAGAAAAAGAATAAAGAGAAAGAGGAAAAGCATGACCGATCAGAAAATTAACACGATAAAGGGGTTCTTAAATATAAACTTTGGAGATTAATGGACAGAGTAAATAAAGGACATAGAAATAGGTACCAGGATAATGATTTAATACACAAGACGCGCGTTTCGTCTTCATAAGACTCATCAGTGACTCTCAGATCTAAATAGTTATAAAGCCAAACAAGTACAAAGTTGAAGAGCATTGAGGACCCAAAATTCCAAAAAAGTTGTGTCAAATAAATAAAGAATAAAGAAGCGAAGGACCCCCTTCGAGACCCTCCTTCGTGTGATAAAAACTTAAATTTAATTGTTTCCATTTTAAATTACCACAAAATTTACATGACATTTACAACAGTAAGACATTATGACTGTACATAGTGTTGCAAGGTCGTTTAAGTGGCTGAAATTATGAATTTACATGTGCAACTTACCAAACTCTGCAAACCAAACTTCATAAGGTATTAAGTTCATTTAAGTTATTGATTGGTTGTTACAGATTGTTTAACATCCAATGTCAAATATTTCATTCAAATTTCAAGACGATTCAAAGATCGTTCAAATTATTTTTATTGACATGTGACCTTACCAAAAAGCTGCCAGGTATATACTTATAAAGTATTAAGTCTATTTAATTTATTGATTCAGGCGCGGGTCCAGGGGGGGGGGGGGTCCGGGGGTTGGAACCCCCCCTTTTGGACGATCAAGGCATTTGAATGGGGACATGTAGTTGGAACCCCCCTTTTATTAAATGGCAGGATCCGCCCCTGTGATAGATCGTTGATATTGGTTGCCTAAGGTCCAGTGGCAAATATTTCATAGTTCAAAGACGATTCAGATCTATAATGGACGTGTGAACATATCAAAATCAAGCATGTATTTATAAAGTATTAAGTTTATTTGATTTATTGATCAATTGTCATTTGGTTGCTTAACATCCAGTGGCAAATATTGCATTCAAGTTCCTTGACGATTTAAATTCTGAATTGATATGTAGCCTTACCAAAATCTGCCAGGTATTCATAAAGTCTTATCAAGTTCATTCAAATTGTTAATTGACATGTGACCATACCATATAAATCTGACAAGAATTGATTTGGATTGTTGAATTATTGATGGCAGTGGCGGATCCAGAAATTTTCATAAGTGGGGGCCCACTGACTGACCTAAGAGGGGGCCCGCTCCATTCACGCTTCAGTGATTCCCTATATAAGCAACCAAATTTTTTCCCAAAAAGGGGGGGGGGGCGGGCCCCCTGGCCCCCCTCTAAATCCGCCTCTGGATGGATTCTAATGGGTAGCTTAACATCCAGTGGCAAATATTTAATTCGAGTTCCAAGATGATTTAAACTATTAATGGACTTGTAACCATGCCGTATTATGCCAAGTATTAATAATCTTAATTTTATTCAAATTAATTTATTAACTGATATGTTACCACACCAAAAATCTGTATTCATAAGTCTTAAGTTCATTCAAATTATTGATTGTTTGTTAATTGGTTGCTTAACGTCCAGTGGCAAATAGTTCATTCAAATGAGTAGGTCCAGTAAGAGCCCTTTTTGGCCCCAAAACATAGCAGTTTTACAAAATTGTTAAAATGTTTTCTTTAAGCTATTTATTGGAAAGAAGAATGCTTCTGCTACACAAATATGGGCTGTTTTTGACAATACGAGTCGATGCACATATATCGGGTACTAACATTATTAAGTCGTGCTAAATTACTGAAATCTTCACAATTTTAGCATTTTAGTTAAATGTTAGACAGTTTCCGTCTTAAATGAAAGTGGCCGCTTTTGTTTTCATTCTTAAATAATAATGAAATGTAAGTTGTATTTGCTGATAATACATAACATATATGAAGGTTGAGGGTGAACACGGATGCGGTCACTTTCTTTTTTGACAAAAACCATCTGAAAATTAAGTGTTTAAAAAGTGTCCAAAATCTTTCGTCAGATGAACCAGAAATTTTGGGCCAAGATCAGCCCTTACCGGACCTACTCCTTTCAGTACGATTTAAGTCATCAATGGAAATATGACCATAAGAGATTTTGCTAGGTAGGGATCAAATATTAAGTTTAGTGAAATTTCTTATTGACACACAAAAATATACCAGGTATTGACAAAGTCTCAAGTTCATTCAAATTATTGATTGAAATGTTACCATTGTTGGTTCTTGGCCAATGGGGGTCGATTTTCTGTGTGATATATTCTAGTAGGAACTCGACAGGCTCTGTATATGAAGCTGGAATTGACAGATCTTTCTGGAACTTGATTTTAGTTGAAAGTAGTACTTATCAGCTCTATTCTTGTTAACATAACGTAGTTTTTCTCTTGAATTTATGTATCTTTTAAAGACCGACAATCCTGTCCCCTTAATCCTATTAGAACTACAAAAATGTACGTTCTCTTTCTGTCTAATAGATTTTATCATAACACTTCAGCTCTGTAGTCGTCTCATTTAGCAAAAAAACGTGGTCCAGTTATAACCAGAACGTGAACTTCAGAACATTATAGATATCAATAAATGATAGAAAGTAAGTTAATTTCAAGGCCATTAAATGAAAGAGATACATTTCCTTAACATACTTGTTAACAAGTTCACAATGTCAAGTTTCGTTGTAATATGTCAACGAATTATATATCTACGCACGTCAACGGACGAGAATCTAACTTGTTTATGGTTTGAAAAGCTACAAACGCCACAAAGGCTGTACAGGGATCCATGAAGAATTAAAAAAAAAATATTAACCGATGTCAAATTCAAACGTGTAACTAGAAGTTTTTTGCCTATCGTCCAACCACTAAAATTACAGAAACGGAATAGATTTTGCTTTTTCCCGCTCTTTCACATCAGAATTGTGAAGAGACTAGGGTCCGATTGCATCCAAGACAATTATTTTACATTTCAAAAACAAATTCTTTAATAACGATGTCCCGTCTTTAAAGTTTCCCTAAAGACAGATATTTGAAAACCTGTAGGCCTACAAATTTCATCCCTTTTCGAAATGAAAATACAATTTTTCACGTAATATAAGCTCGCTTGAGGTGAGAATCAAGTGCAATTTTTTTATTTGAATTTCACGTGAGATTCACGTGAGCAAAATTGGCTTGTGTAAGAGGACCTACAATATGGATGTTTCTCTTAGTTATCTCATTATATCCGTTGATTATTTACTATATAAGTTATGAAAAGAAAAGTTGATATTCACATGTAGACATATTATAAAAGAAAATGGCCCAGCTGAAGCCCTTCTACGGCCGCGGCATGTTCTCGCGGCGTTAAAGACCCATTGGCGACCCTGAGCTGTGTTCTATTCTTTGGTCGGATACGTTGTTGTCTCTTTGATTCACTCCCAGTTCCAATTCTCTATTCCGGTTCAGAATATCTAGAGAGTAATTGCAGTGGCGGATCCAGAACTTTTAAAAGGGGGGGGGGGGGGGGCGCTGACGGACCAAAGGGGCAGGGTTGCCACTCCAGTCATGCTTCATTGATTCCTTATATAATCAACAAAATTTTTCCCACAAAAGGCCTCAATCCCCCCTCCCCCCTGGATCCGCCTATGAATGGGTCAAACCAACAGAAAACGGAGAGAATAATAAATATTAGAGAACAATCGGTCATAAACATAAAGAGTAGATAATAATGAGGTACTAAAACATAAATAATATATAGTCTGAGAGGATATTGGACCAAAATTATACAGAATACAGTCATGAAGGACTCCCAATTCAGATACTCCTACACTGAGACTACCAAACGTGTTAAAGTATAGTCTCAAGTCTATTACAAATCATACTATTGTTTATGCATGCAGCTGCCAAAAATCGCATATAATAATCCTCTTATTATAATATAGCATATTTCGACACAAATCATTTTGATCCGTTGTCCTTTTACATTTAACATTATAAAAATATGTAGATAGGAGCTGCCAAGTGAGATATGTAATTTTGTGTCAGATGTCAGTTTTATATAGCCAATGAACCCCATTGGGGATAGGAAAGTGTTTAACCCCGCCACTTTTTTACATACCGGCAATAATTGGTGTGACAATCTGCCTCTGGTAGCATATATATTACGTTGTACGTATAATTTATTTATAGTGTGTTGTACAACAGGAGGTAGGGCCAATGTCTACTGTATTTATTTCACTTGGACGGTCAAATGGCTTTACACTAGTCATTTTGGGATCCATTATAGCTTGCTGTTCGGTTTGAGCCAAGGCTCTGTGTTGAAGCTCAGACACTTGCCTCAAAATTTCCTATATACCTTAATATAACACGTATATAAGAATTTTTTTTCTGAGACAAGTATACCTGGGTGTTGAGGGTCGTGTTTTGACCTGTTATGGTTGGCTTTTAATGCATTGTGACTGGGATGGAGAGTTGTCAGTTATTCAAATCCTACTGGAATTTAAAAAACTATGAATAGTCTATAACAAAAATATTTTTCAACAATTTGGCATATTTCCATAAACTTCAAATGTTATTCAGAGCTGCATATTGCCATGGAAGGCATTTTGATACATTTTGAACTGACGTTCATCGTTAACCAAAATGAATTAACTTGTAAACGAAAAAAACAATATACCATGTATATAGCTTTTCTTCTGACGGAATTGTGGTTCTGGTCAATGATGTCATCATGCAATTTTGGGAAGATACTAAAAGTGTGACAAAATCTTTCAAAATTCGGGTTTTAAGATATCCTTATTCTAAGTTTTATATAATACTGGTATTCTGCTTAAAAATAATCAACGATATTGTAAAAAACCTCAAAGTCGACACTTGGATGGAGATGAGATATCGTAAATCTACGTAGATTTAATTTTTCTTTGAAAATGACCCTAGTGTGGAATGAACTCTAGGCTTAATCGGTCAGAAGGTTTCATTCGGTCTTTTTTGTAATTACTGTCATCTTATTTTGGTTTCATCGCACTTTTCATTCGAATTAAAAGTTGATCTTTACTTCAACACGCCTCCTTCCCTTTCAACCACCCCGTCAACACAAACTTGACTTTTCTTGGTTCTATCAATCCTATATAGGAATCATGCGTTTTGTCCGCCTGTCCTTAACTCCTCCATGACAACTATAGTAATTCCTTTCGAATTCAATATATTTGCCACTGGACTAGAAAACGGTTATTTTTCTATCATTAATTAGTCACCGCTGGACGTTATGTAATTAATTCTTCTTATATGTAACAACATTCAGAAAACATCATGTCCCTTACTTTGCATCTATTATGTAAATATTTCTAAGAATTTAAAATACTATTAAAAACTATAATTTATACACAAAATTATTAATTTTGACATAAACAACGTTCACTGAAGATGAGAATTGAGTGACATTATTCACGTGTTTATAAACCATGAAACAGGATCGTCCATCATCTACAAATATATTATATCACAAGACTTTTGTTGGATAAAAGAAGAAAAATGAAGAAAAACAAAATAAAAAATAAACAAGATTAAATAGCCTTGACCGTATCATACATTTATATAAGTCATAATTTTATGTATTTTACAATAAAATTTCCCTTTTTATACAAATGTGGTTAATAAAAGAAATAGCTTGATTAAACTTGGAGATGAGATGAAGTGAAAGTAAAATAACCAATCGAAATCATATGGCTTTCAACTAAAGCAGCAACCATTTGATTTTTTTTTGGGGGGGGGGGGGGTTATGGATTTTTTTGGAAAAAAAAGATTGTTTCCATATTTTGGAGAAAAAAATAATTTGTTTATGACCCTGAGAAAAAAATGTTTGTTTCACCCTCAGCTGCCACTATATGTTATGATAAAATTGAAAGAAAAAAAATGTTTTCGACTTGTCGCCGAAGGCAAAAAAAAAAGTTTGTTCGGGAAAAAAATCCATAGCCCCCCCCCCCCCCCCCCGAAAATCAAATGGTTGCTGCCTAATATATAAAAAAGAAAATGTGGTATGATTGCCAATGATAAGACAATGTAAAACAATTCAAACGAGAAAACTAACGGCCTTATTTATGTAAAAAAATGAACGAAAAACAAATATGTAACACATAAACAAACGACAACCACTGAATATACAGGCTCCTGACTTGGGACAGGCACATACATAAATAATGTGGCGGGGTTAAACATGTTAGCGGGATCCCAACCCTCCCCTAACCTGGGACAGTGGTATAACAGTACAACATAAGAACGAACTATAAAAATCAGTTGAAAAAGGCTTAACTCATCAGATGGAAAAAAATATAAGTGGACGTGGCCGGGTACTTATACATCCCGACACACACAAAAAGACACAATGAACAGATCTGAGAGTACTCGCAGTTATCTGACAGCTAGTTCAAAGCCACTAACAACTAATAAAAAATCATGCATCTAAGACTAAACTATCAATCCGTACACATTCAACATCCAATGGATTTAGTGTAAAGACATCATAAACAGCCACAGAAAAACATGACCTTGTGCAATGCCAAGCTATCGACAGATTGTAGATCCATGAATATGTATATATATAACATACTAGTAAAATTTAGTTAGCTTTTAATCTACTGATAACAAAATCAATATTTATTCCAATAAAAACAATATTCAATGATCTTATTACGGTGTTGAATAGGTAACCTTTTATAATAAGTTTTTTTTAAAGGAGCTACAAGTTTACATGGATCATTTCTAAATTTCCGGGCACGGTTGACAACATTTCCGTAAAAATGAGGATGTGCTAGGTCATTTACTACAAATGTTGACAGAATTAATTGTCAAACATTGTTTTGCTATTGTTTTTGAACTTTTATGCCCAAATGTTGTATGTTGTCCCGTTTCGTCTTGAGCAATGTGTTTATACTATTAAGAATCACAACGATACAAGTAGTGATTCAGTTGTTGAACATTTACAGACGGTGCATTAAAAAAATTGGTGTAATGTTTCTATGGGCAGCCGGTCCTGATGCTTTTGCCTCGCAGTCAGTAAGAGATATAGATATTCTAATCCGGTTGTAGGGGTGGCATCGCGACCGCGACGGTGAAAGTTATTGGTTTAAATCTTATATATCCGAAGTAGAAGACCTTAATAATTCCACCTACCGCTATAGCATAGCTACCTTATTTTCTAAAATTTTCATCCGTCATATGTTCGTAGTAATTTTCATGGTTGAATTGTGCTTACATGTAAAGTTCTTTTGTTAAGTGAATATCTCACTTCTTATGAGTATTAATAAACTGTTTTTGTTATATTGTCTTGCAAGTTCTTATTTCATAGATCAGCTGAGCAATGTTCGAACACACTACGCAAAAGTCAAACTACATTTAGTTTATGATATGATTGAATGTTGTATTTGTCAGTCTGGCAGGATTCATATGACATTGACCTTGTTTTCATGGATTATTAATATTGTTATAATCTTTATTTGATATCTGAAGTAAAAAAACTATAAACTTAAGTAACATTAAAGTAAATGATGATCAATTAAGCAGGTTAGACATTTCAGGATGAGTACTCTAGCGTATTGTTCTGTTCTCATAAGTTAGAAAGTATGAATTCAGGAACTTGAAAACTAAACGACCTGATTTCAAGGCTAAACACAATGTCTGCTTTTGTTAATGATCGTAGACTGGTTCTAAACCTGACAAATATTGCTGATGTCCATGCTTAGCATGATAAGTTAAAGACGATATCTAAATTTTGAGGAATAATACATAATGTCAAAATTGCTTTGACAATAAAGCCACTAAAACAGTCCAGTTAAAAAATGGTTTAACATCAAACTAATTGCAACTGAAAATGCTTTTGTTCTAATCTATAGCATTAAGCCCCAAATATACACAGAAAAGTCCCATAAGATCTAACTTGAGGAAAACTCAAAATCAGCATTTTAAATTTCCTATAAAAATTAACATGGAAAGGGAAGATAACTCCACGATTTTTTTTTGTTTGAAATTCATGTAAAGCATGATACTTTGGTGGGATTTTAAGTTCGTATTTGACTATATTATATTTTCTCCTGCTCATGAAATGTACAGAACCGAAGTGTTATGGGTATGAAAAATAAGTATTGTTTATATTCGTAAATCATATTTGTTCAGCATTTACCTTTTTTAAAGAAACTTATAAACCACAAAAAGAAGAATATATGCTTAATAATTTTTTTTTTAATTTTAGATTCCTAACCTTCACATGTTGAAAAATATAATAAATGGTCAACTAAGAAATTATGAAATCTATGTTGTAGCTTGATAAAAGATATGAAAAAAACCTTTATAGTTGCTTGTTTAACTCTAAAGATGATTAAAATATCAAGAATCAATACATGCTGAATAGAAGTGGCAAAATTATAATTTAGTATCAATTTTTATTGACATTTCTGCCTTTTTTGCAGAGTTATCTCCCATTTCAATGCAGAACTCCATAGGAATGTTAAAATCGCGATTTATTAGTCTTCCTCAAGTTAGATTTTGCTGGACCTTTTTCTGTGTATATTTGGAGTATAATGCTAAAAGATTAAAACTTAAAAATCTTCTGTTGCAATTACTTTAAGATTAGGGTCAAACTAAATCTAGATTGACTGGACTTATTTATACTGAAAGAATGCACCCATTAAACAAAGATGAATTTTCTGTAGTACCTTAAAGTCTTCCCTAACCCCATCACATGGATTTCACAAACGGTGATATCACTATAGGGGGCTTAAAACACCAGATTCCGAAATCCCGGGCTTAAAAACACGAAATCCCGAGGTCCCGAAATTCGAAAAAAAAAATTCCCGGATCCCGAAAGGGTCAATCCCGAAATCCCGAGCTTAAAAACACCCGATCCTGGAGTCCCGATAAAGGTCCTATCCTCCTCACTATACGCAAGGATTTGTATAGTACTATATTATACAAATTCTTGCTATTTGTGACACAGTTTAGACGGCATCCTTGATATACACCTTAATTACCATTTATTACATCATAATGCATATAAATGTTCATAAAAATGATTAACTATCATATTAACCCTAATAAAGTATACTGTTTAAACTTTGACTTTGGAATTTTGCGTGTATTCATTTGGAGTTTACAAACCCCAAGTATGATTTGCTATGGTGTTTAAGGGTGGTCCAAGAAGGACACAAGATAACAATATTCAATTTTTCCTGTCATTTTAATTGTGTGGTTGTCAAAATAATTCATTGTACTTCAGTGAATGAAAGTTGTTTTTAACAAACACATGTTGACACGTTAACGTTGTTGTTTCTTAAGTTAGACACCTGTGCATAAAGGAGGGTCTATGTGGGGTCCTTCATTTCTTTATTCTTTAACTCTATACATGAGTGCCAAGGGTTGCTGCTCGCAAGGAAGCTATTAAACCAAGAGTTCCAAATAGTGAAGTTGAAATCATCCCTTCGTAAAATTTACGGACGCCATCACGAGTTGGTTGACCGTTATGGAATAACCGTTTCACAAATGATATCGGATATGTTCCTTACGTCGTAACTACATGTACAATCCCTTCCCTTTCATGAATGTGACCTACCGAATTAGAATATTTACCGGATTTGATATCACATAAGCAACACGACGGGTGCCACATGTGGAGCAGGATCTGCTAACCCTTCCGGAGCACCTGAGATCACCCCTAGTTTTTTGGTGGGGTTCGTGTTGTTTATTCTTTAGTTTTCTATGTTGTGTCGTGTGTGCTGTTGTTTGTTTGTCTTTTCATTTTTAGCCATGGCGTTGTCAGTTTGTTTTAGATTTATGAGTATGACTGTCCCTTTGGTATCTTTCGTCCCTCTTTTATCCAAGTCACAATTTGTAAAAGAAAAACCATTACAGATAAAAGTACGGTCTTCAACACGGAGCCTTGGTACCGAACAGCAAGCTATAAATTAAATTCTTATAAAGGGCCCAAAACCACTAGTGTAAAACCATTCAAATCTATAGACTATTTTTCGGTATTCTTTATTTTTTTCACTTATTGTACTCTTTATACCTTTATATTTCAGCACCATATAAGTCTCTACTCTTTTAAGCATTTTTTGTCCATTTATTCTCTTTTCTACATTTTCGCAGGAATTTACATATGAAGGGACTTGACACTACCTCATTATTTTTTAATTATACTGAAAAGCCTATCAGATTCATTTCCCATTAAATATACTGTGCCAAGATTTTTGGGTCCATTTTCTTTAGACCAGAAGTGGCCCATGGCCATTATTTTCTCTATGATTATGTGATCCCATCCATACCCTCATTTATCATTCTATAATATTACAGACGTTAATAAACTTAATTAACATGTTAAATTCTTTAGTATGAGGATTCCATTCTTATTAATGAAATAACAAGGTGCCAAATAAAAATGTACCAACAAACAGTAATATAATTGATAGACAGACACATGCATAACTATCATGTCTCTCAGTCTGGAACAAGCTAGCTTAACCAGAGACATAGTATACGGTGTCTCTAGCTTAACTATTGTAATAAATTTACTGTATACAAATAAAAGCAAAAGAGAAGTTTTTGATATCAGTATTGGTGCCCTAGTTTCGTCTTATTGTCAGTAATATAGGCTAGTACTAACGCGTTAGATGCATGCATGGACTGAGACATAATGTGCAATATATATATATATATGTCTCTTTTATAACCAAACATGTCTCTGAATAACCTCTCTTTTAAGTTTTAGTGCCGAGTAAACCGTGAGTGGCAAATCAGCAATACTGACCAGTAGCTATATTATAAAGGCTTCAATATTTGAATATATCTCTATTCCGTTAGATGCCGCCGTCAGTTTGGATTTAAAAGGGGGTAGTCTTTTATTTCTGTATATTTTTGGGTCTATAGTATATTTGTCCATTGTTCTCTAATTTTCAAATTTTAAATAATCCCCAGGCATATATGGCATTTTCTATAATTATACAATCATTACTATGCATGTTATGTGTTTGACCTATTTTTTCCCTTTTTTGCCACATTTTCTACGGAGTTTGTCAATTTTTCTCTTTACGTCAAATTCCACTTAAACCGTGTATTAGCTTTACCCTGTTAGCTGCTGCATGATAGAGAATAAGCCTTGAAAGATAAACAATATTTTATAAAAAGAACTGAAGGGAATACATTTCCGAATATCGTGCATTCCCGTTCCGACGTTGATGAGGAAAGTAATTATGATTATGGCGGGAAAACCCAAAGAAAAACAATGAAAAATCTATTCCATCACCTCACTCATTTTGTATAGAACTTAATACACAATTATATTTAAAATATAATAATGTGACTGTTATGTTTATTATCGGCTGAGGAGTTTAATTCTATGTCTCGCAAATTTACTTGTACTTTTTTGCATTTTTGTTTATTATCAATGTTCCGATAAAAACAAGTGACTGGGTCTTTGAATCATAATGTGCCACTCGCATTGAAAAAAAAATCAGCATGACAACGTTAAGTATTGAAAATATAATGCAAAGACATATATTAAACCCCCTCTTTTTTAATTATCATGCAATGCTTTTTATTTTAATGAGAACATGTTTGAACCTTTTTTATCCTGGGTTTGTACCCCCTTTGACTGGATCTGCCCCCCTTTAACTGGATCTGCCCCTGCCCATGAAAGAAGGGTAAGAGTTTCATATGGCACACCATCCATACTAAAAGATCACACTAATCGTGCTAAGGAATTACAGTTTATTCCTTGGGTGTGCTTTATATGTAGTCCAAATAATTATGACGTCTTGAAAGGCTATTATAATTTTTTTCTTTGACGCCTTAATACATCGACGATGTAAGGCGTCAAAGAAAAAAATTATAATAGCCTTTCAAGACGATGTAAGGCGTCAAAGAAAAAAATTATAATAGCCTTTCAAGAAGATGTAAGGCGTCAAAGAAAAAAATTATAATAGCCTTTCAAGACGTCATAATTATTTGGAATACTTTATATGGAACTCTTTCTGAAAGTAAGTCTCTGTGAATGTGTGACCAGGGGCGGATCCAGTCATTTTAAAAAGGGGGGTTCCTAACCCAGGACAAAGGGGGGGGGGGGGGGGGTTCCAATGACATGTCCCCATTCAAATGCATTGATCATCCAAAAAAAGGGGGGGGGGGGGTTTCCAACCACTGGAAGAAAAATTCATCATTTTAGATTGGTCACAATTGTAAGATAACAGCAAACAATGTCATTAATCCTTTGAAACTGTATTTACAAGATGAAAAATCTGCCTAGGTAATGAAAAATTCTAAAATGAATTCCTTTCTGTTACTATCTACTATACTAGAATTGCATAAATGTTCTCTGCTGTTATCAAAAGCAAAAAACTTATTTTTTTATTCAATATACTGTACATCATTTTGAAATTTTTTTGATACGGTGGTGATAACTTATATCAAATGAAACGGTTGGCATATAGTATATTAACTTTTTGATTCTTCAGTGAAATTGTCTTGAACATCTTTCCTGTTACTGATGATGGTCAATGATGGTTATGCTGTTACTTTTTATCAGGTAACATAACAGAACGTAACAGAAAGGAATTACGTGATCGTTTTTGTCCTTTTTATCACAATTAATGTAAGTGTATTTCCTGTGACATATAACTTTTAAAAAGAAACACGTAATGTTGTGGTTCACATTTAAAAATATTCTCAGAAAGTGTAAGAAAAGGCCATAACAGGATAGAACACCAATAAGTATTTTTCTAAAAATTCTTACCTTGGATGGGCTTGAATTTTTAAACCTGGCTGCCTTTCCAACTATTTCTTTGTACCAATTGCGTTCAGAAAATGATGCTCTTCACAATACATAATGAGAAAATAACTCTTGGTCTTGTAAATGTTTCCACAGGTTAAAAAAAAACCAGTGGTAACAGGAGGGAAATCACCCCTGGGGACAATTTTTTTTTCTCTTAAAATTTGCAAAATTTTATTACATGCTACAGTTATAATATAAAAAGACAAATTAGGGCAAGTTTGTTATATAATATATCATATATGTGAGAATCAGACGCCTGTTAAATTAATTTGGATATTATTTGAATGATTTAGTTTTCAAAAAAACACAGGGGACAACATGATTTTAGGGGGTTGAACATTTAAATTACAATATTTTATCGAAAGAAATATAAGAATGAGTGTTTAATTGGCAGGGGTTGGTGCATTATATAATTTAGTTAACACTGAAACTTAAAATTTTCAAAAAAGATGGTTAAATAAAAAAAAAATTGCTGGGGAAGTGGGGAACATGGAAATTAGACTTTTTCAGATATTGTCTCAAATACATTTAACTATAACAGAATGTGGCTTGGTACTGGTACTCCCAAAAACGAAAGACATGAAGTACAGATCTGAAAGTACTTGCAATTACAGACATGATAGACAGCTTGTTCAAAGCAAATAACAACTATTGAAAAAAAATCAAGCATCTAAGACTAAGTTATAATTAACGATCAGTACACAACAGACATACAAAGAATTTAGTGGAAAGATGTCATAAACAGTCAGAGAAAAACATAACCTTGTGTAATGTGAAAGATACAAGTATCGAAACCATATCAACAAACGACAAACATTGAATAACAGGTCCCATACATGTATGAGGGGGGATAGGACCTGTATCAGGACTCCGGGATCGGGTGTTTTTAATCTCAGGATTTTGGGATTGACCCTTTAGGGATCCAGGAATTCTATTTTTGGAATTTCAGGACCTCAGGATTTCGTGTTTTTGAGCCCGGAATAACGGGATGAGGTGTTTTTTTAGCCTGGGATTTCAGGGTCAGGATCCCTCCTACCCCCTCGCATGTATATGTATTAATAAATGTAAAAAGACATGCACAGAGGACTTAGTTTGCATGCATTTGTACATTTTTCCTAAATTTTGTAATCACTAGAATGAAACTTGCTTCATTTTCATCTTTCATTGCATTCATTGCATTCATTGCATTGTACATGTAGAATGTGAAACCTGAGAATGTATTCTAAAATTTTAAACATAGGCAATATAGGAAAGGTGTACTGACATAATTAACAGCGCCTGGTGATGTTAAATCTGAACCGTCAGTTAAATCTGAACCGCCAGTTAAATCTGAATCGCCGGTTAACTCAACTGCCGGTTTACTCAACCGCTGGTTACCATATCTATATAAATAGGGTGCAAACATTAATCCACCATTCTGCCTCTGATGAAGGTCCTTTTTGGACCGGAACCAGTCAGGCTATAAAACATCACCAGGCGCTGTTAATTATGTGTATTGGTATACTATATTTTTATGCTTTTAAAATTTTAAACATACAATAATTAAATGTATAATTTTTTATTTCAGCAATAGGATGTAAAACTTCATGTACCAATGAACAATTCCAATGTAAAAATTGTCGCTGTATCTCAAAGTCATTGACCTGTGACTCGAAAAACGATTGTGGAGATAATTCAGATGAAAACCAACTTGAGCTGCATTGCGGTATGTATTTAATTTATATCCAGTGTGTTCCAAGTTCTGTCTGCCCGACAAAATATCAGACAAAAAATCATTGGGTCATGCAGTCTGACAAAATTATTTAGATTTTTTCAGTTGAAAATATTTAATTTCCTTTTCAGACAAACAAATCCTAAAATTGTTTAAATTTACTACGACTGTTTGTCTGATCTACAGAAAAATGTAGAATTTTGTAGATCTTTTATAATAAAAAAAGATGTGAAACAATGGGGTATAATACACCTAATCGCTATTTATTCCATTCCGGATAAGTTCTAAAATTACACAACTTTTTCATCCAGTTGAAGCTATCTCAGGGACCCTGTTTAAAAAATTCACCATGCATGATACTTTTTAATGAGACCTGTTTAAACTACCGTAAATACTTCAGACAAAATATTTTTTTACTTCAATTTTAATTTCGAAAAAAGTGGATCATACTATGTCAAAGTTTCTTGATGATCACTTTCTAAAGTTTTTTCTCCCTCAGCTCACTATTGATGACCTCCATTTTTCGGCCGGTGACCTAAACAGGAAGTTGTATAAATGACTGTTTTTCCCGGAATGGGCTAAATAGTGATAAGGTGTATTTAAATGAAGTCCTTTGCATTTCATGGATTCAGCGATGCAGATGGACCTAAAAATTTGACATTGCTTACTTGTTATGTGGCAATGTTACTGTATATGAGGGTCTGTATACATGGTATAGGGTTTGCACAAATTTGAATAATGGGGAAGTGATGGGCCAAAAATATAGAGCAATAAAATTTGGGACAGGCGCAAAAATGCGGCGGGGTTAAACATGTTTGTGAGATCTCAACCTTCCCCCTATACCTCTAGCCAATGTAGAAAAGTAAACGCAAGCATGGAACTGTATAGTACCCATATGAATCAATTCTGTTTGCCTTGCTTAATCGTTTTTGTCACAGGAATAAACTTTTTGAAAATAGGGTTTTAATGAGCATGATGAGGTAACCCACTTACATGTACATCACAAGGTCACATTACAAGGTTGTCAGGTCCCCAGGTTACTTTAAAATAAATCAAAACATTCCCAAAAATGGTATTAAACATTTATAAAGGTAATATTAATAGTCCCTTATTTTATAACAAGATATCAGGTAGCAAGGTTGACTGCAAAACAAACAAGTTTACAGGTCACCCAACAGGCACAGCTAGCCAAAATTGCAAGAATAAATACTTTTTGATTATTTAACTGTAGCTAATTATAATTCAGCTTTAAATTCCAAAAACATAGACCATTGCCAGATTAGATATTATTTGAGTTCTTAGATGACACAAAGTTATCCTTGAAAGAAAGACTAACAAATTTATGTGATTTCATGTTAAGAATTACCTTGTACATATTGTATTAGAGTGATTAATTAAAGGCATATGATACTTCAAAAGATGATGATACTTTATATACTTCAAAGGCTATCTGTAAGTACATGTATTACCATAAAAACACATGTACATAAAGTTTCTTTGACAAGAAATCTTTAATTTAATATGAATCGTCAGAAAAATTTAATGTGCTGCTATTGAATTATATAGCCTACTTCACTGTACTTATAGACAACTTTTCCGTATGAAAAAAATCTGCAATATTGTGCATGAAAAAACTTTGATGGAAGTAAAGTAAAAATCAGGGAAGAAAGATAGTATAAACCAAGTTCTGGAAAAAAATAATATTTATATGTATATACACTGTACATTTTAAAAGTTGAATGAAAAAGTTCAATTTTCAAATGGAAATACAATTAAACATTGCTTTTTCATTTTACCTAATCATACAAATGTACCATGATTCTGTGTTGATTGTTAAAATTGTTGTGTAAATCCTGTCTCAAAACCCTGAAGATAATAAACATTTACTGTTTTGCAATCAACAATCATCAAATGAATGAAATTTTGTCAATTATAAGTTGTGGGTTCATTAAGTTTTTTAAACGTCACAAGATGTATGTGCACAGAGAATTTAATTAGCATACAAGACAAGACAAGACAATATTTTATTTGAGTCTCACCTCTTATAAAACATTTACATAATATTACAATTTCCAATATAAAACAAGAGCCACTGACACTAAAAAGAGTTATGAGAGACTATACAAAAAATAAAAAAAAAATAAAAAAATACATTCATGACATTGGTTCATTAGTTTGCTCAACTTTGTAATCACTAGAAACTTGTTTCATTTGACTGTCATCCTTTCTTACATGTCTGATGTGACAATGCATCTTTTCAGAATTTAGTTTAAACATATTTATTTATAGTGGATTGGGAAACAAGTTTTGCAACTTATATTAATCCCTTTCCACTTTGGGGGTGCGAGTGCTGCCTTGTAGTGGCATTAGCCTGCTCTTTTTTGAAATCTACAAGGGTGTCTTTAACATGCAAGAAATATGGCTCTCTCTTAACACGGGTCAGCCATTTATCGTGCCCTTCCAACAGACTATCATCGTTTCCTCAAGACCATACTCGCAAATGGTGTCAAAGGAGAGCCGAAAAGTCAGTTCCTGAAATTTTCATCCCAGACGGGAACCGAACCAGGAACCTTTGTGTTAGTAGTACAATGCACTTACCACTTCACCGTGGCTCTCTTTCAGAATTTGTCATTGATTCAATTTTGATTTTGTTGGACCTCATTAGACAATCACAGCATTTTGGTTTACTTTTTATGAAAATTTTATCCAGAATGCATAAGATTCTTAAAAGGAAAGTTGAGGATGTATTATACCATGTTATGATCTTTGACTGTTTTTATTTCTAGGCTGTAAATTTCCATGTGCTGATGAGCAGTTCCAATGTAATAATTGTCGGTGTATCGCAAAGTCTTGGACATGTGACCACAAAAACGATTGCGGAGATAATTCGGATGAATATGCACATTGCTGTATGTATTTAATTGGTCTGCTACTCATTTAATAAAAATATACCTTAGGAGGGAAAAATGGTTGTTAATATAAAAAAGAAGATGTGGTATGATTGTCAATGAGACAACTATCCACAAAAGACCAAAATGACACAAACATTAACAATTATAGGTCACCGTACGGCCTTCAACAATGAGCAAAGCCCATACCGCATATAGTCAGCTATAAAAGGCCCTGATAAGTTAGTCATGATCATTGCAGTACAACTAGCTCCCACTATTGTTATATTTATTACTGGAAAGAGTCCCTGTTGTATAAGAAAATGAAGCATCTGTCATATATCTTTGTGTAGATATTCAATAATAAAATAATCTATTAGAAATAAATTATATTCCAAATGTATTCAGAGATTAAAAAAAGGGATATAGAAATAATGAAAAGTACATACAAAAACATGAGCCATGAAAGTCACCAAATTGCACTTGTAACAAATAACGTATTTGGTTATAAAAATTAAGTAAAATTAAGTAATGCATTAAAATGATTTATTTGTGAATATAAAGTAGGTAAAAATTATGAGAGCACAAAGGAAAAAAGTAAAAATTACAATTATAGTAGTACTATAATATATCATTTAAAACAGCATTTTTTTTAACAAAAGATCGTTGTCATTTTTCAACCAATTTTCATATGTTTATCCTGTTTTAAAACAGATAACAAGAGTTTCTAAGAATTTATGAGTTTTTTTTCAATTTTTTCCCCATGTAGTTAAATTAGTTAAACAATGGAAAGCTTGTCCAAAATGTTTCTAACACAATGAAGAACAGTCTGTAATTAACATTAACATTAGAATTAATCTTGATACATGAAATTTGTGCAGAGATATAAATTTAAACATTGGGCCTTTTTAAAATAATCTCTAAAATAGGAGATGCATGACTTCAATACTTAAATGTTGATAATTTTTAATAATGTAGGTTTAAAAAAACTGCAGGTAAAGTTGATTACATAAATTGAAAACATATTTAGTAAGGTGTTGAAATAAAATAAAAAAATCTCAATCAATTCTATACAAAAGGTGTACAACTTAAATGAATTCACAACTTGTATATAAAGTATCAATGATTTCTGTTTAAAAAAAGGTTGAGGATGAACACGGATGCGGCCACTTTCATTTTTGACAAAAAACATCTGAAAAGTGATGTTTTTTGGCATATTTGATAGATAATTAATATTCAAGCTTGAATCAGAGCGTTTTTAAATGCTAAATCAGTTAAAATTGTTCTCTTAAACTAATTGAATCAATTTGAATAGACACTTTTGAAAGTGTTTAAAAAGTGTCCAAATGTTAGATGAACCTGAAATTTGAGGCCAAAATCGTCCCTTACCGGACCTACTCCTTTGTCATTTTTAGAATATCATGGTCCACCTTTAGCCACGGCATTCAGCAAAATTGGTATCCAACAAATAATGATGAATCCACAGTATTTCTTAATATTTACGGGAAAATGAAATGCCCTAAATTTTCTGCAGAAAATTCACTTTCTGTTGCAAAAATCACATCATATATTCATTACATGTAAGTAGTGTACCTACATAATTATTATTGATATTTCCTTTTGAATTTTTTTTTTCCTACAGCTTACCCAGTTTGTAGTGGGAACCAGTTCACATGTGCAAATAAACAGTGTATACCACAAAAGTGGGTGTGCGATGGCAATAACGATTGTAATGATAACTCTGATGAAGCAGGCTGTGGTAAGGTTGGAAGAGAGGGGTTAGGGGGAATGATATTTGTGAATACTGTAAACCAACTTATTTTTTGCGAACGATTTATTTTCGCGACTTTCACGAGTAGAAAAATAACGCGAATATAAATCGTCACGAATATGTCAATCTTGGATCTTTCCTCATTTTAAAAGCTTCATCAAATAAATCAGAAAATTGCAAAATTAAATAGCCACGAAGTAGTCAAGAAAGGTTTAACGCGAAATAAAGTATCCACGAAAATAAATTAGTTTACAGTAGTCGGGGATAGACGTGGGTTTTTTAATTGATGTGTGAACATGCATAAAAAGTTAAGATGTGTTTATTTGGATTCCATAAATATTTTTTTATATATTTTATTATCTGGAATGGCGCCTCTGCTTTCAAACATCCTTGAACCGTCCCTGATCCTATCCAGATCAGCCAATTAACAGAAAGCTCACAATAGATATAGGAAGATGTTGTGTAAGTGCCAATGAGACAACTCTCCAGCCAAATAACAATTTAAAAAAAGTAAACCATTATAGGTCAATGTACTGCCTTCAACACGGAGCCTTGGCTCACACTGAACAACAAGGTATATAGGGCCCCAAAATTACTAGTGTAAAACCATTCAAATGGGAAACCAACGGTCTAATCTATATAAAAAAACGAGAAACACGTATAAATAACATAAACAAACGACAACTACTGTACATCAGATTCCTGACTTAGGACAGGTGCAAACATTTGCAGCGGGATTAAACATATTAATGGATCCAAACCTTCTCCCTTTTTCTCAAACAAAGACTACAATTGTGAATCTTATGTTTGTAATCATTCAATCTGGGATTTTAATTACAGATAATTATGAATGTGAACCTAATGAATGGTCCTGTCCGTCGACAGGCAAATGTATTTCTGCACAACAAGTCTGTGATCAAGTAAAAGACTGCAGACTTGGAGAAGACGAAGAGAAAACTTGCAGTATGTATTAATAAATTTATAGCGAAAAGACTGTTTATACTTATAAGTAGCAATTATAGTATGCCTCAATGCTTGTTAATTGATATATTCTTCATGTTATATATATAAACATAAGGAGATGGCATACTATTGCCAATGAGACAACTATTCACCAAAATTCGAATGAAGTGGATGTTAGCAATTAAACCCATATTGTGTAACAATTTACAAAAAATAAATAAGACAGACATGGACCAAGGACAACCAATTATTTAAAGCCTGACTTGGGACAGAAAATTAATGAATGTGGCAGGGTTTAACGTGTTTGTAAACACTCAACCCTCCCATAACCTTGGACAGTAATGTAACTGCAGGGGATGATAAATGACTGACCCATGTTAAGAGAGAGCCATATAAAAGACACCCTTATAGAATTTCGAGAAAGAGCAGGGGAATGACACTACAAGGCAGCACTCGCAGCCGCAAAGTGGAAAGGGATTAATAGAAGTTGCAAAACTTGTTTCCCAATCCACTATAAACAAATAGTCTTTAAACTAACTGCACATAATAAGAGTAAACCAAAGAGCAGTTTTAATGGTTCTACTCAAAAGATTGATACAAAGCACAAAATCAACTGATACATATTAAAAAACAATAAACTCAAAGCACTGAACAGTTACTATATAGCTAGTTCAAACTTCTGTAAAATGTTTAACTTATTGCTTGCAAAAAAATCATGACATGGACCTGCAAAAATTGATTACCAAGATATTAATTGTGCTGCTGTATTTACTATCTTTTATCTTCATTTTAGGTAGAACATCTTGTACAACTTTGAATTGTGAACATGAGTGTTATCCCACTCCATTGGGAGGCAGTTGTTACTGTAAACCAGGCTATGTTATTAACAAAAAAGACAATCGTACTTGTATAGGTATGGCAAAAATCTAAAACACATATTAACACATATTATATTTCTGGTTACAATGGTTACTCTATGCACCCTCTTATTTCATTCAATTTTATTTTATGCAATGTTTTACAGGCTGAGATATCCAGTTGAAATTTAGTTCTTAATTTAATAGAAAATGCCAAAATGGCTTAGTTGGTATATTGGATTTGTTTGCATCTACTTGTATGGGCTAAAAAAGTTCAATGTAGGTGAATGATTTACATTTTTTATACGTCCGTCAAAGACGGGACATATTATGGTATACAAATGTCTGGCGTCCGTCTGTCCGTCTGTTTGTCGCACCGTAACTTGAGAACGACTTATCCAAATTTCACGAAACTTAATGTAGTTGTTTCTTATGATGGTCAAATGATCTGTATACTTTTTGGTGAAAATAAGATTAAAACTTTTTGAGTTACGGATCATTGTAACTTAAACAGGGGTGTGGTTTTTTCACAAGACGCACCGTATCTAAAAAACAATTCTTGATTATGGCTTAAAACTTTAAACACTTCTAAGTTATATTAATCTCAATATCTATACTTTTAGGTGATGATTCAAAATTTCATATTTGAGTTATTGAGTATTTTGTAAAAAAGGGGGAGGTTTTTTTTTTTACATGTTGTGACGTATCTCAAAAACAGTTTATGATTATTGCTTAAAACTTTACACACTTCTTTGTTATATTAATCTAAAGATCTGTATACTTTTTGGTGATGATTCAAAACTTTATTTTGGAGTTATTGAGTATTTTGTTAAACAGGGGAGGTTTTTGTCGAGCCTGCAACTTTTTTTGCAGAAAGCTCGACATAGGGATAGTGATCTGGCGGCGGCGGCTACGGCGGCTGTGGCGGCGGCGGTGTTAGCTGACTTCTTAAAAGCTTTATATTTTAGAAGGTAGAGGACCTGGATGCTTCATACTTTGTATATAGATGCCTCATGTTACTAACTTTCCGTCAGTCACATGTCCAATGTCCTTGACCTCATTTTCATGGTTCAGTGACTACTTGAAATAAAAGTTAAGATTTTTTGTAATGTTAAATTCTCTCTTATTATAAGTAATTGGATAACTATTTGGTATGTGCGTACCTTGCAAGGTCCTCATGCCTGTCAGACAGTTTTCACTTGACCTCGACCTCATTTCATGGATCAGTGAACAAGGTTAAGTTTTCGTGGTCAAGTCCATATCTCAGATACTATAAGCAATAGGTCTAGTATATTCAGTGTATGGAAGGACTGTAAGGTGTACATGTCCAACTGGCAGGTGTCATCTGACCTTGACCTCATTTTCATGGTTCAGTGGTTATAGTTAAGTTTTTGTGTTTTGGTCTGTTTTTCTTATACTATATGCAATAGGTCTACTATAATTGGTGTATGGAATGACTGTAAGGTGTACATGTCTAGCCGACAGGTGTCATCTGACCTTGACCTCATTTTCATGGTTCAGTGGTCAAAGTTTAGTTTTTTAATTTTGGTCTATTTTTCTAATACTTTATGCATTAGGTCAACTATATTAGATGTATGGAAATATTTTATGATCTATATGACAGTTACGCAGGTTTTATTTGACCTTGACCTCATTTTCACAGTCCATTGCTAAGTTTTAAGTGTTTGTGTTTTGGTCTGTTTTTCTTTATTTATAAGCAATAAGTCAACTATATTTGTAATATTGAAGAATTGTTAGCTGTACATGTCTGCCTGGCATGGTTCATCTGACCTTGACCTCATTTTCATGGTTCATTGATCAATGTTTCATTTTCTTGGTTAATGTTGAGTTTATGTGACAGTTGTAATAAAGCTTTATATTTAGGTCTATCAAGATAATATCAAGGATTAGTAAAGAAGGCGAGACATTTCAGTGTGTGCACTCTTGTTTTTACATGTTGTGCCGTATCTCAAAAACAATTTATGATTATTGCTTAAAACTTTACACACTTCTTTGTTATATTAATTTTAAGATCTGTATACTTTTTGGTTTTGATTCAAAATTTTATTTTAGTGAAATTTAGTTTTTTGTAAAAAAAAAACAGGGTTGGGGGTTTCACGTGTCCCGCTGTGTCTCAAAAACAATATATGGTTATTGCTTAAAACTTTCTCAGAAACTATTTATGATTATTGCATAAAACTTCCACACAAGACGTCGGGCGTATCATGCGCTCATGGCACAGCTGTTTATTTGCATATCATATACTGTGGATTCATTAATATTTGTTGGATACCAATTTTTGTGGATTTCTTGGGTACAGCTAGGGAACAACGAATTTAAATATTCAACGGAATTGCCAATTTTCTGAAGGAACGTAAGCAGACTTTGCCAAAACCATGAAATTAAATATCCACGAATATGCAAGTTTTACTCAATCCACGAAAAATTAGTACCCACGAAAATAAAAGAATCCACAGTACCTGTTTATTCTTAAATTAAAGGATATATGAAGCTTAATGCTATCTGTAAAAACTTGAACCATATTTTCCTTATAAATAAACTTAGGCCTCTGATTAGGACTTGATTTTCAAAAAGAAAAATCATCATTTGAAAAATGAAATTAGATTTGCAAAATAAACCTACTAAAGGATGCATACTGATTTATAATCTAGGCAGAATAATTAAGGTCTTTCCTTTTACTAAAGGGAAAGACCTTACTGTATTTCTTCTGATTATTAGGTCTTTCCACTTTTCTGTGGAAAGCCTATTGTATTTGTTCTGATAATTTTTTTTTTTTCTTCCGCCTAATTTTGTTCTTGCGATAAACATTTGTTTCGCAATATGTCGCTTAGATATTTTGTATATGATATCGAACAGTTTATGCGCTTTTGAAATTTACCCTGCGTAAACGAATACTTTTCTTTGTAGGAGTTATCTCCCCAAACACTGTTTTCCTTGTTATGGCATCTCCTTCGCAACCGTTAAAGATTATGACAAATTTATTTTACAAAATTGTTCGTTACATCCTCAGTAATTTTTGGCGTATTTGGATCGAAGCGATTCGAAGAAATTTTATAGGAGTTATCTATCTTTTCGGAATAAATTTGTCGGTATGTTTTTTTAACTCATAAACCGTTAACCGTATAACCCTGGAATGTTTTTATTTGAGTCCCCTGATTCCTAACTTAGAAAATTAGGTCAAGGTCAAAGGTCAAGGTCATATTTTAGATTTTCATATGTCTTTGATTTCCCTATAACTCTTGAACGGTTATAGATACAAAAAAATTAAGCAGTGAAAAATGCTTGGTACTTCAAGGGGCAACTTTTTTTACATTATGACTATATTGATTTTACCATCATGTAAGGGACATAACTCCCATCGATGGTTTTTAAAGGGCCATTTTTAGGCAAAACTCTTAAACAAAAGGTCCTTGACCCATAGGGTCTTTTGCAATGACCTTGTGGAGCAATGACCTTGACGAAGGTTACAAGGTCAAAGGTCAAGGTCATCAAATTATGTGGTTTTGGCACTATTTAAACAGTTTTATGTGTGTTTGAATTTCAACCAACCAACCAACATACCAACATACCAACCAACCAACCAACCAACCAACCAACCAACCAACCAACCAACCAACCAACCAACCAACCAACCAACCAACCAACCAACCAACCAACCAACCAACCAACCAACCAACCAACCAACCAACCAACCAACCAACCAACCAACCAACCAACCAACCAACCAACCAACCAACCAACCAACCAACCAACCAATCAATCAATCAATCAATCAATCAATCAATCAATCAATCAATCAATCAATCAATCAATCAATCAATCATGATCATGATCAATCAACCAATAATGATCATGATCAATCAATCAATCACGTTTCCGTCTCATGTGTTTCTTATAGGGTTCAACCAACCAACCAACCAACCAATCAATCAATCAATCATGATCATGATCAACCAATCATGTTTCCGTCTCATGTGTTTAATATAGGGTCCAAGATCTTCTTTGTGTCTTTTTCCGTGTTTCAATTGACCCTATCCAATGTGTTTAACCAACCAACCAACCAACCAACCAACCAACCAACTAATCAATCAATCAATCAATCAATCAATCAATCAATCATGATCATGATCAATCAATCATGTTTCCATCTCATGTGTTTAATATAGGGTCCAAGATCTTCTTTGTTTCTTTTTCCGTGTTTCAATTGACCCTATCCAACGTGTTTAACCAACCAACCAACCAACCAACTAACCAACTTATCAATCAATCAATCAATCAATCAATCAATCAATCAATCAATCTGTATGACTGTTTAATCATGACAGTTTATTGAAGGAACAAACTCTCAATTATTCAAGAAAAATTGAAATTTAATATTGTTCTTACGTCACTTCTGAAAAAAAATCCACATGTTCTCTGAAACTACAAGTACAATCGACCTCAAAATTTGCAGTCAGCAGGGCATACATGTACTAAACGTTTATAAAAAAACTTGGTGCAGATATCTCTCAAAGCTTTTCCTAGAGAAAAGAAATGGCAATGCCGTAAAAATAGCTTGCTAGGTCCGTAAATCTCAGTAAAAACCTACAATAAAATGTCCGCTCCGAGTTTGAAATACTAATCTGTGTTACAAACAGGTGCTGAAAAATGTACATTATCAGAAAATAATCAATAAATGTGTTTTAAAGTTACACCGGATCAATTAAATCCAAAACATGCACTGCTTGTGAACTGTCATCAAAATGTCAATTTCCTACAATGACAAAAGAAATTACATTGGGTTTATTCCGTCTCTATACATGTTGTCTGTTCAAAGTCCCCACCTAAAAAGAAATAAAAAGACTATCTTTTCGTTATTATAAACCCGTGTCACGTGATGTGGCGCGCGCGCTGTACCTAAAATAAAAGAAAAACTTTCCAAACTAAACATGAAACTTCTCCGGTAACAATAATATAGACCCCATACAGAAACAAACAAACAAACAAACAAACAAACAAACAAACAAACAAACACCCCCCTCCACCCCCAATTCAATTAATTTTACAGGGGGAAAGACCCCCTACAATTGCTTTTTTAAAGCAATTGATTTATATTTAAGGTCTTTCCTTTTACAAAAGGGAAAGACCTTACTGTATTTCTTTTGTTTATTATTATTATTAAGGTCTTTCCTTTTACAAAAGGGAAAGACCTTACTGTATTTCTTCTGTTTATTATTATTATTATTATTATTATTATTATTATTATTATTATTCTTCCGCCAAACT
The DNA here is from genome assembly GCA_019925275.1 of Mytilus edulis. Lineage (NCBI taxonomy): Eukaryota > Metazoa > Mollusca > Bivalvia > Mytilida > Mytilidae > Mytilus > Mytilus edulis. The sequence goes on from CM034358.1 coordinate 51,502,143, forward strand.
TTGACGAAGTTAGCAGCCTAAACCGTAAGACGTGTCGCTTTCATGTTCACACATTGTATCGGTGTCATGAATACCTATCTGGAACTCACCCTGTTAGTCGAAATATTTTGTCGGTTCGGAGTAATTCCTCCGAAACCAAAAAACCTTGTTATCGTTCCAACACCGTAACCATAATAGGTAGAAAAAAAACAAAGGGTGAAATTTGTTCAGGACCAGACCCGGTTCTTCGTTACATTTGGATCGAAAAGATTCAACGACTCATTGGTAGGGTTATGCCCTATGAAAATTAACCGGTGTCGGTGGACCACCAAAACTCAGAAACCGTAAGTCGTAGAGACCTAGGATCTTCACCATTCATTATCAATTCATGTATCTTTGAAAAATATCTCAAGGTCAAATTTGTATGTTGACCTTGACCTTTGACCTTACACCTTGTTATGGATTAATATCAGCAACCATTATACTTACAGAAGTTTTAAATAGTGGAAAATGTTTGGGTCATTACCGCGCAACTTTGTTACATTTTGACCGAAGACATTTGACCTTTTTTTAAGGGGCATAAAGCCCGTTTTAGGTTTCTGAAAACACAAAATCAGCTTTTTCTATATAACCAAAGGTCCTAGACCCTTGGGGTCTTCAGTAATGGCATTGGGGACTAATGACCTTGCCAAAGGTCAAAAGGTCAAAGGTCAAGGTCATGTCCCAGAGTGCGAATTTAGTGTTTTTAACCTTATATATAGGATTTTTAGTGTGTTTTCGAGCTTTTTATGGTTGACATTGACCTTTTCAATACATTCTACGTCTGTTGGAACATGTATTTTACATTACAAAAGGAAAGACCTCTCAATTGTTCAAGAACAATTGACAGTTTAATTATTAAGGTCTTTCCTTTTCTATAAGGAAAGACCTTACTGTATTTCTTCTGATTATTATTATTATTATTATTATTATTAAGGTCTTTCCTTTTTCTATAAGGAAAGACCTTACTGTATTTCTTCTGTTTATTATTATTATTATTATTCTTCCGCCAAACTTTGACAAATTTATCCGCGTTAACCGTAAGACGTGTCGCTTTCATATTCACACTTTGTATCTGTGTCATGAATACCTATCCGGAACTCACCCTGTGAGTCGAAATATTTTGTCGGTTCGGAGTAATCCCTCCGAAACCCAAAAACCTTGTTATCGTTCCAACACCGTAACCGTAATAGGTAGAAAAAAACCGAAGGGTGAAATTTGTTCAGGACCAGACCCCGGTTCTTCGTTACATTTGGATCGAAAGGATTCAACGACTCATTGGTAGGGTTATGCCCCTCTGAAAATTAACCGGTGTCGGTTGGCCACCAAAACTCAGAAACCGTAAGTCGTAGACACCTAGGATCTTCACCAATCATCATCAATTCATGTATCTTTGAAAAATACCTCAAGGTCAAATTTGTATGTTGACCTTGACCTTTGACCTTACACCTTGTTATGGGATAATCTCAGAAACCATTATACTTACAGAAATTTTAAATAGTGGAAAATGTTTGGGTCATTATGGCGCAACTTTGTTACATTTTGACCGAAGAAATTTGACCTTTCTGTAAGGGGCATAACCCCTGATTTAGGTTTCTGAACAGACAAAATCAGCTTTTACTACATAACCAAAGGTCCTAGACCCATGGGGTCTTCAGCAATGACATTGAGGACTAATGACCTTGACAAAGGTCACAAGGTCAAAGGTCAAGGTCATGTCCCAGATAGCGAATTATGTGTTTTTGACCTTATTTTGATGATTTTTAGTGTGTTTTAAATGTTTTTAAGGTTGACCTTGACCTTTGACCTTTCAACTTGTTAGTCGATATCTCAAAAACGGTTACTCTTACAGAAATAGTAAACAGTGAAAAATGTTTAAGTGACTGAGGCACAACTTTTTTACATTTTGACCAAAAGGATTTGAAATATTCTTAAGGGGCATAACCCCCGTTAACGGTTTCTGAAAAGGTAAAATTAGCTTTAACCCTTGAACGAAAAGTCCTCGACCCATGGGGTCTTTTACAATGACATTGTTGACCAATGACCTTCACCAAGGTTACAAGGTCAAAAGCCAAGGTCATGTCCAAATTATCGAATTTGTTGTTTTTGTCATTTTTTAACGGTTTTGTGTGTGTTTGAGAGCTTTTCAATGCATTCTACGCCTATTAGAACATGTACCTTACATTTCGAAAAGGAAAGACCTCTCAATTGTTCAAGAACAATTGACATTTTAATTATTAAGGTCTTTCCTTTTACTAAAGGGAAAGACCTTACTGTATTTCTTCTGATTATTATTATTATTCTTCTTGTTCCGCCAAACTTTGACAAAATTTCCCTCCGTAACCGTAAACCATGTCGCTTTCATGTTCACACTTTGTATTGGTGTCATGAATACCTATCCGGAACTCACCCTGTGAGTCGAAATATTTTGTCGGTTCGGAGTAATCCCTCCGAAACCCAAAAACCTTGTTATCGTTCCAACACCGTAACCGTAATAGGTAGAAAAAAAATGAAGGGTGAAATTTGTTCAGGACCAGACCCCGGTTCTTCGTTACATTTGGATCGAAAAGATTCAACGACTCATTGGTAGGGTTATGCCCCTATGAAAATTAACCGGTGTCGGTTGGCCACCAAAACTCAGAAACCGTAAGTCGTAGACACATAGGATCTTCACCAATCATCATCATTTCATGTATCTTTTAAAAATACCTCAAGGTCAAATTTGTATGTTGACCTTGACCTTTGACCTAACACCTTGTTATGGGATAATCTCAGAAACCATTATACTTACAGAAGTTTTAAATGGTGGAAAATGTTTGGGTCATTATGGCGCAACTTTGTTACATTTTGACCAAAGAGATTTGACCTTTCTATAAGGGGCATAACCCTGTTTTAGGTTTTGAAAAGACAAAATCAGCTTTTACTATATAACCAAAGGTCCTAGACCCTTGGGGTCTTCAGTAATGGCATTGGGGACCAATGACCTTGACAAAGGTCAAAAGGTCAAAGGTCAAGGTCATGTCCCAGATAGCGAATTTAGTGTTTTTAACCTTATTTAAAGGATTTTTAGTGTGTTTTCGAGCTTTTTAAGGTTGACCTTGACCTTTTCAATACATTCTACGTCTGTTGGAACATGTATTTTACATTAAAAAAGGAAAGACCTCTCAATTGTTCAAGAACAATTGACAGTTTAATTATTAAGGTCTTTCCTTTTACTAAAGGGAAAGACCTTACTGTATTTCTTCTGATTATTATTATTATTATTCTTTTTGTTCCGCCAAACTTTGACGAAGTTAGCCTCCGTAACCGTAAGACGTGTCGCTTTCATGTTCACACTTTGTATCGGTGTCATGAATACCTATCTGAAACTCACCCTGTGAGTCGAAATATTTTGTCGGTTCGGAGTAATCCCCCGAAACCCAAAAACCTTGTTATCGTTCCAACACCGTAACCGTAATAGGTAGAAAAAAAATAAGTGGTGAAATTTGTTCAGGACCAGACCCCGGTTCTTCGTTACATTTGGATCGAAAAGATTCAACGACTCATTGGTAGGGTTATGCCCCTATAAAAATTAACCGGTGTCGGTTGGCCACCAAAACTCAGAAACCGTAAGTCGTAGACACCTAGGATCTTCACCAATCATCATCAATTCATGTATCTTTGAAAAATACCTCAAGGTCAAATTTGTACGTTGACCTTGACCTTTGACCTAACACCTTGTTATGGGATAATCTCAGCAACCATTATACTTACAGATGTTTTAAATAGTGGAAAATGTTTGGGTCATTACGGCGCAACTTTGTTACATTTTGACCGAAGAGATTTAACCTATTTTTAAGGGGCATAAAGCCTGTTTTAGGTTTCTGAAAAGACAAAATCAGCTTTTACTACATAACCAAAGGTCCTAGACCCATGGGGTCTTCAGCAATGACATTGGGGACTAATGACCTTGACAAAGGTCAAAAGGTCAAAGGTCAAGGTCAATTCCCATATATCTAATTATGTGTTTTTGACCTTATTTAAAGGATTTTCAGTGTGTTTTAAAGCTTTTCAATGCATTTTACGTCTATTGAAACATGTATTTTACATTATAAAAGGAAAGACCTCTCAATTGTTCAAGAACAATTGACAGTTTAATTATTATTATTATTATTATTCTTTTTGTTCCGCCAAACTTTGACGAAGTTAGCCTCCGTAACCGTAAGACGTGTCGCTTTCATGTTCACACTTTGTATCGGTGTAATGAATACCTATCCGGAACTCACCCTGTGAGTCGAAATATTTTGTCGGTTCGGAGTAATCCCTCCGAAACCAAAAACATTGTTATCGTTCCAACACCGTAACCGTAATAGGTAGAAAAAAAACAAAGGGTGAAATTTGTTCAGGACCAGACCCTGGTTCTTCGTTACATTTGGATCGAAAATATTCAACGACTCATTGGTAGGGTTATGCCCCTATGAAAATTAACCGGTGTCGGTTGACCACCAAAACTCAGAAACCGTAAGTCGTAGACACCTAGGATCTTCACCAATCATCATCAATTTATGTATCTTTGAAAAATACCTCAAGGTCAAATTTGTATGTTGACCTTGACCTTTGACCTAACACCTTGTTATGGGATAATCTCAGAAACCATTATACTTACAGAAGTTTTAAATAGTGGAAAATGTTTGAGTCATTACGGCACAACTTTGTTACATTTTGACCGAAGAGATTTGACCTTTTTTTAAGGGGCATAACACCTGTTTTAGGTTTCTGGAAAGACAAAATCATCTTTTACTATATAACCAAAGGTCCTAGACCCATGGGGTCTTCGGCAATGACATTGGGGACTAATGACCTTGACAAAGGTCAAAAGGTCAAAGGTCAAGGTCATGTCCCATATAGCGAATTTGGTGTTTTTAACCTTATTTAAAGGTTTTTCAGTGTGTTTTAAAGCTTTTCAATACATTCTACGTCTGTTTGAACATGTATTTTACATTACAAAAGGAAAGACCTCTCAATTGTTCAAGAACAATTGACAGTTTAATTATTATTATTCTTCTTGTTCCGCCAAACTTTGACAAAATTTCCCTCCGTAACCGTAAGACGTGTCGCTTTCATGTTCACACTTTGTATCGGTGTCATGAATACCTATCCGGAACTCACCCTGTGAGTCGAAATATTTTGTCGGTTCGGAGTAATCCCTCCGAAACCCAAAAACCTTGTTATCGTTCCAACACCGTAACCGTAATAGGTAGAAAAAAAATGAAGGGTGAAATTTGTTCAGGACCAGACCCCGGTTCTTCGTTACATTTGGATCAAAAAGATTCAACGACTCATTGGTAGGGTTATGCCCCTATGAAAATTAACCGGTGTCGGTTGGCCACCAAAACTCAGAAACCGTAAGTCGTAGACACATAGGATCTTCACCAATCATCATCATTTCATGTATCTTTAAAAAATACCTCAAGGTCAAATTTGTATGTTGACCTTGACCTTTGACCTAACACCTTGTTATGGGATAATCTCAAAAACCATTATATTTACAGAGGTTTTAAATGGTGGAAAATGTTTTGGTCATTATGGCGCAACTTTGTTACATTTTGACCAAAGAGATTTGACCTTTCTATAAGGGGCATAACCCCTGTTTTAGGTTTTTGAAAAGACAAAATCAGCTTTTACTATATAACCAAAGGTCCTAGACCCTTAAGGTCTTCAGTAATGGCATTGGGGACCAATGACCTTGACAAAGGTCAAAAGGTCAAAGGTCAAGGTCATGTCCCAGATAGCGAATTTAGTGTTTTTAACCTTATTTAAAGGATTTTTAGTGTGTTTTCGAGCTTTTTAAGGTTGACCTTGACCTTTTCAATACATTCTACGTCTGTTGGAACATGTATTTTACATTAAAAAAGGAAAGACCTCTCAATTGTTCAAGAACAATTGACAGTTTAATTATTAAGGTCTTTCCTTTTTCTATAAGGAAAGACCTTACTGTATTTCTTCTGTTTATTATTATTCTTTTTCCGCCAAACTTTGACGAAGTTAGCAGCCTAAACCGTAAGACGTGTCGCTTTCATGTTCTCACTTTGTATCGGTGTCATGAATACCTATCCGGAACTCACCCTGTTAGTCGAAATATTTTGTCGGTTCGGAGTAATCCCTCCGAAACCAAAAAACCTTGTTATCGTTCCAACACCGTAACCGTAATAGATAGAAAAAAAATGAAGGGTGAAATTTGTTCAGGACCAGACCCCGGTTCTTCGTTACATTTGATTCGAAAAGATTCAACGACTCATTGGTAGGGTTATGCCCCTCTGAAAATTAACCGGTGTCGGTTGGCCACCAAAACTCAGAAACCGTAAGTCGTAGACACCTAGGATCTTCACCATTCATCATCAATTCATGTTTCTTTGAAAAATACCTCAAGGTCAAATTTGTATGTTGACCTTGACCTTTGACCTAACACCTTGTTATGGGATAATCTCAGAAACCATTATACTTACAGAAGTTTTAAATAGTGGAAAATGTTTGGGTCATTATGGCGCAACTTTGTTACATTTTGACCGAAGAGATTTGACCTTTCTGTAAGGGGCATAACCCTGATTTAGGTTTCTGAAAAGACAAAATCAGCTTTTACTATATAACCAAAGGTCCTAGACCCGTGGGGTCTTCACCAATGACATTGGGGACTAATGACCTTGACAAAGGTCACAAGGTCAAAGGTCAAGGTCATGTCCCAGATAGCGAATTATGTGTTTTTGACCTTATTTTAAGCATTTTGAGTGTGTTTTAAGTGTTTTTAAGGTTGACCTTGACCTTTGACCTTTCAACTTTTTAGTCGATATCTCAAAAACGGTTAATCTTACAGAAATAGTAAACAGTGAAAAATGTTAAGGTGACTGAGGCACAACTTTTTTACATTTTGACCGAAAGGATTTGACATATTCTTAAGGGGCATAACCGCCGTTAACGGTTTCTGAAAAGGTAAAATTAGCTTTAACTCTTGAACGAAAAGTCCTAGACCCATGGGGTCTTTTACAATGACATTGTGGACCAATGACCTTGACAAAGGTCACAAGGTCAAAAGTCAAGGTCATGTCCAAATTATCGAATTTATTGTTTTTGTCATTTTTTAGCGGTTTTATGTGTGTTTGAGAGCTTTTCAATGCATTCTACGCCTATTGCAACATGTACTTTACATTTCGAAAAGGAAAGACCTCTCAATTGTTCAAGAACAATTGACATTTTAATTAAACTGTCAATTGTTCTTGAACAATTGAGAGGTCTTTCCTTTTGTAATGTAAAATACATGTTCCAACAGACGTAGAATGTATTGAAAAGGTCAAGGTCAACCTTAAAAAGCTCCAAAACACACTAAAAATCCTTTATATAAGGTTAAAAACACTAAATTCGCTATCTGGGTCATGACCTTGACCTTTGACCTTCTGACCTTTGTCAAGGTCATTAGTCCCAAATGCCATTACTGAAGACCCCAAGGGTCTAGGACCTTTGGTTATACAGTAAAAGCTGATTTTGTCTTTTCAAAAACCTAAAACAGGGGTTATGCCCTTATAGAAAGGTCAAATCTCTTTGGTCAAAATGTAACAAAGTTGCGCCATAATGACCCAAACATTTTCCACCATTTAAAACTTCTGTAAGTATAATGGTTTCTGAGATTATCCCATAACAAGGTGTTAGGTCAAAGGTCAAGGTCAACATACAAATTTGACCTTGAGGTATTTTTTAAAGATACATGAATTGATGATGATTGGTGAAGATCCTAGGTGTCTACGACTTACGGTTTCTGAGTTTTGGTGGCCAACCGACACCGGTTAATTTTCATAGGGGCATAACCCTACCAATGAGTCGTTGAATCTTTTCGATCCAAATGTAACGAAGAACTGGGGTCTGGTTCTGAACAAATTTCACCCTTCGTTTTTTTCCTACCTATTACGGTTACGGTGTTGGAACGATAACAAGGTTTTTGGGTTTCGGAGGAATTACTCCGAACAGACAAAATATTTCGACTAACAGGGTGAGTTCCAGATAGATATTCATGACACCGATACAAAGTGTGAACATGAAAGCGACACGTCTTACGGTTAAGGCTGCTAACTTCGTCAAAGTTTGGCGGAAGAATAATAATAATAATAATAATAATAAACAGAAGAAATACAGTAAGGTCTTTCCTTATAGAAAAAGGAAAGACCTTAATTAAGGTCTTTCCTTTTACAAAAGGGAAAGACCTTACTGTATTTCTTCTGTTTATTATTATTCTTCCGCCAAACTTTGACAAATTTATCCGCGTTAACCGTAAGACGTGTCGCTTTCATATTCACACTTTGTATCGGTGTCATGAATACCTATCCTGAACTCACCCTGTGAGTCGAAATATTTTGTCGGTTCGGAGTTATCCCTCCGAAACACAAAAACCTTGTTATCGTTCCAACACCGTAACCGTAATAGGTAGAAAAAAAACGAAGGATGAAATTTGTTCAGGACCAGACCCCGGTTCTTCGTTACATTTGGATCGAAAAGATTCAACGACTCTTTGGTAGGGTTATGCCCCTTTGAAAATTAACCGGTGTCGGTTGGCCACCAAAACTCAGAAACCGTAAGTCGTAAACACCTAGGATCTTCACCAATCATCATCAATTCATGTATCTTTGAAAAATACCTCAAGGTCAAATTTGTATGTTGACCTTGACCTTTGACCTAACACCTTGTTATGGGATAATCTCAAAAACCATTATACTTAGAGAAGTTTTAAATAGTGGAAAATGTTTGGGTCATTACAGCGCAACTTTGTTACATTTTGACCAAAGAGATTTAACCTTTCAATAAGGGGCATAACCCCTGTTTAAGGTTTCTGAAAAGACAAAATCAGCTTTTACTATATAACCAAAGGTCATAGACTCTTGGGGTCTTCAGTAATGGCATTGGGGACTAATGACCTTGACAAAGGTCAAAAGGTCAAAGGTCAAGGTCATGTCCCAAATAGCGAATTTGGTGTTTTTAACCTTATTTAAAGGTTTTTCAGTGTGTTTTAAAGCTTTTCAATACATTCTACGTCTATTTGAACATGTATTTTACATTACAAAAGGAAAGACCTCTCAATTGTTCAAGAACAATTGACAGTTTAATTAAGGTCTTTCCTTTTCTATAAGGAAAGACCTTACTGTATTTCTTCTGATTATTATTAAGGTCTTTCCTTTTACTAAAGGGAAAGACCTTACTGTATTTCTTCTGATTATTATTATTATTATTATTATTATTATTATTCTTTTTGTTCCGCCAAGTTAGCCTCCGTAACCGTAAGACGTGTCGCTTTCATGTTCACACTTTGTATCGGTGTCATGAATACCTATCGGGAACTCACCCTGTGAGTCGAAATATTTTGTCGGTTCGGAGTAATCCCTCCGAAACCCAAAAACCTTGTTATCGTTCCAACACCATAACCGTAATAGGTAGAAAAAAAAAAAAACGGTGAAATTTGTTCAGGACCAGACCCTGGTTCTTCGTTACATTTGGATCGAAAAGATTCAACGACTCATTGGTAGGGTTATGCCCCTATGAAAATTAACCGGTGTCGGTTGACCACCAAAACTCAGAAACCGTAAGTCGTAGACACCTAGGATCTTCACCAATCATCATCAATTTATGTATCTTTGAAAAATACCTCAAGGTCAAATTTGTATGTTGACCTTGACCTTTGACCTAACACCTTGTTATGGGATAATCTCAGAAACCATTATACTTACAGAAGTTTTAAATGGTGGAAAATGTTTGGGTCATTATGGCGCAACTTTGTTACATTTTAACCAAAGAGATTTGACCTTTCTATAAGGGGCATAACCCCTGTTTTAGGTTTTTGAAAAGACAAAATCAGCTTTTACTATATAACCAAAGGTCCTAGACCCTTGGAGTCTTCAGTAATGGCATTGGGAAACCAATGACCTTGACAAGGTCAAAGGTCAAGGTCATGTCCCAGATAGCGAATTTAGCTTATTTAAACGATTTTCAGTGTTTCTTTTAAATGCTTTTCAATACATTCTACGTCTATTTGAACATTTATTTTACATTACAAAAGGAAAGACCTCTCAATTGTTCAAGAACAATTGACAGTTTAATTATTATTTTTTTGTTCCGCCAACTTTGACGAAGTTAGCAGCCTTAACCGTAAGACGTGTCGCTTTCATGTTCACACTTTGTATCGGTGTCATTAATACCTATCTGAAACTCACCCTGTTAGTCGAAATATTTTGTCGGTTCGGAGTTATCCCTCCGAAACCCAAAAACCTTGTTATCGTTCCAACACCGTAACCGTAATAGGTAGAAAAAAAACAAAGGGTGAAATTTGTTCAGGACCAGACCCCGGTTCTTCGTTACATTTGGATCGAAAAGATTCAACGACTCATTGGTAGGGTTATGCCCCTATGAAAATTAACCGGTGTCGGTTGACCACCAAAACTCAGAAACCGTAAGTCATAGACACCTAGGATCTTCACCATTCATCATCAATTCATGTATCTTTGAAAAATACCTCAAGGTCAAATTTGTATGTTGACCTTGACCTTTGACCTAACACCTTGTTATCAATACAACTCAGTAACCTTAATACTTACAGAAGTTTTAAATAGTGGAAAATGTTTGGGTCATTATGGCGCAACTTTGTTACATTTTGATCAAAGAGATTTGACCATTTTTTAAGGGGCATAACCCCTGTTTTAGGTTTCTGGAAAGACAAAATCAGCTTTTACTATATAACCAAAGATCCTAGAACCATGGGGTCTTCAGCAATGACATTGGGGACTAATGACCTTGACAAGGTCAAAAGGTCAAAGGTCAAGGTCATGTCCCAAATCGCGAATTATGTGTTTTTGACCTTATTTAAAGGATTTTTAGTGCATTTTTAACCTTTTTAAGGTTGACCTTGACCTTTCAATACATTCTACGTGTATTGAAACATGTATTTTACATTACAAAAGGAAAGACCTCTCAATTGTTCAAGAACAATTGACAGTTTAATTATTATTATTATTCTTCCGTTAAACTTTGATGAAGTTAGCCTCCGTAACCGTAAGACGTGTCGCTTTCATGTTCACACTTTGTATCGGTGTCATGAATATCTATCCGGAACTCACCCTGTTAGTCGAAATATTTTGTCGGTTCGGAGTAATCCCTCCGAAACCCAAAAACCTTGTTATCATTCCAACACCGTAACCGTAATAGGTACAAAAAAAACAAAGGGTGAAATTTGTTCAGGACCAGACTCCGGTTCTTCGTTACATTTGGATCGAAAAGATTCAACGACTCATTGGTAGGGTTATGCCCCTATGAAAATTAACCGGTGTCGGTTGGCCACCAAAACTCAGAAACCGTAAGTCGTAGACACCTAGGATCTTCACCATTCATCATCAATTCATGTATCTTTGAAAAATACCTCAAGGTCAAATTTGAATGTTGACCTTGACCTTTGACCTAACACCTTGTTATCAATACAACTCAGTAACCATTATACTTACAGAAGTTTTAAATAGTGGAAAATGTTTGGGTCATTATGGCGCAACTTTGTTACATTTTGACCAAAGAGATTTGACCCTTTTTTAAGGGGCATAACCCCTGTTTTAGGTTTCGGGAAAGACAAAATCAACTTTTACTATATAACCAAAGGTCCTAGACCCATGGGGTCTTCAGCAATGACATTTGGGACTAATGACCTTGACAAAGATCAAAAGGTCAAAGGTCAAGGTCATGTCCCAGATAGCGAATTTAGTGTTTTTAACCTTATATAAAGGATTTTTAGTGTGTTTTCGAGCTTTTTAAGGTTGACCTTGACCTTTTCAATACATTCTACGTCTGTTGGAACATGTATTTTACATTACGAAAAGGAAAGACCTCTCAATTGTTCAAGAACAATTGACAGTTTAATTAAGGTCTTTCCTTTTACAAAAGGGAAAGACCTTACTGTATTTCTTCTGTTTATTATTATTAGGTCTTTCCACTTTTCCGTGGAAAGACCTATTGGTTTTCTTCTGATTATTATTATTTTTTTTCTTCCGCCAACTTTTTGATCCTTCGCAATTTTTTTGTTTCGCAAGATGTCGCTTAGATATATGGTATATGATATCGAGCAATTAATACGCTTTTGAAACTGACACCGCGTAACCAAAATCTTTTCAATGTAAGAGTTATCTCCCCGAACACTGTTTTTCTTGTGATCGCTTAATATTCGCAACCGTATAAGAAACCGACAAATTTATTTTACCAAATTGCTCGTTATATCCTCAGGATGATTTGATTTGTTTTGACCGAAGCTATCCGGAGACTCCATATGAGAGTTATTTCCCCTTTTATATTTGATATAAGTGATATGCAATTTTAACTGGAAAACCATAAGTGTTAGAGGCCTAGGGTCTTTTGTTTTGAGGTCCTTGGTCCAAAAAATTGAAAATGAGTTCAAGGTCAAAGGTCAAGGTCATGATCAAAATTTTGATTTTGGCTTGTTATCTCTTATTTTCAGAAATCATATAAGATATTGACAAAATATTTTCATAAAATTGTTAGTTACGACATGTAGTAACACATAAATTTTAGTCGAAAGGGTACGTAGACATTTGACGTGAGTTTTCCCCCTTATATCTAATATCATATGTATGGTAATATAACTCATAAACAATATAAAGTAGAGGACTAAAGTCTTTTGATTTGAGGTCCTTGGTTGATGACCTTGAAATTGAGCTCAAGGTCATTGGCAAAATTAACGTTCTAGATTTTGACCTTTGCTTTTACCTCATATGTATACATGATAAAGACATGGGACTTTTTGCAATAGGTTGCAAGCAATGTGACCTTGTAAAAGCCAACCGGAAGTGACCTTTTGTTTACCGGAAGTAGCTATTTTTTGTTCTAAATAAATGTAAAAGTATAAAGAACCATATATTTTTGGAATCAGTGTCAATTAAACTATCAAACTATACCGGAAATTACGTCATTTGAACCGGAAGTAAACAATTATCTCCCTTATCTATATCTTTTTCCATAGAAACCATACATTTTTGGAATCAACGTTCAATAAGCTGTCATTTGACGGTTCAATTGACATTTAAAACCAAATTTTTAATATTTTCATATAAAAAAAGATCCTTACTGGTGGAAAGACCATCAATGGTTCTCTGAACAATTGGTTTTTAATTATTATTATTATTCTTCCGCCAAACTTTGACACAGTTAGCCTCCGTAACCGTAAGACGTGTCGCTTTCTTGTTCACACTTTGTATCGGTGTCATGAATATCTATACAGAACTCACCCTATTAGTCGAAATATTTTGTCGGTTCGGAGTAATCCCTCCGAAACCAAAAAACCTTGTTATCGTTCCAACACCGTAACCGTAATAGGTAGAAAAAAAACAAAGGGTGAAATTTGTTCAGGACCAGACTCCGGTTCTTCGTTACATTTGGATCGAAAAGATTCAACGACTCATTGGTAGGGTTATGCCCCTATGAAAATTAACCGTGTCGGTGGACCACCAAAACTCAGAAACCGTAAGTCGTAGAGACCTAGGATCTTCACCAATCATCATCAATTCATGTATCTTTGAAAAAAACCTCAAGGTCAAATTTGTATGTTGACCTTGACCTTTGACCTAACACCTTGTTATGGGATAATCTCAGAAACCATTATACTTACAGAAGTTTTAAATAGTGGAAAATGTTTGAGTCATTATGGCGCAACTTTGTTACATTTGACCAAAGAGATTTGACCTTTCTATAAGGGGCATAACCCCTGTTTTAGGTTTCTGGAAAGACAAAATCAGCTTTTACTATATAACCAAAGGTCCTAGACCCTTGGGGTCTTCAGTAATGGCATTGGGGACTGATGACCTTGACAAAGGTCAAAAGGTCAAAGGTCAAGGTCATGTCCCAGATAGTGAATTTAGTGTTTTTAACCTTATATAAAGCATTTTTAGTGTGTTTTTGAGCTTTTTAAGGTTGACCTTGACCTTTTCAATACATTCTACGTCTGTTGGAACGTGTATTTTACATTACAAAAGGAAAGACCTCTCAATTGTTCAAGAACAATTGACAGTTTAATTAAGGTCTTTCCTTTTCTATAAGGAAAGACCTTACTGTATTTCTTCTGATTATTATTATTATTCTTTTTGTTCCGCCAAACTTTGACGAAGTTAGCAGCCTTAACCGTAAGACGTGTCGCTTTCATGTTCACACTTTGTATCGGTGTGATGAATACCTATCTGAAACTCACCCTGTTAGTCGAAATATTTTGTCGGTTCGGAGTTATCCCTCCGAAACCCAAAAACCTTGTTATCGTTCCAACACCGTAACCGTAATAGGTAGAAAAAAAACAAAGGGTGAAATTTGTTCAGGACCAGACCCCGGTTCTTCGTTACATTTGGATCGAAAAGATTCAACGACTCATTGGTAGGGTTATGCCCCTATGAAAATTAACCGGTGTCGGTTGACCACCAAAACTCAGAAACCGTAAGTCGTAGACACCTAGGATCTTCACCATTCATCATCAATTCATGTATCTTTGAAAAATATCTCAAGGTCAAATTTGTATGTTGACCTTGACCTTTGACCTAACACCTTGTTATCAATACAACTCAGTAACCTTAATACTAACAGAAGTTTTAAATAGTGGAAAATGTTTGGGTCATTATGGCGCAAATTTGTTACATTTTGACCAAAGAGATTTGACCATTTTTTAAGGGGCATAACCCCTGTTTTAGGTTTCTGGAAAGACAAAATCAGCTTTTACTATATAACCAAAGTTCCTAGAACCATGGGGTCTTCAGCAATGACATTGGGGACTAATGACCTTGACAAGGTCAAAAGGTCAAAGTTCAAGGTCATGTCCCAAATCGCGAATTATGTGTTTTTGACCTTATTTAAAGGATTTTTAGTGCATTTTTAACCTTTTTAAGGTTGACCTTGACCTTTCAATACATTCTACTTGTATTGAAACATGTATTTTACATTACAAAAGGAAAGACCTCTCAATTGTTCAAGAACAATTGACAGTTTAATTATTATTCTTTTTGTTCCGCCAAACTTTGACAAAATTTCCCTCCGTAACCGTAAACCATGTCGCTTTCATGTTCACACTTTGTATCGGTGTCATGAATACCTATCTGGAACTCACCCTGTGAGTCGAAATATTTTGTCGGTTCGGAGTAATCCCTCCGAAACCCAAAAACCTTGTTATCGTTCCAACACCGTAACCATAATAGGTAGAAAAAAAACGAAGGGTGAAATTTGTTCAGGACCTGACCCCGGTTCTTCGTTACATTTAGATCGAAAAGATTCAAAGACTCATTGGTAGGGTTATGCCCCTATGAAAATTAACCGGTGTCGGTTGGCCACCAAAACTCAGAAACCGTAAGTCGTAGACACCTAGGATCTTCACCAATCATCATCAATTTATGTATCTTTGAAAAATACCTCAAGGTCAAATTTGTATGTTGACCTTGACCTTTGACCTAACACCTTGTTATGGGATAATCTCAAGAACCATTATACTTACAGAAGTTTTAAATAGTGGAAAATGTTTGGATCATTATGGCGCAACTTTGTTACATTTTGACCAAAGAGATTTGACCTTTCTATAAGGGGCATAACCCCTGTTTTAGGTTTCTGAAAACACAAAATCAGCTTTTACTATATAACCAAAGGTCCTAGACCCTTGGGGTCTTCAGTAATGGCATTGGGCACTAATGACCTTGACAAAGGTCAAAAGGTCAAAGGTCAAGGTCATGTCCCAGATAGCGAATTTAGTGTTTTTAACCTTATATAAAGGATTTTTAGTGTGTTTTCGAGCTTTTTAAGGTTGACCTTGACCTTTTCAATACATTCTACGTCTGTTGGAACATGTATTTTACATTAAAAAAGGAAAGACCTCTCAATTGTTCAAGAACAATTGACAGTTTAATTAGGTCTTTCCACTTTTCTGTGGAAAGACCTATTGTTTTTCTTCTGATTATTTTTTTTTTCTTCCGCCTAATTTTGTTCTTGCGATAAACATTTGTTTCGCAATATGTCGCTTAGATATTTTGTATATGATGTCGAACAGTTTATGCGCTTTTGAAATTTACCCTGCGTAAACGAATACTTTTCTTTGTAGGAGTTATCTCCCCAAACACTGTTTTCCTTGTTATCGCATCTCCTTCGCAACCGTAAAAGATTATGACAAATTTATTTTACAAAATTGCTCGTTATATCCTTGGCATGATTTGTCCTATTTTGACCGAAGCGATATGACCGCTCCATATGAGAGTTATTTCCCCTTATGCATCTGATATAAGTGATATGAATTTCTATCTTATAAATCATAAGTGATAGAGACCTAGGATCTTTTGATTTGAGGTCCTTGGTCCCAAAAAATGAAAATTAGGTCAAGGTCAAAGGTCAAGGTCATATTCTAATATTGAATTTGGCTTATTTTCACTTATATCCAAAGACTGTATAAGATATCAACAAGTTATTTTTACTAAATTGTTAGTTGCGACATGTCGTAAGATGTAAATTTTGATTGCAAGCGTACGTTGAATGTAAAAGGGAGTTTTCTCCCCTCTTGTATTTAAAAATACGCGTTTGGTGATATAACTCATTAACTAAATATAATTAAGACCTATGGTCTTTTGATTTGAGGTCCTTGGTTTATGACCTTGAAATTAATCTCAAGGTCATAGCTTAATTTGACGTTCTAGATTTTGACCTTTGCTTTTATTCTATATGTATACATGATAAAGATATACAACTTTAAGAAAAAGGTATCAAACCATTTAACCTTGAAAAAAACAACCGGAAGTGACCTTTTGTAAACCGGAAGTAGCTTTTTTTTTGTACTTTATTAATATAAAAGTATATAGAACCAGATATTTTTGGAATTAGTGTCAAGTAAATATTCAAATATAATCGGAAGTAACATTTTTCAAACCGGAAGTAACAAATTATCTCCCTTATTTAAAAAAAAATGTATGGAAACAATATATTTTTGGAATCAGCTTACTAGGAGCTATCATTTGACGATTGAAATGACATTTTAAACTTAGGTTCACAACTTTTCATATCAAAATACATTGTTTTGATGGAAAGACCTTCAATTGTTCTCTGAACAATTGGTTTTTAATTTTATTTGTTATCGGTTTTTTTGTGTGTATCATTGACGTATAAGACAACCTGAATCTTCTTTATACAAATTTAAAATATACTAGATGGCAATTATGACACAAAATAACTAAATTAAACTTACAGTAGAAGAAAGATAATGAACATCGCTTTTATAGTCTTCTAAATATCGAAGACACGTGGTCTTTTTAAAAATGATGTAAATTTATAAAGGAAACAACAAACAAAATAGTTCGAATATTTATATTGGAAAAAGTAACGGTGTGTAAATCATAACAATTATTTTATTTCAACGAAAATCAAACTGTTGAATTTTTCCGCTGCGAGCAAATTTTTAATTTTGGTTGTATTTTTAAAATCATTAAATCTTGTATTCTTGTTGGAAGCTGCACTGTGTAGTTTATACTCGTTTTTTTTAATGCCACACAAATCCAACACAGACAAAAAAAAATGGTAGGTTCAAGAAATAATTGATGCAAACTATACTTTATTGTAGTTTTAACATGGGTAGGCATTATATTCGTGATTATTTTTGCCCGAGCGATATCGAAAAACTATTATAAAAAGTGTCCTAGTTCAGTGAAAATGTACGTCATACTTATTTCCTAAACAAATAAATAAACAAACATTAATTAACATACAACACTACCAAAGGCCAGAGACTCCTTACTTGTATGATTTTGTAAAAAAATGCATCTTTTTAAAATAGTCGAAAGCAAATTATTGTCTGTCCAATGGAAAAGTCGAAGCCCAAAAAAGATGAACAGTGCATTATAGAAACATAGAAGCTGGTTGCAAAAGTTGACGACAAGATCTATTTATAACTTGAGTATGGCCTAATACTATTAAATAAATATATTTATAGCAATTCCCTTGATACGAAAGATCTACATGTTGCCTTGGGCTTTTTTTTTTCTTTTTTTTTTGGCTCTTTGGTTGGGTTTTTGTCTCAATGACAATTCAATTTTCATTCTTATCATAGATATAACTGCATGTTAAAATAAGAATATGTAGTGTGATAGACAATCAGACACATTCTTTCCAGGGACTAACAGGCGTTATCAAGCTATAGGTCCCCGTATGGCCTTCGACCATTAGCAAAATACACACTTTATAGAACGAAAGCTCCAAGAGGTCTTGGCATGAAAAAAACAAACATAAAAGATGAGCGGAAAAAAAAATAGGGATACCGCATGGAAATTGGAAAATGGTCCGCAACATTAATTTAGTCAACTCACTTAGTTGAAATTAAAGACCTGGCGAATTTTAGCCTTTTGCAATGGATGTGATGTATGTTTAAAAAAAATCATGGTTTGTTTGGACATTTTAATAAATCAAGTCTTGGTTTTAAATTATTTGCAAGTAAGTTTTAAGTCATGAACAAATAATCACTCACAGAAAGACGTCAAATCCATCAACAAAAGAAAAAAAATAATAGACGACCGACAACGCACAGAATATCATGTATGTGTTCCGGACCATATGAGTATTTGGACCATACGCATATATCATGACCATAAGGGTATACTAATATGGTCCAACCATACACGTATGGTCCGACCGTACGCGAATGACGGGTATGGTCATGCGCGTATGGTCCAAATACTCATAAGGTCCGGAACATATTTTATTTGCGATCACAAATGCACGAAGACGTCCATTTCTATGTAAATTGGGTCGATTTTTTTATATAGATAAGATGAATGCGTTTCTGTTGCCAAGTGTTTTTCACAAGTATAGTAGCAGTATAGTAGAACGGTTTAAGTTTCCTATATACACCAAATGATACATTTTGCCAATACAATAACGTAAATGCATGCAAATTTCACAAGGTTTAATCCAAATAGCTTTCTTACTATCCAATAACTTTCAAGTACGAAAAAGACAGGGCAGAAGTATATTTTGTCTTTATGTTTCGTATTTGCACAACTTTTGAAAGTGGATTATGCATTCGTTCTAAAATAAAATTAGACCAGATAAAAGTTAAAAGATTACATAACTCGACAATCGCAATTGTTAAATCGCTTTGACATCCGAAAAAGATAATCAATCAATACATGCATTGCAACTTTTAAAGCCAGTAAGTCGTTCTTTTTTCTGAAAGAACATGGCTTTGCGATATCTTATTATGAAAATTGATTGTCGAAACATAACAAAAACACAAGTAAAGGACGTTTAATTAATCAATATAAATCAAAACACAAATTCCTGATTAGTATTTCGAATGAAGTATTTTATATAGGCGTTGAGAACCTTTGGTGACCCCACGGTTTAAATGTTTACATTAAGGACGTCGTGAGCAATGGGCGTTATAGACGAACGTTCACCTAATCTGTCCCAGTCAATGGGATATTAAAGTGCGCCAATCAATGTCCACAGCCACACTGTTTATATGAATTCGATTCTATTTGGTATATGATATCGAACAGTTTATGCGCTTTTGAAATTTACCCTGCGTAACCGAATACTTTTCTTTGTAGGAGTTATCTCCCCAAACACTCTTTTTCTTGTGATCACGACTCCTTCGCAACCGTAAGAGATTACGACAAATTTATTTTATTAAATTGCTCGTTATATCCTTCGCATGATTTGTCCAATTTCGACCGAAGCAATATGAACGCTCCATATGAGAGTTATTTCCCCTTTTGTATTTTAAATTTTGAAATGTATTTTAAACTGGAACACCATAAGTGATAGAGACCTAGGATCTTTTGATTTCAGGTCCTTGGTCCAAAAAAAGGAAAATTAGGTCAAGGTCAAAGGTCAAGGTCATATTCTAATTTTTGAATTAGGCTTATTTCCACTCATTTCCAGAAACCGTATAAGATATCGACAAATTATTTTGACTAAATTGTTAGTTGCGACATGTCGTAACTTAATAATTTTAGTTGAAAAATGCGTAGACAATGAATGGGAGTTTTTTGCCCCTATCATATCTAAAATTATGTGTAAAGTGATATAACTTATTAACCATACGTATTAGAGACCTAGGGTCTTTTGATTTGATATCCTCAGTTTGTGACCCTCAAATTGAGGTCAAGGTTATAGGTTAATTTGACGTTCTAGATTTTGACCTTGGCTTTAAATTCATATCTATACATCATAAAGCCATATGAACTGACATTTTAGACTGATTTTAATATTTTAATATCAAAATAGATATTCACTGGTGGAAAGACCTTCAATTGTTCTCTGAACAATTGGTTTTTAATTATTATTATTCTTTTTCCGCCAAACTTTGACAAATTTAGCCGCGTTAACCGTAAGACGAGTCGCTTTCATATTCACACTTCGTATCACTGTCATGAATACCTATCTGGAACTCACCCTGTGAGTCGAAATATTTTGTCGGTTCGGAGTAATCCCTCCGAAACCCAAAAACCTTGTTATCATTCAAACACCGTAACCGTAATAGGTAGAAAAAAAACGAAGGGTGAAATTTGTTCAGGACCAGACCCCGGTTCTTCGTTACATTTGGATCGAAAAGATTCAACGACTCATTGGTAGTGTTATGCCCCTTCTAAAATTAACCGGTGTCGGTTGGCCACCAAAACTCAGAAACCGTAAGTCGTAGACACCTAGGATCTTCACCATTCATCATCAATGTATGTGACTTTGAAAAATACCTCAAGGTCAAATGTGTATGTTGACCTTGACCTTTGACCTAACACCTTGTTATGGGATAATCTCAGCAACCATTATACTTACAGAAGTTTTAAATAGTGGAAAATGTTTGGGTTATTACGGCGCAATTTTGTTACATTTTGACCGAAGAGATTTGACCTTTTTTTAAGGGGCATAAAGCCTGTTTTAGGTTTCTGAAAAGACAAAATCAGCTTTTACTATATAACCAAAGGTCCTAGAACCCATGAGGTCTTCAGCAATGACATTGGGGACTAATGACCTTGACAAAGGTCAAAAGGTCAAAGGTCAAGGTCATGTCCCAGATTGCGAATTTAGTGTTTTTAACCTTATATAAATGATTTTAGTGTGTTTTCAAGCTTTTTAAGGTTGACCTTGACCTTTGACCTTTCACTTTTTATTGGATATCTCAAAAACTATTATACTTACACAAATAGTAAATAGTGCAAAATGTTCAGGACATTGGGGACTATTGACCTTGATAAAAGTCAAAAGGTCAAAGGTCAAGGTCATGTCCCAAATAGCGGATTATGTGTTTTTGACCTTATTTAAAAGGGTTTAAGAGTGTAATAAAGCTTTTCAATACATTCTACGTCTATTGGAACATGTATTTTACATAACAAAAGGAAAGACCTCTCAATTGTTCAAGAACAATTGACATTTTAATTTTTCTCTTGTTGTTTTCAGACTTTGATGAATGCGGAGGACATAAACATAAGTATTGTGATCACATTTGTTCCAACTTTAATGGATCTTATAGCTGTTCCTGTTACCCTGGTTACCAGCAGCATGATGGGATACACTGCAGATCTAGAGCAAAGGATGGTACGTTGTTTTTGATTGGCTATCTATTTTTAGGAACTCCTCTAATATATAGCTATATTGAATGGTTTTACACTAGTAATTTTGGGGCCCTTTATAGCTTGTTGTTCGGTGTGAGCCAAGGCTCCGTGTTGAAGGCCGTACTTTAACCTATAATGGTTTACTTTTTAAATTGTTATTTGGATGGAGAGTTGTCTCATTGGCACTCACACCACATCTTCCTATATCTATATATGGCTGAAATTAAGGAACAACAGTAATATATTTGCAACATATAGTTGTGGATTTGACTTACAAATATCAGATACATTGTCTATGCAATTTTGTTATGTGAAAAAATAAATTTGATAACAACAACAAAAAAACAACAGTAAAATGGCTAATTGATGGTGGAACTTTCAAAGTTTTGTTGTTCCTATTCCCATTCAATACTTGTTAGTTGTTAAAATCGTGGCAAATACTCCATAAATGTAGACTGTTGGCCAAATATTCAATAGTGTCTGGTGAATTGATGTGGGATGTCATTTAATCATAGTGTGTTGCAAGTCGTATTGCATTAGAATGATTAATCACTATCCTGATTAATCACATTTCCCCTTTTTATCAGAATCTAAGGACTTTTTTTTATAATCATGATAATGTCTATGAACCCCTGAATTTTATTTTACACATTTCTGATACATTTTAATAACTTCCTTTGATATTATTTTCTTTATTTTGTGGAAATGTGCTTGCAGCAAATGAAAGATAGCAGGACAATTTTGGGGGTGTACAAAAATATGTGTCAACCTGATACAATTGGAGTGTTATATTGTAAAATGATTGTATTGTAGAAATTATGAATTCAATTATAAAAATATGTATTATTTATTCGTTACTTCAGGCGCACCAAGGAAATTGTTTGTTGCTATTGGTAACAAGGTCATTAAAATGGACCCAACAGGAAGTGATCAGGAGGATGTCTTAAAAGTAGAAGTTGATGACCTAGATTTTGACATCAAAAGAAACCTCATGTTCTGGATTGACGGGGAAGAGAAAAAGGTAAAATAATGCAAAAGCTTTTCTTCCCTTTGTTATGGTTGAAGCAATAGACCACTTTTGAGTTCATCCGTCACTGGAAAAAACTCATCAATTATACACGCCTTTATGACGTCATTTACCAGAAAGAGGAGGTCGCCTGTATCCCTGCACTATTTGTTCATAAGGGTTTGTTACTCGTGCTGTGTGGATTCAGTAGAATGTGTTCCCGTGCCTGTAGTGTATAAAATTGAGAATGGAAATGGGGACTGTGTCAAAGAGACAACAACCTGACCAAATAAAAAAACAACAGCAGAAGGTCGCCAACAGGTCTTCAATGTAGCGAGAAATTCCCGCATCCTGAGGTGTCCTTCAGCTGGCCCCTAAACAAATATATACTAGTTCAGTGATAATGAACGCCATACTAATTTCCAAATTGTACACAAGAAACTCAAATTAAAATAATACAAGACTAACAAAGGCCAGAGGCTCCTGACTTGGGACAGGCGCAAAAATGCGGCGGGGTTAAACATGTTTGTGAGATCTCAACCCTCCCCCTATACCTCTAACCAATGTAGAAAAGTAAACGCATAACAATATGCACATTAAAATTCAGTTCAAGAGAAGTCCGAGTCTGATGTCAGAAGATGTAACCAAAGAAAATAAACAAAATGACAATAATACATAAATAACAACAGACTACTAGCAGTTAACTGACATTTCAGCTCCAGACTTCAATTAAACTGACTGAAAGATTATGATTTCATCATATGAACATCAGGCACAATCCTTCCCATTAGGGGTTTAGGATCATACCATCATAACATATATGAGAAGAACATAACGCATATATGCCCTTATATTTTTACAGTTAGTTTTTTTTTGTTTCTGAGAGAACTGTCTACTTTTTCCTAATATCATGATTAATGTTCTATTTGTACCCCCGCTTTAAAAAAGGGGGGTATACTGTTTTACCTCTGTCTGTCCGTCCGTCAGTCCGTCCGTCCGTCAGTCCGTCCGTCCGTCAGTCCGTCAGTCAGTCCGTCCCATGAAACTTTCGTCACATTTTTCTCAGGAACTACACATCCACCCTTTCTGTAATTTGGTATCAACATTTATATATGTCAGCCATACCGTGTGATGCGTTTTCAGATTCATCATTCATCGACTTCCTGTTTACCGAGCACTTGTATGATTTTACACATGATAGCCAAGTTGAAAATTTTCGTCACATTTTTCTCAGGAACTACAATACAAGGATTTCTGAAATTTGGTTTCAGAGTTTATCTAAGTCAGCTTTACCGTGTGATGCGTTTTCAGATTGATCACTTGACAACTTCCTGTTAACCGAACACTTGTATGATTTTACACTTGATAGCCAAGTTGAAAATTTTCGTCACATTTTTCTCAGGAACTACAATACAAGCATTTCTGAAATTTGGTTTCAGGGTTTATCTAAGTCAGCTATACCGTGTGATGCGTTTTCAGATTCATCACTCGACAACTTCCTGTTTACCGAACACTTGCATATTTTTACACTATTAATATTATCCACTTGCGGCGGGGGTATCATCAGTGAGCAGCAGCTCACAGTTTCACTTGTTTTATACTGTCTTGTCATTTTGGTCTCTTGTAGAGAATTGTCTCATTGGCAATCATACCACATCTTCTTTTTTTATATGATATTAACTTTCAAGTTTGTGTGACCAAAAGCTACTTTCAATCAAAATTTTGATAATACCTTTAACTAAAGATTTAACCCAATTCACGCTTGACAGAAAGATGGACTTAACCAAAACATATCATGCCCCTCTCTTATTGGAGGGGGCATACAAATCTAAAACTTAGGTTATCAGTACTGTATTATATATGCCAAGTTAGAGGTTAGACTCAGATTTCACAGTTCAGTGAACATGAAAATGTGAAAGAAAATACACATTCATTATTTACAGAACTGTTAAATATATATGCAAAATTAGGGTTTCATGAAAAATTAAAAGTTTCCAAGCAAGGAAATGTGTTCATGTAATTGTTCATAGTATCTTTATATATATCCACTTATGTTCTAATTCGTAACCTCAACCGAACATAAAACATTTATCAATATAATACAAAACTCTCACATGGGAGTAGCCACTTGCTAAAGTCAAGTGCATTTTTATTTAGGTAATAAGTACACGTAATTCATTTTCTATCAATGAGAATTATGAAAATTGTCTGTCTCTAACTAGCACTGCAACATCCATATTTGCGACTTCACTTAGACTATCAACCTGTAAATAAATAATTTTTATAATTATTTATTTTGAAAAAAGCATCTAGATCACTTGACTGCAATGACTCAAATGACTTTAAGTACTATCGAACCACCCATGCATGAAATTCTTCCCGTATACTTTATATATCCAATCAAACAGACCTTTCTATTAATAGCATAAACACATGTTCTGTACCAAACATAACAAACTAGCATCGATATATGTAGAACTTTGATAAATATAAATATGTTCTTGTGTCAGATGTTGTATTATTTTTGTTACCTTATTATATAATAAATTGAGAGCAGTTATTCATTCAATATAATCTTGATAGTTGTTACTGATTTTCTTTACAGATATATGAAAAAAATATTCGAACATTAGTTAAAAGTGTTCTACCTATCAAAAGTTTATATAGACCAACATCATTTGCATATGACTGGATTGCTCAGAATATTTATTATGTGGATGAAAGGGCAAAGATCATTGGTGTATATTCCTACACAACAAAGAAACAGAGAGATGTTATCAGCGATAATCTCCAGATTCCACGAGGATTAGCTGTAGATCCAAATGCTGGGTTAGTAGACTACTGTGGATTTATTAATATTCGTTGATTACCAATTTTCATGGATTTTGTTGGTTCAGGTTAACCATGAATTAAAATGTTTAACAATTTGTAAATTTTCTATATGATTTGTATGCAGAGATTGGCATAACCATAAAATCAAATATCCACGAAAATGCAATTTTTCGTCAATCCACAAAAAACTGATACCCACGAAAAATAAATGAATCCTCAGTATTATTTCTGTTTAAATTATTTACACTATTTTAGACTTTATCTACTTGAAATAATTGGATGCTTGACAGAAATGAATGAAAAATATAGAGATAATCATTTACAGCCAAATTATCTCAAAAATAAGTTCCATTATATATATACATGTACTACAAATTTGTAACAGTTTGGGCCCACTGACTGCCTAAGAGGGGGCCCGATCCCATCACGCTTCAGTGATTCCCTATATAATCAACCAACCAACCCCGGGCCCCCCTTAATCTGCCTCTGACAATTTCATCAACTATAATAGGAAAACCAGGAAACAACAGAAACACAGAAGTGCAACAAAATACCAAAACGACAATGCAACACATACAGCTCTATAATGAGCCTGACACTGAGAACTGTCAATTGTACAGTAGAACGTAGGGAAAATGTGCTTCTATGATCTCTCTAAAATCTTAAATGTTGCAGAAAATTATAAGCTTGAATGTTAAAGAAGGCAGGCCTGTTTTAAGGGAGCTAAATCTGTGAATGAGTAGTAGTGTAAAATAGAAATGAAAAAAATCTGTGTTACTCTTCTTTTCAAGAGTTGTTTCCCTTACCAAGGTCTCCTCTCTAAAATATTGTGGATTTATTATTATTCGTTGGATACCAATTTTAGTGGGTTTCGTGGATACAGGTGAACTACGAATTTAAAGGTTCAACGAAATACAAATTTCTATTCGGTTGTAACTTGTATGCAGACTTTTGCAGAACCACAAAACCACTTATCCACAAAAAGGCAAATTTTCCACAGTACACACAAAAAAAGTTAATCCACATTTAAGTTAAATATTAATGATAATGACAATTTCTGTCAGTCATCTTATTGAAACAAATTTATATTGTCTTCTTATTTTTCCAGATACATGTTCTTTTCTGACTATGGTAGTAAACCTCATCATGATGCCAGAATTGAGAGAGCTTTTATGAATGGTAGTCATAGATACACATTCCCAATAAAGAAGGTGGTGGCTCCATCTAGTATTACATTAGATTTAGTTACTAAACGGCTGTATTGGACAGACTACCGGTTGGACCATATTGGCTGTGTGGATTATGATGGAAAGTTTAGGTAAAATATGATAAGTTTTTGAGAACACAAATGTGCTGCGGAATGTCTCCTTATTATATGATTAAAAAAAATAATGAACATTAATGAAAAAAAGCCCAAAAAACTTGGATGAAGAATAACATCTGCAACACAGGTTACTAAATATCAATATGGAATGATATATGTATCACTTGCCTTTCAACTTTGAGGTTGTGAGTTTGAATCCCTCTTATGGCAGGTGGGCTCCACTCCTATCATAAATGACTAGGATTGTCAGTTTTTCTACCACAGGTTTATGGTTCTCTAGGGGCAACTCCCTCAAACCAATAGAAACTTACTTCCACAAAATATCAAAATAGTGCTAAAAGTACAGGCTTTAAACGCTAATTGATATTTCAATATGAGGATATATATCAACAAAAATTGCTCCCTACCAAAGAAAAGAATATCATATATGCATATTTTCCAGGAAAAAACATGAAAAACACACTTACAAATAAGGAAAATATATGAAACACACACTATCAAGGAATCAAAATCCAGTTCACTCGTATAAGGTGTAGCCATTGATAGAGAACTCATGTTATATTTCAGTTTTATGGTACTGTCTGGTGGTTCCAATATCCCAGCAGCGGTCAGTCTGACCCTCCTAGATGACAAATTATACTGGGCAGACAGGACTCAGATAGGAATCTCTAGAATTGACAAGCTTGGCAAAAATAAAGTGGCATCCATATTCAGAGACAAAAAAGCACAACCTAATGCCGTTGTAGCTTATCATACCTCATTACAACCAATAGGTAAGTTTGATAGACAGTGATAAAAGGTAAAATCACAAAAAATACCAAACACAGTGGACAATTAAAATGGAAAGTTCCTATTCAAATGGCAAAATCAAAAGCTCAAACACATCAAACGAATGGATAAGTACTGTCATATCCCTGACTTGGTATAGGCCTTTTCTTATGTAGAAAATGGTGGATTAAACCTGGTTATTGAATTAATTATTGATCAATTCTCATCTTGTTATGTCATATGGTGTCGATAATGTTTAATTCCCTTTTATGCTCTTCTTTTTATAAAAATAAGGAGAATTGGTATTATAAGTTAGACCAGATCTTTAAACACCCCCTAGTTATAGTATGATTGCCAATGAGACATCTACTCAACCACCAAAGTTCAAATAAAGTGGATTTGAGCAATTATAGGCAACTGTAAAGCCTTCATCATGAGAAAAGCCTATACGATATAGTAGGCTATAAGAGGCCAAACATGGAAAATACAAAACATTACAATTGAGAAAACTGATAACTTAATTTATATTAATTTATAACAAAATAGTTTATGAAAAGCATATATGATAGACGCGTACATAAACCAACTACAACCACTGAACTACAAGCTACTGACTTCTAGGTAAATAAAGATTATGGTTGGTTGAACATGTTTGTTAGTGCTCAACCCTCCTCTAACCTGGGTCAGAGGTTTAACAGTACAACACAAGAACAAGCTTCAAAAATCAGTTAAACAAGAATGTGTCCAAAGTACACGGATGCCCCACTCGCACTATCCTTTTGCATGTTCCATGGACCGTGAAATTGTGTAATAATCTAATTTGGCATTAAAATTAGAAAGATTATACTATAGGGAACATATGTACTAAGTTTCAAGTTGATTGGACTTCTATTTCATCAAAAACTACAATGACCAAAAACTTTAACCTGAAACTTCCACTTTCATTTTCTATGTTCAGTGGACCGTGAAATTGAAGTCAAAAGTCTAATTTGGCTTTTAAATTAGGAAGATCATATCATAAGCAACAAGTGTACTAAGTTTCAAGTTGATTGGACATCATCTTCATCAAAAACTACCTTGACCAAAAACTTTAACCTGAACGAACGGACGCACAGATGAACGGACGCACAGACAAACGAACGGAGCCACAGACCAGAAAACATAATGCCCCTCTACTATTGTAGGTGGGGCATAAAAAAGGCTTACCATGTCAGATGGATACAGAAAAAATAAATTGCATGCCTAAAAAATTCATATGTTTTAAATATCATTGAGAAAAATAATTTTTCCTATTTATTGTAAACTTGAATCAGTAGTATTGGTTGAGGGTAATGTGAGCAATAGCACACAGTTAGTTCCGTTTATTAAAAACATAGCTCTATAGGAATGGGAGACGAGTAATTAGACAAGTCCAAGACACAAAATATATAACAAGAAAACATAATTTAACTCATAACCTAGAATGACTTAGCTTTGATTCAATTAAGTTAAATAGTTATGTCAGGTCCCTTGACTGCCTTATATGGAGGTTGACTGAATATTTATTTTCTATTTAGGACTTAATTCCTGTGAGGATGCTAAGTGTGAACATTTTTGCTTACTGACTCATTTGGGACATTCATGTGCTTGTAATACTGGATACAGACTACAGGATAATGGAATCAATTGTACTAGTAAGTATTGAATAAGATGATGTGGTATAATTGGCTATGAGATCACTCTCCACAAGAGTCCAAATGACACAGAAGGATCAAAGGCACTCAAATTAATTAGAAATGGGTGGTTGCATATGTAGAATTTTGTTCTTATTATATGTTAAACAAAAAGGTTTATTTTATGGGTAGCCACTGGCCAGGGTGTTAAAAAAGTGCCTCTTATCTCTAATGCGTTTAATTCTGGAACAGCCCCAAGATCCAAGATTCACTGAGTATATTTTAAAAGGTCTTTTCCAGAATTAATTATACTGGAGGTTTTCAAGGCACCTCATATTGATAAAATAGGATGTTATATAATAATGCAATATATTTCCAATTAAAATTGAATGGTTGAGAGTGTAGGGGAAAGGTGTTTTCTAATTCCCTGTGCTTTTAACTTTGGTATGGTTCTAAGTAAAACATTATGAAATGGGTATTTATATTTTCAGAGATAGATAAATTTCTACTATATGCCGCCAAGTATTCTGTTCGAGCTGTTCCTATCAATGAGTCAGAGGCTAGTGATGCAATGTACCAAATGTTTGCTAAGAACAGCGGGAGAAGGGGAGTTAACTATGTTGCCCTAGATTATATGGCCGAGGACCAGACTGTGTACTTCTCTGATATCAGAAATTATGCCATTATGAAAGCAAAGGTGGATGGATCTGAAGGTAATTTTCATTTGAAGTAGTGCTAATATGGATACTGTGTATTCGTTAATTTTTGTAGGATATTAACTTTTCATCTTTTTGGATAGTAAAGATAAGAATCCACGAGAGTTAATGCTATGCAAAGTAAAAAAAATCTTTTTGCCTGTATTTAGTCGAAGATTTGAGCAAAACCTCCAGTTCAAATATCCACAAAAAAAAATATTCATTAATTTACGAAAGTTAGTATCCACTTATTCAAATAAGTGAAAATAGGATCTTCTATTATATATACGCACCAACAAAGTGAGAAAAACGTAAAAATGAATCATGGCAATCCATTTGAAAAAACAGCCAAAAGAAGAAAAAATTTGGAAAATATACTGTTAATTCAGAAATTATTGGGATCTTTTTATTATTGCGAAAATTACAACAGGGTTATAATTGCAATAATTGAAACTCATATTTTGAATATTTTTTATATGAATTAAACAGGATTTTTCACAATGTCCCAAAATTTAGATAGTCTAAAATGGCAAAAGTGCAATAATAAATGCACACAATAATTTCTGAATTTACAGTATGGATTTTTTTACATGAAAACCAAAATTTGAAATTAGTCATTATGATTTATCAAAAAGCTGCATAAATCAAATATAAGAATGGTATTTATTATTATTTTAATATTCATACAGCCACACCATTCATATTATTTAAAACATCAAAATAATTTCCAAATTTAAATTAATTTGTTTTTCTGTTTCAGATCCCACCCCATTAACAGTGAAAGAAGTTAGATCAGTGGAAGGATTGTGTGTGGACTGGATCTCTAGGAACCTGTACTATACTGATTTCTTTCTTGGTCTGGTTTCCGTTCTAAATCTGGACCAACCGAAGGATAGAAGGATACTAATATCAGGTGTTGGTAAACCTAGATCTGTAGTTGTTCATCCTCTCAAAGGGTAAGAGGTTCTACTGTAGATTTATAAATACTATACTTGTACTTTTTTTCGCTGGTACTTATTTTTGCGAATTGTATAATTCAAACAGGTTCCCGGGTATTTATTTCCAAGTTTTTATAATTATTGCCTTTCAGGTGAAAGGTTTGATGTAGATTTGCATGTATTTATTTTTCACAATAATAAACCAACTGTGAAATTTGTGAAAATAAATACACCGCGAAAATAAGTACAATTACAGTATTGTTGGGTACCAATTTTTAAAAAATAGAAAAAAAGTAGCTTTTTCTTTGATCTTAAATTTCATGATTTTAATGAAGTTTTCATAGAAGCCTAGCTAATATCACATTTTGATGAACAGTTATTTATGATCTACAGTGATTTTTCATTTTAAAGGAGTAGGTTTGGATAACGGCTTTATTTGGCCCCTTTATGTTTGGTACTTTGATTCAAGATTAAAAGGGTTTCAAGTTTATGAATAGACATGAAAGAAAGTTCTAAAAACAATGAAAATTACCTGTTTTTGTTGGGATCTATTTCCTATCTAGTCTGGCATTGTTTCAGCTTTGATTCATTATGATAAAGTTAATAATAATAATCCTTATTTTTATGCCCCACCTACGATAGTAGAGGGGCATTATTTTTTCTGGTGTGTGCGTCCGTTCGTCCGTCCGTTCGTTCGTCCGTCTGTCCCGCTTCAGGTTAAAGTTTTTGGTCAAGGTAGTTTTTGATGAAGTTGAAGTCCAATCAACTTCAAACGTAGTACACATGTTCCCTATGATATGATCTTTCTAATTTTAATGCCAAATTAGATTTTTTTATCCCAATGTCACGGTCCACTGAACATAGAAAATGAAAGTGCGAGTGGGGCATGCGTGTACTGAGGACACATTCTTGTTTTTTATTAATTTATAGCTAGAAAAGGGGTTGATTATAGACACCAACCAAACTTAATGTCATAAATTCTTTGTTAAGTATGTCTCTTTATTTTCAGTTGGTTGTTTTATTCTGATTGGATGAAGAACTCCATGCAGAGTCCATATATAGCTAGATCTTATGGAGATGGGACTAACATGACTAAAATAAGGCAGTATGAGCTGGGATGGCCTAATGGACTAAGTCTAGATATAAGTACTGATAGATTGTACTGGGTCGATGCTTACTTTGACAGGTAAGTCATAGACTTATTGGGTCAAGTCGACTAAGTCTGGATATAAGTACTGATAGAATGTACTGGGTCGATGCTTACTTTGACAGGTAAGTCGTAGACTTATTGGGTCAAGTCGACTAAGTCTGGATATAAGTACTGATAGATTGTACTGGGTCGATGCTTACTTTGACAGGTAAGTCGTAGACTTATTGGGTCAAGTCGACTAAGTCTGGATATAAGTACTGATAGAATGTACTGGGTCGATGCTTACTTTGACAGGTAAGTCGTAGACTAATTTGGCCTAATCGACTAAGTCTAGATATAAGTACTGACAGATTGTACTGGGTTGATGCTTACTTTGACAGGTAAGTCTTGGACTAATTTGGCCTAATCGACTAAGTCTAGATATAAGTACTGACAGATTGTACTGGGTTGATGCTTACTTTGACAGGTAAGTCTTGGACTAATTTGGCCTAATTGACTAAGTCTAGATATAAGTACTGACATTGTACTGGGTTGATGCTTACTTTGACAGGTAAGTCTTGGACTAATTTGGCCTAATCAACTAAGTCTAGATATAAGTACTGACAGATTGTACTGGGTTGATGCTTACTTTGACAGGTAAGTCGTAGACTAATTTGGCCTAATGGACTAAGGCTGGATATAAGTACTGACAAATTGTACTGGGTCGATGCTTACTTTGACAGGTAAGTCTTGGACTTATTTGGCCTAATCAACTAAGTCTAGATATAAGTACTGACAGATTGTACTGGGTTGATGCTTACTTTGACAGGTAAGTCTTGGACTAATTTGGCCTAATGGACTAAGTCTAGATATAAGTACTGATAGATTGTACTGGGTTGATGCTTACTTTGACAGGTAAGTCTTGGACTAATTTGGCCTAATTGACTAAGTCTGGATATAAGTACTGACAGATTGTACTGGGTCGATGCTTACTTTGACAGGTAAGTCTTGGACTAATTTGGCCTAATCAACTAAGTCTAGATAGAAGTAACGACAAATTGTACTGGGTTGATGCTTACTTTGACAGGTAAGTCTTGGACTCGAGTCTTGGGTCGAGTCAACTAAATAGATATGAGAAGATGTGGCATGAGCCAATGATACAAATCTCCATCTAAGTCACAATTTGTAAAGGTAAACCATTATAAGTCCAAAGAGGGACGAAAGATACCAAAGGGACAGTCAAACTCATAAATCTAAAGTAAACTGACAACGCCATGGCTAAAAATGAAAAAGACAAACAGACAAACAATAGTACACATGACACAACATAGAAAACTAAAGAATAAACAACAGGAACCCCACCAAATATAAAAAAGAAGATGTGGTATGATTGCCAATGAGACAACTATCCACAAAAGACCAAAATGACACAAACATTAACAATTATAGGTCACCGTACGGCCTTCAACAATGAGCAAAGCCCATACCGCACATTGTGATTTTGTGATTTTAAACTTAAATGGGATTTTAATTATTACGATTTTGAGAAAAATTCTGTTTAATTCATGTAAAACATTTCAAAATGTGAGTTTTAATTATTGCATTTTAAACTCTGTCGCATTTTTCGCAATAAGGCCGAGAAAAAAAAGATCGATGTTTCCGGTAACCCGACCGACCCAATTTTTTAGTCCGACCCTAACTTTTTTATTGGATCTTCAAAAAAAAAAAAATTGTATCAACCGACCCCGTTTTTGACACAGGCTTCTGATAGATGACATAATATTTTTTCTCTTTTGCTTCTACTTGCATAGAAAGCCAGTAAAACATTTTATTAATGTCAAAAGGTATTCCAAATAGGTTAAAATCCAAGAAATTTGCACAGCAGGTGCTTCAAAAACATTGCAAATGGCACACTTCTGGTTTTTGAAACTAATTATGGATCCGGACTTGGAAAAACCATGATAATTTTCCGGATTTCATTTACAATGTCAAAAAAAAAAAAAAAAAAAAAAAAATTCCGACCTACCGACCCTATTTTCCAAAATGATGTTACCGGAAACACATATCTTTTTTTTTTAGGCCTAATAAAAACCTCGCAATAATTTCTGAATTTACAGTAAATATATACAGATGAGCTTGTGTGTAAAGTTTTTACTTTAAAATTGGTTGATTATCCACAATTTGAAAGAATGAATTGAAATATTTTTGAGAAACAAAACATGACATTTTCTTGTATCTTGTAGGATTCAGCACTGTGATTTAGACGGAGAAAATGTAAAAACTTTAGAAGGAATTCATGTTGCTCATCCATTTGGTATAGCTGCATATAAGGGTTAGTATTGAATAATATATGAATTAAATCACATTTCAAGTCATTGGACATTATTAAAACTGACCTTTATTTTATGTGGCTTGTTCTTCTTACATTTGCGAAAAAAAGACTTTTGGTCCATTATTTCAAATGTTTTATGTTGTGGTGCAGTAAATATTAGTTGGGAGAATACATTTATACCTGTCAACTGTAGAAAAAATAAAATCAACTCTTTCTACCACTAGAGAAATAAAAGGACTCTTTGTACCACTTGAGAAATATAAGGACACTTTATAACTTGTATTTTTCTTTAAAATTTTTTTAAATAAAAATACATCTTGAATTTTTGTTTTATATCTTCTATAAAACAACATTGTAAAAAAGACTTAGATAAGATCTATATAAAAGATGTAGTTACTCTGCACTAAACAACTAGGACAGGCTACTCCATGGATACTCATTAATTCAAAAAATAATTGAATTATTCTATAAGGTGTTTATATTAAAAATATCTTTTTTCTTATGAATAATGTCACAAAATTTCTAAAATTTATTGATATGGCGACTGACATTTGTTGTACTTAGTATTTTGATTTTACATTATTTTCAGATTTCATATTTTTCTCCGACTGGAAGCTTGAGTCTATTGTACGAGTAAACAGACGAGGGGGAAGTGATGTCACTTTAAGAAAAGGCGTGTCATATTTGAGGGATGTATTGGTGTATGATCAAGATATGCAGAAAAAACCAGGTACTTCAATATATTTATCACATGTTTCTCTAGATCCTGACATCATAATTACACATTTTTATCATAGCTAGTGTTATCCTTTTTTTTTTACCTCTAATCTAAGAAAGTTTTTACTCTGAGCAAAATTTCCTATTGGATTAATTGCTATAGAACCTTATTAAACTGGTTTTTATTAGCTCACCTGGCCTAAAAGGCCAAGTGAGCTTTTCTCATCACTTGGCGTCCGTCGTCCGTCGTCGTCGTCCGTCGTCGTCGTTAACTTTTACAAAAATCTTCTTCTCTAAAACTACTGGGCCAAATTAAACCAAACTTGGCCACAATCATCATTGGGGTATCTTGTTTAAAAAATTTTGCTGTTTTTGGTTATTATCTTGAATATTATTATAGATAGAGATAAACAGTAAACAGCAATAATGTTCAGCAAAGTAAGATTTACAAATAAGTCAACATGACTGAAATGGTCAGTTGACCCCTTTAGGAGTAATTGCCCTTTATAGTCAATTTTTAACCATTTTTCGTAAATCTTAGTAATATTTTACAAAAATCTTCTCCTCTGAAACTACTGGGCCAAATTAATCCAAACTTGACCACAATCATCTTTTGGGTTAGTAGTTTGAAAAATGTGTCCGGTGACCCGTCCATCAAACCAAGAACGCCGCCATGGCTAAAAATAGAACATGGGGTAAAATTAGTGTTAAGGAAATTTTGCTGTTTTTGGGCATTATCTTGAATATTATTATTGATAGAGATAAACTGTAAACAACAATTAAAAACCAATTGTTCAGAGAACAATTGAAAGTCTTTCCACATCAAAGAAATTTTGATAAGAAGATAGTTTCTTCATACTAATTCGATAAATAATGGTTTAATTATATTTTTGAGTGATGTAAGGGAGATAAAATGCTACTTCCGGTGAAATGAATGTCACTTCCGGGCTCATATGATAGCTTCTTTCACACTGATTCCAAAAATATATAGTTTCTATATACTTTTGTATGTAGAATGGGAGATAATTGGACACTTCCGGTTTGTTGGATGTCATTTTTAGTCTTCAGTTATCAGTTTATGTATCTATATGACAAAATATATGGATTCTGAGTAATTTTATATGAAAAAATTGCAAAAAAAAACTACTTCCGGTTTTCTTAAGATCACTTCCGGTAGTCATTTTTCAAGGTCATTTGTCACCTAACCTTTTGTAATAGGTGAAATGCCTTTATAGTGAACTTAGTAGAAGTTATAATCAAATAACCTCATATCAAGACATTTCAGGGGCACCAACTCCTATAAGATTCCATTAAATTGTATCTATACTATTAAACGAGAAGACCTCATTTTGTGTGTCGCTTCTCTTCTTTCCACAATAAATTAATCAACACGCCTCTGTGTTCTATAGGTACAGTGCATAGTCGCATTTGCCATCCATTCATATGATTATTCAGATTGACTTATTTTGGGAGAAAAACGAAAAAAAGGCATCCGGATATTGCCCCGTCATTGGACGAAATTTTAAGTCAGATTAGACTTCCGGTTTGCGTTTTTCTGTATACTTTGAACATACAAAGAATAAAGTGTATTTTCAGAATTCTATCTGCTATCATTTTCAAGTTTACTATCCACGGCGGTCACAGAGTTTATTAAATAGAGAGGGTCTGTATACTATATCAATGACCACAATGGATCGATTAGTAAACTTAGAATTGAAAGTAAATACACTATATTTATATAGTTATGAGTGTTCATAATATACAGATAAGCGCTAAAAATATTCATGTGAACTTTTGATACCTTTTCTGAAATTCTCCAGTCATTAAATCTTTTACAAAACTCATTCATTACAAAAAAAAGAAGATGAGGTACGTATGATTGCCATGCTGAGACAACTCTCTACAAAAGACCAATATGACACAGAAATTAACAACTATAGGTCACCGTACGACCTTCAACAACGAACAAGGCCCATACCGCCTACTCAGCTTTAAAAGGCCCCGAACTGACAATGTAAAACAATTCAAACCAGAAAATTAGCGGCCTTATTTATGTACAAAAAATGAACGAAACACAAATATGTAACACATAAACAAACGACAACCACTGAATTACAGGCTCCTTACTTAAATGTTCATAACGTACTAAATGTATGTTCATATTGAAATTAATAGAAAACCCAAAATTGGGAATTTTGGAAATAAAGGAGGAGGGATAAAAAAAAAAAAAAAAAAAAAGCATGTTCCTGTCCCCAATAACCTATGACTTATGATACTTTTGCTGAAATTCTCCAGTCATTCAATATTTTATAAAATTCTTCCAACAACACTTTACATACTTTAAACTACGCTCTGAATGCCCGCGATTTCGCGGGTGTGTTCTAGTAATACTAAACGTAGCATATATTTTTATGTATTTATCAAAGTCCCAAACTTTAGATGTATAGCACATTGACATTTATATAGCTGGAAGTATTTTAATATTTTTTTCATTTTTGAAACATTTGAATATTTTATTGATTTTTTGTCCATGAGAAAGCAGTTTGAAAACAAACTTTCAGTTTCCTTATAAAGACAAGCTGTTTTTAAGACATTTTAAAATAAAAACAAATGAGATTTAATTTCCTCTTTTTCAGATGACCATCCATGTCTACTGAGAAATGGAGATTGTTCACATTTTTGCTTCCCTGTTCCTTATACCAGTGGCATACTTAAACTAGGGCGTGTTTGTGGCTGCCCTTTCGGTATGAAGATGTCAGATAATCAGCGTGATTGTGTCGTAAATCCTGACGAAAAGAAACGAAGTGAATGTCGTAAGGAGTTTTTCCAATGTAAAAATGAGAAGTGTATACCGAAAACCTTTCGCTGTGATGGAGACAATGATTGTATAGATATGTCAGATGAACAGAATTGTGAAAACGGTAAGTGGTAAAAAAAAAAAAAAAAAAAAAAAAAAAAACGTGTGTCTATTTGTATGAATATCAAGCAAAATATTCTTTCATCATATAAATATATTGAAAAACAAAACTTTCTCCTCTTCTATGATTCTATTTTAAAAAAAAGGAGAAAGTTATCTTAAAAAAATAAGAAGTCAATTTTATCTTAATATCCATTTATGACAGTAGATATTACATTTTGGATATATATGATATTACAAATTTTTGTTTTTAAGGCTGAATTCGGTAAAAGTATAAATTAAATTGTTCTATAATATACAGGAAAGTCCTGTTCATCAAAAGAATTTCATTGTAAAAATAGCCGCTGTATAAACAAGAACTGGCAGTGTGATGGCGATGATGATTGTGGAGACTTCAGTGACGAAACTAAATGTGGTAAGTAACCATGCTAACAAAGGTCATGATGTCATTAACTATATTAACATAAATAATAAAATAATGGATATCAAACTAAAAACAAAAAAAAGTAAAATTGAATTAAAAAGATGTGCAGTTATTGTCATGAGTATGGTACTCACAATAGATGTACATACATAGTTGGTGTCTGGTAAAATTCTTGAAACAAATGCAATATGGATGTTGGGTCATATATACATTAAAATATATACACTTAGTATGTATAAAAGGATGTGGATCTCATGAGTATGTATAAAAAGAATGTGGATCTCATGAGTATGTATAAAAAAAATGTGGATCTCATGAGTAAGTATAAAAAGAATGTGGATCTAATGAGTATGTATAAAAAGAATGTGGATCTCATGAATACAAAATTAAGTTGCGTATTAAAATTGATCTGCTTTTAAAGAGGATATTATAATGTAATGTTTCATGAAGAAAAGCAGATTGTGATATCACAATTTAAAAGTAATAATCTGGGCTGTTTTTCAGCTCAGAAGATTTGTAAATTAAAATTTTATTTGTAGTTTTTATGCCCTGCTTATAGAACTATTTTACATCATATGTTTCATCCAACTTATTTCAGGTTCAATATTTTGTATGAAGATGTTATCACATCAGCAAGAAACTTTGTTTATTTAGTTGGATCTTTTCATTTATATGTTTAATTACTGTTTTGGCCTAAATTTTAAGGTTCACTGAAAATGAAAATCTGATGGTAGGAAATCAATTCATTCTCAGGTTTAAGCTTTTTGTTAAGGTAGTTCAATACAATAAATCTGTGGCCACATCAACATGAAACTAAATAAAAATGTTCATTATGATGTGAACTTTACAGTTTTGATCCTCATTTCACACTGCATGCCTGAAATGGTATCCTATATAAAAAAAGAAGATGTGGTATGATTGCCAATGAGACAACTGTCTACAAGATACCAAAATGACACAGACATTAACAACTATAGGTCACTGTACGACCTTCAACAATGAGCAAAGCCCATACCGCATAGTCAGCTATAAAAGGCCCCGATAAGACAATGTAAAACAATTCAAACGAGAAAACTAACGGCATTATTTTATATAAAAAAATGAACGAAAAACAAATATGCACACATAATCTTTTTTTTATTTTTTTCTAGCTCAGAAGACTTGTAATAGAGAACAGTTTCAGTGTAATAACACATTGTGTATTCACAAGAAATTTATGTGCGACACAGATAATGATTGTGGGGATGCATCAGACGAAGGAAAATTTTGTGGTGAGTTATCTCCCTTATTTGGATATTGATGGTGATAACAATTAAAGATTTTTTATTTGACCAATAGTGAGGGTGACCAAAAGGATATGTGCAAGAAGATTATTTATTTGAAGTGAATAAAACAAAGCTAATAATAGTATTAAATCATCCTTTGTTTTGAGCTGTGTAAGAAATATATTTCCCCTCACTAGTGAAAAATCTGTTCTCAGCAAATGATTGGTTAAAATTTAATTGTGACAAATTTCTTCAGGGATGCTTTATCATAAGAAAGGCTAAATATCCTATACATAATATGATCATTATCAAATGAAATAGAAAAGGGACTTGGTACATAAGTTATGCTTGTATCTACAACTGCAATTTAGTGGATTTATTTCAAATCTATTTTTTTGCAACACTGAAAACTATAAATAGTACTTTAGTTTTGTGATAGTCTATTTCTCTTGAATTGACACTGTCAAATTAATTTTCAGGTAAACATGAATGTTCGATTGGATATTTCCAGTGTTTAGACAAGCGCTGTATTCCTGCAAAAAAAATCTGTGATGGAAGCAATGACTGTTTTGATGGGAGTGATGAAATAGATTGCCCTGCTCTCAACTGTTCCTCAAACAGCTGGAAGTGTAGGACATCATGGCAATGTATTCCAAAGAGGAATAAGTGTGACAGGGCACCAGATTGTAAGGACGGCAGTGATGAGGAGGATTGTCGTAAGTTTTTGTATTGAATTAGGGGAGATAACTCATTTAGAAAAAGTTTGTTATGTTAAATGAGGGGAGATAACTCGTTTGAGAAAAAAAGTTTGTTATATTAAATGAGGGGAGATAACTCATTTAAAAAAGTTTGTTCTATTATAATGTAGGTAGATAACTCGTTTAGAAAAAGTTTGTTATATTTTAATGAAGGGAATTAACTCATATAGAAAAAAGTTTGTTACATTTAATGAGGGGAGATAACTCATTTAAAAAAAGTGTGCTATAATTATAAGGAAGGGAGATAACTCATATAGAAAAAAGTTTGTTACATTTAATGAGGGGAGATAACTCATTTAGAAAAAAGTTTGTTTTATTAAATGAGGGTTTGTTTATATATTAAATGAAGGAAAATAACTCATTTAGAAAAAGTTTGTTCTATTAAATGAGAGAGATATCAAGTATTTATAAGTGATTAAATATCATGACTAAAAACTTCATTGAAGGATACTGTCATTTTGGTATTCAATTTTCTTTTATATTTTGTACCCCATTGAATATTTTTCAAGTCAATGCATTTTGAAAAAAAACCTTTTATTTTTCAATATATTTTTAATCTTTCATCCTCAATTTTCTTTCTAGACTATCATTATGAAATTTATTACATACAATTTTGAGTCTCGTAATTCATGAGTAATAGTCCTTTATTGGTTGGACAATTGTATTTTATGTTGTTTCTCTGCATTTTGCTAACAAATGATATATTGTCTTTAAATTGTATATTTCAATTTGAAAAGTAGTTTTAGATGTGAAAAATTCTTTCCCTACAATATGTATCATGAAACTTGTAAATTTATCAATATCTTTGACCAAAAGGTTGTTATAACTGAAGGTTAAGAAAGGTTAATTATTCTACCTCAGGAATAGAATACCTGAGCTGTATTTGGCAAAACATATTGAAACCTTTTGTCCTCAATACTCTTCAACTGCATACTTTATTTGGCCTTTTTAACATTTTTGAATCAATCAACACTAGTACTGATGAGTCTTTTGTGAACGAAACACGCATCTGGCACCAATACAAAATTTCAATCCTAGTATCTATGATGAGTTTATTTATACAATATCTTCTACAAACTATGAAAATAGTACAATTATTTTATTTTAGCTTCCAGAAGTGACGAGACATGCCTAAAGGAGGAGTTTAGATGTAAGAAAGGAGGGTGTGTCCCTAAGACCTGGAAATGTGATGGACAGGAAGACTGTGAAGATGGGTCAGATGAACCAAACTCTTGTCGTAAGTTTAGTTTGTAATGAGGGTGTGTCATGCTTAAGACCTCCTACAAATACTTCATTTCAATTGTTAAAAATCTGATTGACACAATTTTGTCAAACTGGATCTGATTGACACCTGATTTTGTTAAACTGCATGATATTTTTATCACATGGTTCAAACTCTGATATAAGAAGTGCCAATGAGACAACTCTCTATCCATGTCACAATTTGTAAAAGTAATCCAGTAAAGGTCAAAGTACAGTTTTCAGCACAGAGCCCTGGCTTACAGGGAACAGCAAGCTATTAAAGACCCCATATATGACTAGTGTAAAACCATTCAAACAGGAAAAACATATACAAACAAGAAACGAAAAACACTTATGAACTACATCAACAAATGACTACTGAACATCAGATTCATCACTTAGAATTATGGTTCAATACATGATTTGTTGATGTGTGTTTAGTTTAAGACTTAATTTTTTAAGGGAGTTTAAATCATAGTTGGTTGACTGAGTATAGTCCACAGCATATTTGGTTGAATTTATAGTTATATGACCCCTTGCTTACAGATTGTTTGTCTTTTGCATTTATTGCTAAATGTTCCTTTGGTTGTCTTAGATGTTTAAACTCTTCTTGTATGTCTATTAAATATGTGAAGATGTATGTAAGACCCATTATTTACAATATATTTACACATGAGTGTGGTTTGCCTGTTATTATACACATATGAGTTTTTATATGAATGTGTTTATGTATTCTAATATTTTTGAATTTGTTTGTTACAGCTAATCCCACATGTTCTTTTGATCGTTTCCGTTGTGAGAATGGTCGTTGTGTTTCTAAGTTGTGGGTTTGTGATGGTGATGATGACTGCGGTGACAACAGCGATGAAGACAAAGCCTTAACTTGCCGTAAGTTTCATACTGTAGAATTTAAGTTTCATTATACTGTGGATTCATTTATTTTCGTGGGTACCACTTTCGTGGATTCAGGAAAACTTGCATTTTTGTGGATGTTTGATTTTGTGGTTTTTCAAAAGTGTACATTTAGTTATACAGGAAATTTGCAATTTTTTGAACATTTAAATTAGTGTTTTCCCTTTACCAACGAAATTCTTGAAAATTGGTATCCAACAGATAATAATGTAAATTAATAAATTTTTATGTGCATTCATTGTTGCATTTTACACATCTATGTTGTGATTTTAGCATACTACTGGCTTGGAAATATTTGTTACCATTTTATACTTAGCCAAAATAACCCTTCTGCAGAATTTGACAAAAAATATATATTATTTTAGCACTGTAATCTAGTGGACAAAGAGATGTATGCAGGTATGCAGGATATTTTTTTCTCATACAGAATGTTTAAACCACCAACATTAGTTAACAATTTAATATAAAACAACACAAATATAAGTGAATAAAAAACTTTTTTATTTTCAGCACCACCACCCTTTTACTGTCCAAGAGATCAGTGGGAGTGTCCAGGGGATTACAGACAGTGTATAAATAAAACCCAGGTGTGTGATGGTCAACCTGACTGTCCAGGAGGAAATGATGAAAGTCCATTATGTAGTAAGTCCGCTGTTGTTATAGTGTTTTGATGAGGACTATTCCAGAGTTAATTGTGGGGGAATGGAGCCAGGTTGAAAGAAGGCTTCTAATTTTGATATCATATGGGTATTTGGGTTTGTAAACTAGGATTAAGACAGAAACATACAATTTCTAATTAAAATTTTATGCGAATGAGTTTTGTCAGAAAATGTCTTCCAAGGGTGAATTTATAGAGTTAACATATCAATAAAATCCTTTTAAGGTTGTACCTAACACTACAGGGAGATAACTCTGTAAAATCAGCTGAACGTTTTAATGACGTTGTGTTCATAAGGGGATATTAAGCTTCTCAATGATCAAAATAAGTTTTTGTCAAACTGCTATATAACCAGTGTAATTTTTCTGATTAAACGGTTGGTTCAAATTTTTTGAAATTTTTATATTTTTGTCAAAGGGTCAAAGTAAATACTTTGTCAAAATTGTAAGAAAATTAAACGATCCAAATTAATTTTAGTTAAAGTGTTAGGTACCACCTTAAATAACTTTCAATACTTTCAATACATATTAAGATAATTTTGAATACTTTGAATACATATTTAGATATTGGAAACATGTATGACTTCCATAACATAAAACTCAAACATTATAT
This sequence comes from Mytilus edulis, assembly GCA_019925275.1. Classification (NCBI taxonomy): domain Eukaryota; kingdom Metazoa; phylum Mollusca; class Bivalvia; order Mytilida; family Mytilidae; genus Mytilus; species Mytilus edulis. Next base: position 51,545,959 of record CM034358.1, read on the forward strand.
GGCAAAAGGGAAACAACTTCATATATATATTAGCAGCCAACATTTTGCATGTAAAAAAAAACTAAATTATTTCAGACTTGTTCATCTGAATAGTAAGTAAAATGTTATGATATGTAGAAATTTTTATTGTGCAAGCACTATTGCAATCATATCTTTGAAATGATTTAAAAAAAGACAGACAATCTTGTATTTTTTCCTTTAAAAGTTATATTGCTGATAAAATTTCAAATGTCTTTGCAGATAATGATGAATGCTTAGTAAACTTAGGTGGTTGTCAATTTGAATGTATTCAAACTCCAAGAGGAGCTGAGTGCATTTGTCCTAAAGGGCTGCAATTAAATGGAACTAAAGATTGCATTGGTAAGTATATAAACTCTTCATGGGTGTATATTTGACATTAAAATAACATATGTCCCAACTAACCTCTAGAAAAAAAAATACATAACTAAATAAAAAATAAACAAACTTGTCTTGAAACCATTTGTAAATAGTTTTGTGAATACAGCTAAAATTAAAAAATCTTAAAGGATTGGTTTTAAAATTTATATTTTCAGTATTACATATAATTTAAAATTTTATAGTCATAATATATAAGTCAAAGCTTTTATGTCCAGATAGAGTTTAAAGCAAAAAAAGAACATGCAGTCAATCAATCATACTACATGTATTTCGGCAGAAGAATCCACAGTATTGTGCAAAAAGTAACTGTTATCTAAGGCAGGGCTTCCAAAAAATATTTGAGCCAGCCGGACATTTCATATCTGATCCCGATTTTAATCCCTTAAGACTTAGTCACAAAAGGCAATTATGGTAATCAGATGGCCATTCCAATGATTGACATTACATTAAAAAAAAAACGATTTTAAACTTTACTTTGATATGATATGAATTTGATGTTCGGATGTAACTGTTAAATTGGCAGTGCATCATTCAAAGTGTGCACATCAGCGTGCTCATATCTGCCTTAGACTTTTTATTTGTGCAAAAACTTTAGTTTCGTTTTCACATTGTTCTAACCGGATGTTGACTTGACAATGGTAAAACATGGACCATAACCGGATACGTAAAATCCGTGTATGTTTACAAAGCCTGACTGAGTGAAGAAGCTCTTTCCACGTTATTTCTTCAACAAAATACTTGAAATGAACGTTAGATACAGGTATCAATGATAATTTTAGCAATTTTGAAGAAATGTAGGATGCATAATTAAATTTCCCACTTGTGCACATGCGCACACGTGTTCTAGTTCATACCACGTAGTTCTGACGATTTTTCGTTTAAAACCTTTTTAAATTTTTCATCAAATCATGTTGATAAACTAATTTCTAATAATGTTAATCTTTTGGACTAAATCAATTAGAAACAAACCGCTGAAAAGTAAGAAAAAAATTGTGAATAGACCGATCAATTTATACGATGTCCGGTACTGAACATAGTTCACCTGTCACCTGAACAGGTAGATTTCAGCTGTCCAACTACTAATTAGCCTCGATTAAAATTAGAAAGTATTGAATTAGGTGTTGTTTTGATAGTAATTAATCATCATGTCACATTTATGACCGGAAATGTGTTGATGTTAAAGGCAAAAGGTTGGGTCAAAAAGATCGTGAATTATGTAAAAATGACCGAAAAAGCCTTGAAAACTAAAAAGTATATGACCGTTTCATGCTTTGCCCAGCCGGACTTTTATCGGACATTATACTAATGAACGGAATATATGACCGTTTTGGAAGCCCTGATCTAAGGGCTGTTCCAGAAAAACTAATTTAGGAAGGCATTTTTTTTTTAAATTTTATGTAGGTGGTTGTTTTTGAAATTACAAAATGCAAAGGAGGTGTTATTCTAATTTATTTTTATTTCTGTCAGTGGTGGGGGTTAAAAAAGTGCCCTTTCTGGGGGGATGGGGACATAGTCTTTAACAGCCTCCAGATGTTTTGTTATAATTAAATTTTACTATTTTGTAGATACCAATGAATGTGATCCTCCTGGACTATGTAGTCAACATTGTATTAACACAAAAGGCTCATATAAATGTATATGTGAGGAAGGGTATGAGTTAGTCAAAGGAAAACAGTGTTTAGCTATCAGAAGTAAGTAACTATACTCAATCTGTATTTTGTAAATTCAGAAACTTTTTGCAATGTTTGTTATTGCGAAAATTATGGCAGCAAATGTTCTCAAAATTAAAAACTCGCATTATCAAGTTTGTTTCCTTCATCATGTTCATACATGCATGTTTTTGGCAGTTGCTATTCAAGAAAGACAAAAATACAGAATAAAAGGACCTGTTGATCAGGGCTCTTCCAGGAAAATAATGTCTGGGTAGGTTGGACTGCACTTAGTATCAATTTCTGTGGATAATAATAGGATTGGAAACCGTTTTAATATGGAAAAAAGTTAATAATTGTGTACATCCTTAATATTATGGTCTATTACATGTATAAAAACAAAAATAAATTATTCTAATCATCATTTCAAATTAATTTCAGATGAGACCAAACCATATTTAGTTGTTACCAGTCAGAATGAGTTAGTGAAGGGTGATCCCTCTTTACAACATTACGTTTCCATGCCAATGCCAGGGGTCAGATCAATGACAGGGTTAGATGTCCACATCGCTGACAACAGAGTTTATTTCTCGGATTCGTCACAGAAGAAAATTTACAGAGTTCAAACAGATGGCTCAAATCTTACTGAGGTAATTCTTATTTCATGTACAGTGAAACCTGGCTAGACCGAACCTCTTTGGGACTTAAGATTTTGTTCGGTTTTGGCCTATGTTCGGTTTTATCAGGTTCAAAACGCATACAATATGATATGAGGGTGCTTAAGAACATGTTTGGTTTACACAGGTTTTCGGTTTATGCAGGATTCGGTTTAGCCAGGTTTCACTGTACTTGGAAGGATACTTTGATTCATTATTATTCATTGATACATGTACCTCTTTCATGGATTATATGATAATGGATGAACCATGCATTTGAATGCTCAATGAAGTGTAAATTTCTCATAGGATTGTATACTAACTTTGTCAAAACCCTGAAATAGTATCAAGGATGACATAATTTATCTTCAATCCAAAAAAATTGGTACCTGCAAAAATTAATTTCCTTCTTTAGGTATTTCACTTTGGAATAAATTGAAAAGAGAACATGTTGTGGACCAGATCATTTAAATCTCTTTTTAGAAGTATTGAAATCATTATCCTTCGTTCGTCCGTCCATCCATTTGTCCATCTGGGCGAGGTAGTTTTTGATAAAGTTGAAGTCAAATCAACTTGAAACTTAGTACACATGTTCCTTATGATATAATCTTTCTGATTTTAATGCCAAATTAGAGATTTTCCCCCATTTTCCAGTCCACCAAACATAGAAAATGATAGTGCGGATGGGGCATTTGTGTACTGGGGACACATTCTTGTTTGTAGAAGTTTAAGTCATATTTTCTATTCAATTGCTATTAATTAAAATCTCTATTGAATGTATTAACATATTCTTTTCTGTAGGTATTTCCAGTAGGAATTAATGTTGTAGAAGATTTAGCTGTGGACTGGATTGGAGGTAATCTTTACTGGAATGATTATGTCTTAGAGACCATTGAAGTAGCCAGACTTGATGGAAGTTATAAAACCATACTGTTTAGTGAGAATATTACCAATCCCAGAGGAATAGGAGTGGATCCTAGACAAGGGTAGGACAATTAATTTTACAGCTTTGAGGGCTATATATTGATAATGTCTCTAGATATATCTCTTATTTGAAATATATATTTTTTGTACAGTATATTCTAAGTTCAAGTCTCTCAAAATTTTGGGACAATATCTTGCTCAGTGGACTTTAAATAAGAGATTCCATATTTATCATACAAAATTTAAAAAATAAATTTAAAAGATCTTTTTTCTTGACAAAATTGTTTTCGATTAAACCAGTTAACCTTAAATACTTCCTCTGAGATTATTTTCTTTAAAAAGTCAGATCAATTTTGTAAAAGAGTAAATTTTTTGAAAACTTCACAATTGCTTGTTTATTTCTATCTAGCAAGTACTAATACTGAAACTGATATAATTTTTATTTGTAGTGCTCGCTTCTTGTTTTGGACAGATTGGGGACAGAATCCTCGTATTGAAAGGGCAGGAATGGATGGCTCTGGCCGTATCATTATTGTATCAGAGAAGCTGTATTGGCCAAATGGTCTATCTATAGATTATCCAAACAGACGTCTATACTTTGCTGATGCTAGACTTGATTTTATTGAGTACTGTAACTACGACGGTTCTGGACGGACACAAGTATTTGCTAATGACCATGTAAGCATTTGAAAATTTGTTTCGCCTCAACAAAGTCACAGAGTTGAGACTAGGGCACAATGTTTATCTCATCTGCATTTGCACCATCAGTTTAAATGATTTTAAGTTAAATTTTACTCTGATTTTGATTCCATCAAAAACATTTTTGACATTTTTGAAAGAGGTGGAAAATCTAAATCTCATAAGTAAAAGATAAACTGACAAGACCATGGTAAAAAAAAAACAAATAGTAGTACACAAAACTCAACCCAGAAAAATTAAGACAGCAATAAAAAACCCACCAAAAATCAGAGGTAACCTCAGGCATTCCATATGGTTTAACAGATCTTGCTCCAAATATTGAAAGTTTTTCAATGTACAATTTCAGACATTGCTCTCACTTTTGTACACCTCTTTATTGGATTGGAATCAAATACCAAAATTAGCTGTCCACTACACATTTCGTTTGTTGATAAGATTTGCTTTTTCAGGGTTTCTCCTGTCAATTCATGAGTTTTGACTTTCTATAAACAGGGAATTTTTTCTTTCAATATAGAATTAATTGAAGTTAATAGAAACTTGGTAGATTTGCTTCACAATAGATTTTAGATATGTATGTTATTCATTTGTTTGTTTCATATTCCAGTTTCTCCGTCATCCTCACGGTCTAGTGGTTTTTGAGGACACTGTATTTTGGACTGACCGTGTGGCAGGACAGGTTTCTCAGTGTAACAAATTTAATTGTTCATCAAGGGAGGTTACTGTAAGCAGAGTAACCAGACCACTTGGTGTGGCTATTTTCCATCCTGTTAGACAACCACAAGGTAATTAAAGGATTCATTCAGTTAAAATCATTGCATTTAAAACTGACATTTTTTAAGTTTTGCTTACTACAATTGCAACTACAACTGCATTTATTGTTTTCACAAAGTTGTTTGACAAGAAAATTTCAAAATATTCCAGTAAGGTTGCACATGGAAATGTCAAATAAAGGCATAAGGCCACACCAATTTTATTTCTTGTTCTACAGATTTTTGGACTCCAAAATTTTGGGCGAGCGAGCGATTTGAAAATTTTAATAAAAAAAATTTAATTTGAAAATTTTTGAGGCGAAGCTTGAAAAGTAAAGGCGAGCGATTATAATTTTTTTTTTTGTAAACATAAAATAGTAGGTTTTGACAATATTAAAACTTGATTTATCACTTGTACTTTGACATTTCTTTAATTTCTGAAGTATTTTTCCCTGTTCACCAAGAAATAATTAAATCTGGTCTATGTATGTGTAACTGACAATGAGATAATTCTCAATCCAAGTCATAATCAGTTTTGGGGCAATCCCTTAATGTTATAAATATCCCTTTTACATGTTTTATAGGGATCAATATAAAATATAATATATTTGTTTGTACAAAAGGGCTCATATTTTCTCAAAGAACTATATATCTATCTGGTATTTAATGGTCAAAACATGTCCAAGATACGATAGTAGAGGGGCATTATGTTTTCTGGTCTGTGCGTCCGTTCGTTCGTCCGTCCGTCCGTCCGTCTGTCCCGCTTCAGGTTAAAGTTTTTGGTCAAGGTAGTTTTTGATGAAGTTGAAGTCCAATCGACTTCAAACTTAGTATACATGTTCCCTATGATATGATCTTTTTAATTTTAATGCCAAATTAGAGGGTTTACCCCAATTTCAAGGTCCACTGAACATGGAAAATGATAGTGTGAGTGGGGCATTCGTGTACTGGGGACACATTCTTGTTGAGTACAAAATTCTAAGTTTTCAAAGGTTTTGTATAGAAGAACTATACAACTCCTTGGTATTTGTATTTTCTTTTCTACATCAGTAAAATGACCCCTTGTCTGAGGGAGGGTTGTTCTCAACCTGATAATAACAAACACAGGTCAAAGTACGGCCTTTTACACAGGGCTTTGATACAGACCAAACAGCAAGCTAAAAAGGACCCCAAAATTATTAGCGTACACAATTCGAACAGGAAAACCAACGATCTAATTTATATATCCGAACCGGAAAATACCAATGAACCACATCAACAAATGATAACTGCTGAACAACAGGCCCCTGAATCAATCAGGACAGGTGCATAAACATGCAGCGGCTATGGATAGTTTGTTTCGCCAGCATACAATATAATTGCAGTTGAAGGCAAATCCTTCAGAAGTTCTTTGTACTTTATTCTAACAACGAACATTTTTTGATAGGGAATATAAGTAAGGGGGAAAGAAACCAGTTTTTATACGCCCGTCAAAATTTTGACGGGACGTATTATGGTATACAAATGTCCAGTGTCCGTCTGTCTGTCTGTCTGTCTGTCTGTCTGTCCGTCTGTCCATCTGTCCGTCTGTCAGTCCGGTGTAAACATGTTGCACCATAACTTGAGAACGACTTATCTAAATTTCATGAAACTTAATATAGTTGTTTTTTATGATGGTCAAATGATCTGTATACTTTTTGGTGAAAATAAGATTTAAACTTTTTGAGTTACGGCACTTTGTAACTAAAACAGGGGTGTGTTTTTTTTCAAATGTCGCACCGTATCTCAAAAACGATTCTTGATTATTGCTTAAAACTTTACACACTTCTTAGTTATATTAATCTTAATATCTGTATACTTTTTGGTGATGATTCAAAATTTTATTTTTGAGTTATTGAGTATTTTGTAAAAAAGGGAGAGGGTTTTTTACATGTCGCGCCGTATCTCAAAAACGATTTATGATTATTGCTTAAAACTTTACACACTTCTTTGTTATATTAATCTAAAGATCTGTATACTTTTTGGTTTGATTCAAAATTTTATTTTAGTGATATTTGTAAAAAGAAAACAGGGTGGGGGGGGTTTCACATGTCCCGTCGTGTCTCAAAAGCAATAAATGGTAATTGCTTAAAACTTTCTCAGAAACTATTTATGATCATTGCATAAAACTTCCAAACAAGACGTCGGGCGTATCATGCGCTCATGGTGCAGCTGTTTATTTGTTTTTTACAGGTATTCCCGCTGTTATAAATTTACATCGGAGCACTCTCACTTTTGATAAATAGGTTTCATGCTAAAACAAATATTCTCACAGATATTTACACAGTGTGGTGGGGTGCTTTTATGTTTAAAATCGTTATATACAGGTTAGACTGTGATTTTAAAAACAAATGTTGATATCTTTTTATAATATTTACAAAAAAACGGTGCGGGAAATGGACATGATTACATTTCCGGATGCGGGAAGCGGGAATATAAAAAAAATAAAAATATTCTGTTTTGAAAAAAATAGGTGCGGGCGGGTCCGTCGAACAAGGAATCAAATTGGTGTGGCCTAAAAGTAACTCGAAAATAACAAAAAAATGTTTTGTAACACATTGATAATTCTGGTATTGATTTAGAGATTTATGACACATTTTTTTAGCAATTTTGAATACAAATACTATGATGTGTGTTTTAATCTAACCCTTTCTTAAAAGCAATAAAAAATTGCGTGGTGGTTAGATCTTTCTTTTATTTTATTATATTGTCAAAAATTTCTTAAAATATTAAGTATTGTTGTAATTCATTTTCTATTATAGAGGAGAGTCCATGTGAAAAGAACCAATGCAGCCATCTATGTTTGTTATCTCCAACAAAGAACTACACATGTGCTTGTCCTGGGGGTATGGTACTGGACAAAGACAATCATCAGTGTATTTCTAATGGTGGGTAGGATTATCTCCCTTCTTCTGCCTTCCAACATTCTCTACACTCCCCCTTTAAGTGATTTTTTTTTAACATCAAAATAGAACTTTACATGTTTCTATCCTGACTTTGCAGTTTAAAAAAATTGAGGTATGAATATGACACATGAGACACCAAATCCGACCATTCAAAATACTGTGGATCCATTATTATTCATGGATACCAATTTTCGTGGGATTTATGGGTACAGGTGAACCGTGAATTTAAATGTTTAAAGAAATACAAACTTCTATGAAGAATGTTTTAGACTTTGGCAGAACCACGAAATACATATCCACGAAAATGGAAGTTTTCTGCAATCCATGAAAATTTGTACTCCCTCTCAAGTACCGAGTAAAGTGTTAAAACCACAAGGACCAAGTTGGTATTGCACAGGACAAAGATAATCATGAGTATATTTTTATTCAAGGGGGTACAAAAAAACATAATGGAAATATCTCTTTAAATATCAGCTGAATGTTTTATTCAAAAACCTTAGTAAAAAGAAATCATGTTTCTCAATGATCAAAGTTAATGTCTGTCAAACTGCTATACATCCAATGAAAATAATTCTTGTAAAATTTTTATATTTTGTCAATAGGTCTAAGCAAATATTTCACCAAATATGTTTTAATCGAACTGTTGGGTACCCCCTTAAATCAACAGTTCAAACAATAGAACAACATTTGACCAGTGACCTTATACTATATTGTCCTTTCAATGTACAAACAATGAAATTACCAATAAACCTTTTAGATTTTGAGATAAAAATATAAAGAAGAAGATATGGTATGAGTCCCAATGAGAACTCTCCATCCAAATCACAATGTAGAAAAACTGAACAATTATAGGTTGAAGTACGGCCTTCAACACAGAGTCTTGGCTCACACAAAACAGCAAGCTTTTACAGACCCCAAAATGACTAGTGTAAAAAATTCAGACAGAAAAACCAACATTCTAATCTATATAAAAAATTTAGAAATGATAAATCGTTATGAACAGGACAAACTATATGTACACCAACAAACGACAACCACTGAAAAACAAGTGTGTAATACTTTAAAATTTACTGTATTTCAGAGAATGAAGAGTACCTCCTGTATTTATCTGCTGCTGGCTTGGTTGGCATGTCTTTGGACAACCAATCACAGCATACATTGTTACCAGTAACCAGTCAAGCAGGGGTTATAGATTTTGACTTCGACAGCAAATCAAAAGAGATATTGTTGGTTAAAAAGGGTTTAATGGGCAATGTAAGTACATTGTTTAATGTTTCTATAGTAAGTTTGAAACTAAATTGTAGTTTTAATTCTTAATAAGCTATTTTAGCAACTCTGTATTAATTTGTATCGCTGCACTCTTGAATGGTGGCAATATTGCCATCTTATTGTCAATGCATCTAATTTTATTTCAGGTTGGAAAATATCACTATAAAAAGTCTAAATGTTTGAAAATTGAGTTGTTATAAAAATTCTACAAAAACAAACCAGAATTTATCTTCAATTTCATTTTTCAATGTTCCAAAATCAGTAAAAGTATTATACTTGTACATTTACATGATTGTGTACTTGCCTACAGTCTATCTTTATAAGACACAGAGAGTTTATCTTATTCTCATTATCCATTTTTGTTGACGGAGGAAACATTGAAATGGATGCTTGATTTCATTATTTAAAAGTTTTAAACAAATTCTCAAAACATTGTTAAAGGAAAATTGTATGTTGGGATATAATCTGAAACCATTTGTCCTTGAAATGCCAAAAATCAGTACCCAGGAAATACATTTAATGAATCTATAGTATAAAGAAATTTATTGAGATAATAATTTAAAAAAACAAAACCGTACTCTTATTTCTTTCAGTCCAGTATAGTTTCAGTATCAGTCTACAAAGGGAACCAGTCTGACTACCTGCCAACAGTTTTCTCTGGTGCCCCTCACGCTATAGCAGTAGACTGGATTACAAGGAACCTCTTCTGGTCTGACTTAGAGTCAGGTACTATAGAAGTTATGGGTATGGATACAGACAAACACTACAGAAAAATTCTGATGAGCAATAGGGGAAGACTCACAGATTGTGCTGCACCAGTGGCTTTAGTAGTAGATCCTGAAAATGGGTAAGATTGAACGAAAGAAAATACTGTCAACCAATTCATTTTTAGTGATTTTATTTCCCGGCAAAATAATGCAAATACAGATTGTCACAATTATATTAATATAAATAAAATTTAGAAGGGAAATAAAGGACGTGTCAAAGAGACAAAAACCCAACCAAAGCGCAACAAACAGCCATAGACAATCAATGGGTCAACACAACCAGAAAATCAGGCACCTGGAGGCAGGCATCAGCTGACTCCTTAACAAAATTGTGTACTACTCAGAGCTCCAGATAAGAATTCACAAGTTGGGGTTTTTACACACCATTTTGTAATGTAATTGAGTGATAAAGTTGTTTAATTGCATTATCAATTCCAATTCACTCCTCAAGCAATATATCAAATTGGGTCTTTCACCACCAAACTCCTTAATGTATTGGGTTTTTCATCAACACAATATTGAATATTTAGGCATGTTATGATCACATTATATCAACCTCAGATGATTTTCCGTCTTAAACATGTTAAATGTTTTGTTTTTTTAGCTCACCTGACCTGTAAGGTCTAGTGAGCTTTTCTCATCACTTGGCGTCCCTCGTCCGTCGTTTGGTTTGTAAACTTTTACAAAAATCTTCTCATCTGAAACTACTAAGCCAAATTTGACCAAACTTGGCCACAATCATTATTGGGGTATACAGTGTCCTATGACCCGGCCAACCAACCAAGATGGCTGCCATGGCTAAAAATAGAACATAGGGGTAAAATGTAGATTTTGGCTTATATCTGTAAAACCAAAGCTGTTAGAGCAAATCTAACAGAGTAAAATTGTTTATTAGGTCAAGATCTATCTGCCCTGAAATTTTCAGACAAATCGGACAACCCGTTGTTGGGTTGCTGCCCCTGAATTAGTAATTTTAAGGAAATTTTGCAGTTTTTGGTTATTATCTTGAATATTATTATAGATAGAGATCAACTGTAATAAGTAATAATGTTCAGCAAATTAAGATCTACAAATAAGTCAACATGATCAAAATTGTCAAATGACTCTTTAAGGAGTTATTGCCCTTTATAGTAAATTTTTAACCATTTTTCTGAAATTTTAGTAATCTTTTCAAAAAATCTTCGCCTCTGAAACTACTGGGCCAAATTAAACCAAACTTGGCCACAATCATTATTGGGGTATCCAGTTTTAAAAATGTGTCCGATGATCCGGCCAACCAACCAAGATGGCCGCCATGGCTGAAAATAGTACATAGGGGTAAAATGTAGATTTTGGCTTATATCTCTGAAAACAAAGCATTTGGAGCAAATCTAACAGAGTAAAATTGTTTATTAGGTAAAGATCTATCTGCCCTGAAATTTTCAGACAAATCAGACCGTTGGGTTGCTGCCCCTGAATTAGTAATTATAAGGAAATTTTGCAGATTTTGGTTATTATCTTGAATATTATTACAGATAGAGATAAACTGTAAACAGCTATAATGTTCAGCAAAGTAAGATCTACAAATAAGTCAACATGACCAAAATTGTCAATTGACCCCTTAAGAAGTTATTGCCCATTATAGTCAATTTTTAACAATATTCATAAATGTTTTGTTATTTTTTGTAAATTTTTTCAAAATATTTTCAACTGTAATTACTGGGCCACGTTCATTATAGATAGAGATAATTGTAGCAACAAGAATGTTCAGTAAAGTAAGATCTACAAACACATCACCATCATCAAAACACAATTTTGTCATGAATTTATCTGTGTCCATTGTTTAATATGCACATAGACCAAGGTGAGCGACGCAGGCTCTTGAGAGCCTCTAGTTTGTATATGTGCTAGCTGTGTCCCATTTTAAATGTTCTGCCAGTTTTGTATTTTCTCACAACTTATATAAACTGCAGCTGGTGTCACTAGTTGGACAATAACTAATTACCTTTATAGATCCCTTATGATCACCCTACAGTTTAGTTGGGGTAGGTGTGGCTAAGTGTTTATTTTTATGTACTAAATACATGTGTAATTTTATTGCTGTAAGACAGTTTTGCCAGTCCTTTCACCTATTTGCCAGATCTACTTTTTGATAAAAAATAATAAGAAGTTCCCAGATTTAAGATATACCCCAAAACCTTGACCAGGTTTATAGGGTGGTTTAATGATGGAGACCACATTCAACTTAAATTTACTAATAATTCTGCAACATCAAATAAATAAATGACAATGTTATACTGCACTTGCCAATAAGACAACTATCTTAAGCACACAGAACAATTAGACCAAAACAAAGAAAGTGTCAAGCTGCATTGACGTAAAAAACGGATATGTGTATTCACTCATGAACTAAAATGAAAACAATACTATATAAACTAAAATTATACTTTATTAATGCACAAATTACACCCATAAGAGGGCCAAAGGCATTATACTTGAATGTTTTTGTTTAATTCAATTTACATAAATCTGGGTTAAGTTGTCCCTTATTAGAACTTTTGGTTTCCAATGCTTTCCAACTACACATGTGAATTGGCCTTTCACTTTTTCCAACTGATTTTGTTTTTGACTAAACCCGTGTTTATCGTTCTAGCAATGTCCTCGTTAAGGTACGCAAACACGCCAGTGCATTCGATGGACGCTTCCTAAAAACACTAGCTGAGTCTTGTTATCATCATAACTTTCCCTAAGCTATCAAAAAGAAGCTGAAAACATGCTTCTATTCAATATTTTTACCGGACATTTACTTTCGTTTTAATTCATTGCATGTGATGAGTCCCGAGCAATAGGAAAAAAATATGACAATATGACACCAGCTAATTGGATAAACGCTGAGAAGATCGAAATGTTTTCATAAACACATGTACCTCTTGAGCAACAGAAAATTCCAACAGGGACCCATTTCAGCTACTTGATGCAGAGCTCTATTTATAGAACGAAAGGACGTTTCCAATTATAAATATTATAAAAATAGATTTACGCTACGACTGTAATCAGATAAGGGTAAATAATGCAAACGATAGCGAATAAAAGTGTTAAGAACTCATGGTTTTGGCATAGAATTGAGTTTTCCTTTGTATTTTTTGGGTTATTGAACCCTGCAATGGGCAATTGCATTGGGTTTTTAATTATTTGTATTGCGTGATCACGCAAATACACAGCTTATCTGGAACTCTGACTAGTTAAAGAAAATGGATGTCATACTAAACTCCAAAATATATAAATTAAATAAAATTAAAAAACATACAAGACTAACCTCCTGATTTGGGACATGTCATGACTTGTCATTATAATGAAATTTTGGTCAATCAAAATTCATTACTCAATCATGTGACATTTTTACAGGAAAATATATTGGGCAGATAAGGGCAGTAAATCTGTAGAACCAAAGATAGCAGTGATGAACATGGATGGTTCCCTTCCAAGAACAATCCATTCAAGACGTACTGAAGTTCCTGAAGGGTTGGCTTTAAACAAAGAAAATAAAGATTTGTTCTGGTCTGACTCTGGCAAAGGATGGGTAAGAAATATAATTAAGAAGTACAGTGCAACCTGTGTAATCTGACACACTGGGGGACCAGAAAAAAATTGTTGGATTAAGTAGAATGTCGGGATACTCAGATTTCTTATGCAAGGATAGGCATATTTTGGGACCATGAAAATGTGTCGGTTAAAGCAGGATGTTGATGGAATATTCATGTATCAGATAAGGCAGGTTACACTGGGCTATAAAAAAAAGGAGGTGATAAGATAATGCAATTTTTTTGGCCTCTTGAATTCAAATAAAAATCCATGTCTAAATACCAAAATCTACATTAAGATGCTATTGTATTAAATATTCAAGGCGATGTACACTTGATATAAGTTGTTCTAATTTGTTGCTAGGGAATTTTCAAGTCACTGGAAGGTCCATTATAAAGAATGTCAACCGACCTGTATAACCACTAAAACCTCTGCATAACATGATCCTGATTTGAAACAGGCACATAATGAATGAGGCTGAGTGAAACATGTTTTGAACCCACGTCCCTTTTCTATATTAACCTGGGACAGTGTTGATACAACAAAACAAAAGAACAATCTGTTAAGATTTAGGGCTAATTTCCTAATGCATGTAGAGCAAGACTTTGGTTAGCTTGCTTGCTTTGTTTGTATATTTTACACTTTTGTAATTGTAATTTGGATAACGTGCAGTAAAATTTAAATATAACATATACAGGTTTAAGTATTCCTATATATATTGCTTGAAGATGACAATCTTAATTCCAAAGCTTGAACAAACATTTATACAAACAAGCAAGCAAGCCAACCAAACTTATAAACAACAAGCATTAGGAAAAAAGCTGTAATAGTGGGAAAAAGTTGCTGACTAATCAGATAATCAGATTGGTACTAAATACAAAAACAGAAAAACATTGATCTCAGATTACTTTCAAAGTCAACATTTTAGTTGATAATCAAACCAAGTTTTCATAGACTAAAATATCATTACACCTCCGATTTATTTTGCAATATAGCATTTTCATTTTTATTTGATTTTGTGCTTATAATTAGCTCACCTGGCCCAAAGGGCCAAGTAAGCTTTTGTCATCACTTGGCGTCTGGCTTCCATAAACTTTTACAAAAATCTTCTCCTCTGAAACTGCTTGGCCAAATTTGATCAAACTTGGCCACAATCATTCTTGGGGCATCTAGTTTAAAATATGTGTCCGATGACCTGGCCATCCAACCAAGATGGCCGCCATGGCTAAAAATAGAACATAGGGGTAAAATGTAGATTTTGGCTAATATCTCTGAAACCAAAGCATTTAGAGCAAATCTGACAAGGGGTAAAAATGTTTATCAGGTCAAGATTTATCTTTTCAGACAAATTGTACAACCCGTTGTTGGGTTGCTGCCCCCGAATAGTAATTATAAGAAAATTTTGCAGTTTTTATATGCCTGTCAAAATTTTGACGGGACGTATTATGGTATACTAATGTCCGGTGTCCGTCTGTCTGTCCGGCGTAAACATGTTGCAGCGTAACTTGAGAACGACTTATCCAAATTTGATGAAACTTCATATTATTGTTTCTTATGATGGTCAAATGATCTGTATACTTTTTGGTGAAAATTAGATTAAAACTTTTTGAGTTACAGCACTTTGTAACTGAAACTGGGGGGGGGGTTTTCCATGTCGTGCCGTATCTCAAAAACGCTTTATGATAATTGATTTAAACTTTACACACTTCTCAGTTATATTAATCTGAAGATCTGTATACTTTTTGGTGATGATTCCAAATTTTATATTTGAGTTATTGAGTATTTTGTAAAAAAAGGGAGAAGGTTTTATTACATGTTGCGCCGTATCTCAAAAACAATTTATGATTATTGCTTAAAACTTTACACACTTCTTAGTTATATTAATCTAAAGATCTGTATACTTTTTGGTTTTGATTCCATATTTTATTTTAGAGATATTGAGTTTTTTGTAAAAAAAAAGGGGGGGGGGGTTTCACATGTCGCACCGTATCTCATTAGCAATTTATGACTATTGCTTAAAACTTTACACACTTCTTAGTTATATAAATCTTAAGATCTGTATACTTTTTGGTAATGATTCAAAATTTTATTTAAGAGTTATTGAGTTTTTTGTTAAAAAAGGTTTGTTTTCACACGTCGCGCTGTATCTCAAAAACAATTTATATTTATTGCTTAAAACTTTACACACTTTTTAGTTATATTAATCTTAATATCTGTATACTTTTTGATGATGATTCCATATTTTATTTTAGAGATATTGAGTTTTTTGTAAAAAAAAGGGGGGGTTTCACATGTCGCACCGTATCTCATTAGCAATTTATGACTATTGCTTAAAACTTTACACACTTCTTAGTTATATAAATCTTAAGATCTGTATACTTTTTGGTGATGATTCAAAATTTTATTTAAGAGTTATTGAGTTTTTTGTTAAAAAAAAATGGTGTGTTTTCAGATGACAGGCTGTATCTCAGAAACTATTATGATTATTGCATAAAACAATGGGCGTATCATGCACTCATGGCGCAGCTGTTTATTGGTTATTATCTTGAATATTATAAAAGATAGAGATAAACTGAACAGCAATAATGTTCAGCAAAGTAAGATCTACAAATAAGTCAACATGACCAAAATTGTCAGTTGACCCCTCAAGGAGTTATTGCCCTTTAAAGTCAATTTGTAACCATTTTTCTAAAATTTTAGTAATCTTTTAAAAAAAGTCATCTCCTCTGAAACTACTTGACCAAATTTAACCAAACTTGGCCACAATCATCCTTGGGGTATCTAGTTTAAAAAGTGTGTCTGATGACCTGGCCAACCAACCAAGATGGCCCCAATGGCTAAGATTAGAACATAGGGGTAAAATGTAGATTTTGGCTTATATCTGTAAAACCAAAGCTGTTAGAGCAAATCTAACAGAGTAAAATTGTTAATCAGGTCAAGATCTATCTTCCCTCAAATTTTTAGACAAATCGGACAACCCAATATTGGGTTGCTGCCCCGGAATTAGTAATTATAAGAAAATTTTGCAATTTTTGGTTATTATCTTGAATATTATCTTAGATAAAGATAAACTGTAAACAATAATTATGTATAGCAAAGTAAGATCTACAAATAAGTCAACTTGACCAAAATGGTCAATTGACCCCTTAAGGAGTTATTGCTCTTTATAGTAAATTTCAGATAATTTCGTAAATTATGTAAATTTTGGTAAACATTCACAGAATATTTTCCTTTGAAACTACTGAGCCAAGTTCATTATAGATAGAGATAATTGTAAACAGCAAGAATATTCTGTAAAGTAAGATTGACAAACGCATCATAATCACCAAAACATCATTTTCTCATGAATTCTATTCTCATCTATTATGTATGTCCTTTGTTTAGTATGATCATAGACCAAGGTGAGTGAGCGACACATTCTCTTTAGAGCCTCTCTATATAGCTAGTTTTAAAAGAAGTATGCATTTTTCGAAAATATGTACAACTATAAACATTTGAATTCATGGTTCTCCTGTACCCATGAAATCCATGAAAATTAACATCCCACAAATAATAAAGAATCCACAGCATCAAATATTTATAGAAAAACAAAACTACTTTAATATGTTTTTGGAAAATGACGCTATCAACGGCATGTTTCCAATTCCATTGACCACAACTGGAAGTCGATTATATCTCCGCCCACCACACTTGGTTTCATATTTACTATTTTACATACTAACTGGAATCTGCTAGTATTACGCTACACTCGAACAAAGTGTTGTAGTCGGACGGGAACCAGTTTACATACTTTATTTTATTTACAAACAAAAAATCTTGACCTGTCCATAGAAAGACTTGTATAGTCTGCGGTTTTATTCTCCAAAATTGGACCTTCCAGAGGGGTGCGGACTATAGAGTACAATAAGCAAGAAATAAGAGAACAAGTTCAATTTCGCGGCGAGGTGGTTTGTTTACGTTCCGCCATCTTTGTTATTGATATTGTAGAGGGCGCTCTCATCATTTTTCAAACTAATAATTTTAACTCATTCATATTTATAAGTTATTTCTATTCAATATCAAATTAATACTGATAAATATAAAAAATAAACCTTTCATTACAAATTTCTTGTTTCTTTTCAATGCATTGGTTGAAATAAGCTGGTATCTGCTTGATTAAAACGGTACAAACATAGTAAAAAAGACAACCGTAAACCAGCTTAGAATTTGTAAACTACAAAAAATCTTGACCTGTCCATAGAAAGACTTGTATAGTCTGCGGTTTTATTCTCCAAAATTGGACCTTCCAGAGGGGTGCGGACTATAGAGTACAATAAGCAAGAAATAAGAGAACAAGTTCAATTTCGCGGCGAGGTGGTTTGTTTACGTTCCGCCATCTTTGTTATTGATATTGTAGAGGGCGCTCTCATCATTTTTCAAACTAATAATTTTAACTCATTCATATTTATAAGTTATTTCTATTCAATATCAAATTAATACTGATAAATATAAAAAATAAACCTTTCATTACAAATTTCTTGTTTCTTTTCAATGCATTGGTTGAAATAAGCTGGTATCTGCTTGATTAAAACGGTACAAACATAGTAAAAAAGACAACCGTAAACCAGCTTAGAATTTGTAAACTACAAAAAATCTTGACCTGTCCATAGAAAGACTTGTATAGTCCGCGGTTTTATTCTCCATAATCGGTTATTGTTCATTCCGTTTTGGTGTTTCATACTAACTAATATGGTTTGTATTAGCTTAAGACCCTTCAAACATTAATGTGATAGGTATATTTAAGACTGTTTTACAAAAGGATGGGACTGTTTTACTTTCAAAGTCGTATTATAGTGATATCTGTCATGTACGGATTTCGACTCTCACCGGTTAATTTCTTCTTTTACACGTGTTTTTTTATACTTCCTGTTTAAACATACACAAGTTTCTAAATTGTTTTTTAAGTGAATTAAACTTATTTTAACAATCATGAAGCGTTCTAGAATCATTTACAAGCAGTTCCAGCTTCTGTTTGATGATGGAAAACAGGTTTTCCCAAGAAAATACCGCAAACGATCGCACAGGATTTGAAATTACCGGAGTTTCATTAGACAGGTCAGGAATAACCACCAATTGGTGGATTATACCTCAATTGACGTATAATCCACCAATTGATATATAATGGTATAGACCAATTGATGAAATTCTTTGTTTTTCAAATCAAATTATTCAACCAAAATGGAGCATTGTTTTCTTAAAACCATATTATGGAAACATGTCAAACATTCCTAGTTTAGTATAGTGACATAACATACTGCATTCAATCCATAATTGTATTTGCAGTTTCTTCTATTGTTATCATGTCAATTCTTGATTGGCAAATTAACCACTAATCACCTGCAATACGGTCTGCAGTCATTGACTCATGTGATTATGAGTACAACTCCACAGGTGAATGGAGCTCTCTGTTAATACCTGACTTTCATTATTAATAGTCAATT
Source organism: Mytilus edulis (assembly GCA_019925275.1). Classification (NCBI taxonomy): domain Eukaryota; kingdom Metazoa; phylum Mollusca; class Bivalvia; order Mytilida; family Mytilidae; genus Mytilus; species Mytilus edulis. The sequence continues at coordinate 51,565,036 of CM034358.1, forward strand.
ATGGTCAATAGTACAGATGTTTCAACAAAAGAATTGTTGTACACATGCATTCTCAAGAGATGCAGTAGGCTTTGACAAAACTGAAACTTTAGGAGGACTCAACAATGGTCATAAAATAGGTTGTAAGTTGCAAAATGATGCTCCTATCTCATACTAGCATTTTATTACAAAAAAACTTGCATTATATGTCAATTGGTCTATACCAATATACCTCAATTGGTGGATTATACGTCAATTGAGTGGTTATTCCTGACCTGTTAGACCTTTTCAAGTTGTCATCTTCACTTCACACACACACATATACGAATATCAATTATATGCTTACGAGACATGTTGCAATGTAAAACTAAATATTGGTATGTGAAAATCAAGACTTGCATAAAAAATATCCCAATATTAGAGACAGTGGCGTCATTTTTCCTCAGAGCTTTCAGCTCTTTGATTTTTTGTTGTTGTAGATAATGAGATATACCACTTATGGCCGAAGGGTGAGAGTATTTATAAACAGACTTAGTAACCCACGAGGACTTGTGATCAACGATAGAATGTTGTATTACGTGGACGCTGATTACGAGAGTATTTTTGCTGTTGCCCTCTTTGGTCCTCAGAAGAAAAAGACTCTAAAGGCAAATCTGGTTGGATTGAGCATTCTAAAGGTGTACTATAACAGGCATGAAAAAGGTGAATTCATATATTTTTTCAGGGTTAGATGAGCAGGGGCAGATCCAGCCATTTTAAAAAGGGGGTGGGGGGTTCTTAACCCAGGTCAAAAGGGGGGTTTCCAACTACATGTCCCCATTCAATGCATTGATCGTCCAAAAAAAGGGGGTGTTCCAACTTCCAACCCCCGGAATAAGATGTGGTTTGACTGCCAATGAGAAAATTCCACAAAGGACCAAATGACATAGAAATTAAGAACTAATGGTCGCCATATGGCCTTCAACTATGAGCAAAAATCTTTCAGCAAAGTCAGCTTATAATGGCCATAGCTATCTATATACTATGTTTTCTGATTGAAAATTTGCATTACATTTTCTCTTTCTAAATTTGGTACCCAAATTTATCTAACAAATTCAGTTCAGGATTTTCAGGGCACTTTCATATCAAATTGTTATTTAACTAAGTAAACAATACTGGATAGAAAAATCCTTGGTCGTACAAATTTTTTTTTTTTTAACTTTTGATTTTTCTATTTCCAACATATACATGATATACATGACATACATACAATGTAATACATATAAGATAAATACAATGTCATTATTATAAATACATCTTAATTGGAAATATTTTACATTTTCTTTTGAAAAGATAAAGAAAAATGAAAATAAAAAAAAATAAGTAAAGAAGGAAAAGAAAAAACAAAAAACAAAACTCAAAAGGATTATCCAGTTACATCCCTATCTATATTTTAAATATCACATGTTCATGTTGAAAAAAATGTTTTCAAAATTAACGAGACATATTTCTTTCGTAACAGCCATCAACACAGATTATGGTCATACAAAATTGGTAACTGATAGCAGTAGTTCCTTTAAATAATCAACTTTTTTTGAAAAACTTTTCTTTTAACAACTTACTTAACAAAAAAAATTGTATTCATTAATATTAGGTCAGAAAAATGCATGTACCTCCATATCATGTGATCAGCTCTGTTTCCCAACATCAGCCAAACAACATCAGTGTGAATGTGGAACGGGATACAGTAAAACACCAGACGATGCAACTTGTTTAGGTAAGTACTTAGGTAGAAGTTTTTGGTCAAGGTAGTTTTGAATGAAGTTGAAATCCAATCAACTTGAATGTTAGTACACATGTTCCCTATGACATGATCTTTCTAATTTTAAGGTTCACTGAACATAGAAATTGATAGTGCAAGTGTGACATCCGTGTACTATGGACACATTCTTGTTTTATCTGTTATTACATAGTTTAAAAAGCTGTTTTTGAAAATAAACATATAACTTTATTTTGCTTTTTAAGTTCCATTAATTATATGCTATCAATGTATAGCAGTCATTTAAAATATTTTTTTAATTTGAAACAGAGGAGCAAGCATCCTTTTGTTACCCTTTAGATTAGATAATATTACCTCCTTATGTATTGCAGCCAGCACCACTTTTGCAGTAGTATCACAGTCCAGCATCATCAGAGGGATAGCTATCAATGCTAGGGATCATGAAGATGCTATGGTACCAATTAGAGGATATGGTATGCTTAAATGTGAACTCAAAAACTTCACCTAGACAGGAACCCAACAGCAAACTTAACCAAATACATCTACATTATGATAAAGTCTTAAAAGTTAACCTTGTGATTGTACAAGAGCTTCTTGTTTCCCACCAACATCTTGTTCACTTATCCCTTCTTACCCTTAATGGCAAAACTGAAAAGACCCAAAGGAAAATGTTGTCTTTGTAATGCTTAAAGGGGCACTAGCTGTCAAATTCATGGTCACCGATTTGACTCAAATTCTCATGTTTGATTTATAACAATGTAAAACATTTATCCAAACTATCAAAAGTCTAAAATAAACAGTTTAAAGAGCATGGGGTAGATAGTATTTAGGTTTGTTTCGTGTGTATTTTAGTCCAGACGCCATCTAATTAACTATCGATTTGACCTCAGATGACCATATAAGCGATGTAAACATAAATAAAGATATGAATAGATTAAACCAACACGTGCAATTGGATTGTTATAGGTCTGTTTGATTTGATTTTATAGATTAAAAATAGATGTTTCTCATTGTTTTTAACCGTATAAGAATGATTTTATGTGCATCGAATTAGTAATCAAATGATTTACCGTAGTTTCACTTTCATTGTTGACATTCTTTTTTTTAAAATAACCAGTACACGTACAATGCATGCGTTGTCAATCTCTAGCTAGGGTTTAAATTGAAGTTCACATGAATACGGATTTAAAGAGGATGACTCATTCACTTGCAAGTGAATAACTAATTATCAATGTTTCTTAGCGTAATTTGACAAAATTGATCCTTTTTGGCTGCAAAAAGCGAATTGTTATTTCACTATTTCACTTTCATTATTGATTGAACACAAAAAAATTAAACTTTAGATTTTTTATATATCTCGTAGCTAGTGCCCCTTTAAAAGCTTAATAGCATTGAAGTTAGGATTAGTCTTATCAATTGTAAACCAAAAATTAGAACTCTTTCAACAATAAACAAACGTAATTTTTAATGAAAATGCATTTAATGCAGATTGATGAGTTTTTGAATGGTTACAATTTTGGTAGATTGATAAAAAAAAAATTGATATTTGATTTTGTGGTTTTTCCAAAGTTGCATAAAAACTGTAAGAAAACTTGTACTTCCTCAAACCATTTCAATTTGTACTTCACTTATTTCCACAAAATCCACAAAAATCTACATCTCATGAATATGAATGAATCCACATGAACAGCATATGATAAATTTATTTTCCAAATTCTGTGAAATTTGTATTTTAGACCGAGTTGCATTACATGTAGATGTCCATATTGTTGGTGGACATATTTATTGGTGTGACTACGACAGTACTGGGCTAAAGGGAGGTAGCTCTAATGGTGTCCGTAGAATTAAACAAGATGGCACAGGCTATCAAGAGGTCATTCAAGCAGGAATTGGGATCAAACCTGCCGATGGAATACGTGGAATAGCAGTGGATTGGATTGCAGGTAAAATTAAAGGCTTTTAAATATGTATGACAGTAAAAATATTTGGTTAGAAAAGGATAGGGTTGTTTGATTTTATCAATTCAAAATGGTCTGAACTTGAAAATGTAAAACTACAAGATTGGGTTAGTCATGCGTTGATTAATTAGACCCCATTTTAAGGTGTCATCTTTCATGTCTGTCTCTGGATGTGTCCAACAAGTTTTCATCGCTTTTATCATAAATGGATAAACAAAATTACTTCATATTTGGTAAGAAGCTTGACAGTGATTAGTTCATTCATTTCCTTTTGCCCCATTTTTCTATATTTTGGAAGCTCCATTTATTGTTGACTTCTTTAAAATCTCACAGCCCACTGCTATAATTAGAAAATTTAGAATTAGTAATGTTGACTGAGTGTGAAATGTAAATGTACTTGGATTAACCAGTCAAGTCTACAAATATATTGAACTAATTTTGCATGGTATGATTAACATTTTATTATAAAAGGAAATATATCTGGATTTTCAAAAAACTATATATTTTTAAGGTAATCTGTATTTCACAACTTCCAAGAATTATGATACCTACCTTGAAGTGTCTAAATTAGATGGTAGTCATCGATTAGTTCTTGTCAAGGAGAAAATGTCATCACCCAGAGCCATTGCTGTTAATCCAATAAAAAGGTATTCCTAATTTATGAAATTCAATGTAAGGATTGTTCCACTAAAACACATATGGTAGCTAGGGAAGGCACTTTGGGTAACCACTTAGAGAGGCAAATTAAAAGTCACTTAAATTTCCATTATAGCTATATATGTGAAAACAAAGATGACACCCACCTATAGTTGAGATTTGGAAGTGCCTTCCCGGGGTCCCATGTATTTTTTTATGGAACAGCCCTAATTTGAATCCATTGAATTCAATATTTTCTGTGTTTGTGATCAACTAATTCATAGACATTCAAATTTGTGAAAATATTTGAAACAACAAAAAAACTTAGAAACCCAAAGGATATGCAGTTAAACCTATTAAAAAAATTAGAAAAAAAGTAATATGAAAAATGTATTAATAAATACACTTAAATAGCAAATTGAAAATATTTTCTGCAGCACAAAAAAATTTAATACTTTTAGAGTTTGGTATAGGTAAGTCTAAAAAATTATATAAAGACCAGGGCTTCCAAAAATTATTTGAGCCAGCCGGACATTTTATATCTGATCCCGATTTTAATCCCTAAGACTAAATCACAAAAGGCAATTATGGTAATCAGATGGCCATCCCAATGATTGACATTACTAATTAGAGTTAAAAAAAAACCGATATTAAACTTTACTTTGATGTGAATTTGATGTTCTGGCAAAGACTGTTAAATTGGCAGTACATCATTCAAAATGTGCACATGAGCGTGCTCATATCTGCATTAGACTCTTTATTTGTGCAAAATGACGTTGTCAAAAACTTTTTCGTTTTAAAATCACATTTCCCTAATCCCGGATGTTGACTTGACAATGGTAAAACATGGACCATAAACGTATACGTAAAATCTGTGTATGTTTACTAAGCACGACTGAGTGAAGTAACTCTTTCCACGTTAATTCTTCAACAAAATACTTGAAATGAGCATTAGATACAGGTATCAATGATAATTTTAGCATTTGTGAAGAAATGTAGGATGCATAATTAAATTTCCCACCTCTGCACATGCGCCCACCTCTGGACTAAATCAATTAGATACAAACCGCTGAAATGTAAGAAAATAATTGTGAATAGACCGATATATTTATACGATGTCCGGTACTGAAAATAGTTTACCTGTCACCTGAAAAGGTAGATTTCAGTTGTCCAACAACTAATTAGCCTTGATTAAAATTAGAAAGTATTGAAGTAGGGTAATTAATCATCATGTCACTTTTATGACCGGAAATGTGTGGCTGTTAAAGGCAAAAAGTTGGGTCAAAAAGATGGTGAATTATGTTAAAATGATCGAAAAAGCCTTGAAAACTTAAAAGTAGATGACCGTTTCATGATTTGCCCAGCCGGACTTTTACCATACATTATAAAATTGTCCGGAATATATGACTGTTTTGGAAGCCTTGATAAAGACTCAAGATTATAAATTTTGACAGTGTACCTCTTCAAACCCACCAGTTTCCCTCAAAGATAGCAATCTGTATTTTAAATTTGAAAACTTTATTTTTCTGATATCAAATTTGTAGATATCTATATTGGGTAGACAGTGGACAGTTTCCAAAGATTGAACAAGCAAGACTCGATGGAACCGAACGTAAAACCCTAGTAACCAATGGCATTAGATATCCAAGGGGAATAACTGTGGATATTGATACACATGATGTATACTGGGTTGACTCGGTTGTTGATACCATACAGGTAGGTTAAACATGTTAAAAGTGTGATTCTTAGAGTTGAGGAAGATTCAGTGTCTTCCATCAGCCATCTTGGAATATGAAATAGCAGAAAAAAATTGGTTTGATCTTTTATTACTAAAAAAATGCTTTCAGCATTTCTCATAAAACTTTGGTGAATTGTTTATATCTGTTGATGTAAGCTTCCTTTAGAATTTTATAAATTTTACATTATACATTTTTGAGTTGTGGGGTTTTATGACTTTGACTACATTTATTCAGAAACCTATAATATGTCAAATATTTTATTACAATCCAAATTTAGACCTGTATTAGCTTGAATATTGTATAAGGTGAGATAACTCAGATATATTTATTTTAAAAAGCAATGTATAGTAAATTTACCTATTTTGTATTGTAGCTAGAAAAAAGTTTCATGACCCTAAGGTTTTCTATAAGCAAATTGACATTGACACTTTTAATTTAGCGGAATTATTATGGCGATTTTGTTCTATCTGCATAAATAAGCGAACATTAACACCGGGCGTAAAACCTGCTATACGGTATGGAGATATTTAGTGAGCATTTCTACAGCAGTAGTTTATTTGAATTTTTCCTTGATAGATATATGGAGATATTTAGTGAGCATTTCTACAGCAGTAGTTTATTTGAATTTTTCCTTGATAGATATATGGAGATATTTAGTGAGCATTTCTATAGCAGTAGTATATATTTGAATTTTTCCTTTTACAGAAAATATCCTTTAGTGGTGGAAACAGACAATATGTGAGGACCAATTTACCATCACCCTTTGGAATTTCTGTCTTGAAAAATTACATATACTGGGTAGATAGAAATCTGAAACAGGTATGGTATTATTTAATTGTAAAGGCAAGCAGCAAATTTCACATTTCCAACAGTTGTAAAATTTGATATTACAATGTTTTATGTTATAACAGTCTGAATTGAAGATGGAAATTTAGTGAAACAAAAAAGATCAGTAAAATGATATCTACAAGTAGGTCAACATCTCCAAATTACAAATTATTTTGAAAATTTTAAAAGAGGTGTAAACTGTAAAGAGTGTAAATGATCACCAATAATATCACTTGGTAAGAATTACAATACTGAAATGGTAAATTTGCACTTAGATGAAAAATTCATGGTCTTGGGAGCTTCCAAGCAATCTTGTTATTGTCATTCTAAATTTGTAGGACAATATTAAACATAATTATGTTTTGACATAGCTAATAGTAACAAGTTGAATGTCCTGTATGAAACTTTTTCAGAATTGATAGACAAAGGTTTGTCAGAATTCCAAGACTAAACATAACATAACTGGAGTCAGTTTCACCAAAAAGGAAACTTATGACTAAGATTAAATATAAGTCATGAACAATTTAGTAAACTTACGATCAATCTTTGTGAAACTTTTTCCTGAAACTGGAATCATATGTAGTATATAAGTTACCTACCAAAATGACCAGGACAGAACTAAACTTATCATGCTGCTTAAAAAGGATATTTCATCTAAGATTAGAATTAGAATTTTTTTATGTATTTTATTATTGCAATGACACAAATGGGATATTATTTGGTTGGATTTTTAGAAGTGCTACATGCAGATTTAAATGATTCTGTTTTTGCAGAACTTTTATAATATCCTGTAGCAATTTTCCCAATTATATAAAAATTGCCAACATTTCTAAATTTACAGTACTCAGTAAAAGAAAGTGTTATATTTGCAGGTATTTAAAGCCAGTAAGAATGGTATTAGCAGAACACCTATAATTATCAAGAATAACTTGGAACATCTGAGAGATATTGTCATCTTTGATGAGGAACTACAACCAAATGGTAAATGATAAAATGCCTTTTAAAGTATCAATATCATATCACATGGTTTTTCAGTAAAACAAATATTTAAAACAACTTTCCTGACTGAGACTGCCTCTAGGAAATAATCATTTATTGAAAGAAGATCAGTGGTTTTAGTCTTGCCTGAAAATTATCAGGAGGCAGTGTAAGGCATCAACAATTGTCAAAGCTTTCTGCTTAAGTCAATTTGACAGGAACTCCTTGTGATTGATAATTGATATTTTATATAAAGTAGCATATTAGTTTGACGATTATTTTTGAGGCATTTCCCCTCCAACTTAGTTCATGGTCAAGTGACTGAATGAAGTAGCAATGTTGCTGTCCATCAGATTGTCTTTTTTCTGAATTATCTGCCGACAGGGAAGACATTTCTCTGTGTCAATAGTTTATATAGCTGTTATTTATGATATTCATCTCACTCTGAAGGAAACAAGGTTCAATCCTTTCTTCTGTGTCTGTCTGTCCATCCAATGAAATGTTGAAAGTATTTTTCCAGGAACTACAAATCTGATTTTGGAAAATTTTACAAAAGTGTGGAATTAATCATTGCAATTTCATGAAATGCTGCAAACAAATAATGCTATCAAAATCTAATATGTAAATTTTTACTTTAGCAAAACTTATCCAATCGCATTTTCGCAATCGCAGAAGTTTGTGAATTTACAGAATCATACCTCTGTTTATATTTTCAGCATCAAGTCCATGTGCTGTTGATAACGGAGGATGTGAACAATTGTGTTTTGCCTATCCAAACCAGACTACCTCTGTTTGTGCTTGTTCTACAGGAAATCTGGCATCTGATAACACATCATGTGAAGGTACTAAATACACACACACACACATATCACACAAACATGCACACTAACATACTCACACCCAATCTAAACCAGACTTCTTCTGATGTGTTTGTTCTATAGGAAATCTAGCATCTGACAACACTTCATGTGAAGGTACTAAATGCATAGTCTTGTGACCAAATGAGATTTGACGTAATCAACCAATTGATCACGAAATGCACTCACACATACAAACAATTCTCACACCCTATCAACAACAGACAACTTGTGTATTTGGTTGTTCTAAAGGACAGCTGGAATTATAAAGGTACTCTTGTTTTAGAAAAATTTAAAGCCAACCAGATTTTGTTGTCTTTACTTTCATTTTCCGTTTAAAAGTGTACTTTTTTTTTGGCCACATTTAGAGTGACTAAAAACTGATAGTGAAAAAGGGTTCTAAACTTCTTTTGTAAAAAAAAATACCTGATTATTTAATTGGAATTATTCTATTCTTTTCAGCTCCAAAAGAGTTTCTGGTGGTGGCAGCTGAAACAGAAATATTGAGTATTTCACTGGACCCCTCTATGAAATCAGCACCAGTGCCACCTGTCAAAGGATTAAATGGGGCTGTGGCAGTGGACTTTGACTATGAAGATAACTATATATATTTCTCACAGATAATTGGGAAATCTATCAGTAGAGTGCTACAGAACAGCTCTAGTTCTGTTATTCATGACATAGTCACATTTAATACTAATGAAAGTAAGTATATGAATCAGTCATAATCTCATTTTTTGTCAGTACTTCTAATTATGTCTTCAAGGACTGCCCTTCCAAATATTGTGCAAAAATGAAAAATCTTAAAAATTTTAAAAGGGAGATAATTTTGTATTGAGCTTATTATGCCTGTTGCAGATGTTCAAACTGTAGGATCTCAAAACATGGTAAAAATGAATATATTCTTTTAAATGCATTGGTTGCATACACAGAAGTTTTCAGGAATAATGAACTTGCAAGTTTCTTGGTTTTAATATTTTCTACCACATATTGTATTCCTTCTAATACAAAATATTGCATTTTTCTTGATTTGGGATTGTGGAATTCTCTGTTCCCTAAAAATCATGATTTTACAATAAGTGAAAAATAATTCTGAGTGATACATACAAGCCTAATAAGAGATATCTGCTAGATTGTAGTGATGAATTAAAGACTCAAAGAAATAAAAAAATATGTTCAGTGAAACCATTTATGTGAAGTCTATCGTCCAGTATAGCAAGTTGAATTTGGTTGCTTTATGTACCAATTGGCACATTTAGACCTCCAGATTTGAGATAAAAGGGAAGTAACTCGATCAAATTTGTGAATTTAGATCTCTAGAATTGAGACAAAAGGGAAGTAACTCTTGATAAAATTGTGTCAATCGAAATTTATCAATAGACAAAGAAATCAAAATTATGTACTTTTGCTTTGTGTTTTCTAGCTTGGATAAAAGACACAGTAACAGCAGAAGGTCTTGCATTTGATTGGGTTGGTAAAAGATTATACTGGGCTGATGTGTATATGAACCGTATTTACAGCATGAACCTGAACTCCATAGAAAAAGTTACCTTAGCAGTAGTAATTAGTCCTAGAGCTGTGGCTGTTCATCCATGCAAAGGGTAGGTACCGGAAACCAGTGATTTGTTTCTGGAAGAAAAAGTTTTACAATTATATAAAAAGAATAAAGTTCTATAAATGGTAAATTGAATGTATATAATTTTTTTTTCTTAAGTATAAAAAAGAAAATTGAATTTTATTATTACAAGAAAGTATATATAGTAATTTTTTCTGTATAATGTTTCATGTGTTTAACCCTTTTATGTTTTCATATGTCTGTCACTAGTGAAGTTGCTGTCTTATTAAATGTACACAAGATATCCTTGTATTCATATATGATATTTTTAAAACTGTTGGATCCTTACTTACGTAATACATAACTGCAACTTAAATAATTAAGTACATCAATGACTAAAGCAAAATCATATTTTTCAATAGTATGGTCATACTAAAAAGCTTTTAACTTTTTCAGGTACTTATTTTGGACTGACTGGGGCAGGAGTCCTAAGATAGAGAGAGCTACTATGGCAGGGAACCAGAGGAAAGTTATTGTTTCAACAGACCTGGGCTGGCCTAATGGGCTGAGTGTGGACTATGATGAAGATATGATATACTGGGCAGATGCTTTACGGTAAATAGTACAGGTTTTATGATGGACATTTTTTATAGCTTTCAAATTATTTTGTTGGGACATACTTTAAGCATTGAAATGTTTTCTTATTACACAATCATGTAACATTGTCCAAAATGAAGTCCAATCAATTTGAAACTTAGTACACATGTTCCCTATGATATGATCTTTCTACTTATACCCCATACAACGAAGTTGCGGAGGGTATAATGTTTTTGACCCGTCTGTCAGTCCTGTTTCTTGTCATCGCAACTCCTCTCAAACCACACAACAGAATTTCATGAAACTTTGACATACTACGTACACTTCCATATCTGCAGGAAGTTATGTTTTAATTTTTTCTAGGAGTCACGCCCCTTTGAACTTATTTGCTTCAATATACTTCTACAACAGTTTGTCATCGCAACTCCTCTGAAACCACACAACAGAATTTCATTAAACTTTGTATATAATAAGGACATACTATGTAGATGTGCATATCGACAGGAAATTATGATTCAATGTTTTTTCTTATACAATATTTTTTTCTATGGTTATTTTATTTCTATATATATCATTTTATTCTGATATCACCTAAATTGAACAAAGGTATACAGAAAAACATATTGATTAATATTACATTGCGTTGTATATTTGTTAAGGAAGCAGTGACAATGTGGGGACATGGGGTATGTGAGTGCGCTCACTAAGGTTCTTTAATTTTAATGTCTAATCATAGTTTTGACCCCAATTTTAAGATCCACTGAACATAGAAAATGATAGTGCCTGTGGAGCATCTGTGCACTATGGACCCATTCTTGTTTAGTTATTGCCCTTGAACAGATAAAAAAAAATATAAAACAACACGTTTAATAATTTATTGCGTCCAAAGCGCTTTTCTGGATTTACCTTCATCAGGAACGCTCAAAGCCAAACATTTGAAATCCGAAGATGTATAAGTACCGAAAATCGTTGAAGAGCTATATGTAATAAATGCAATGTTGGGGACATTGGAAATCTTGTTCTGAACAGTCAGGGGCGTTACTTAAACAAGTTATTTTTTTTAATTACTTATATAAGTAATTTTTTATTTTAAAAATAATAAAATTACTTAATAGAGTTATTTTAATTTTCAATAGAAACATAGACTAAATGTAGTCTTCATGATTTTAAACAACATTTTATATCACAAAATAAAGAATTTATCAGATTTGAGAGGAGTATAGAGATAAAGGGTTACTTTGAAAACAATGACAAAAATATTACTTGAATAAGTTATTTTATACATTTTAAAAAAAAATAGCAATTACACTTATCTAAGGCACATATGTAATTGATTTAGGTTACAAATTATAAATAACTTCAGGTCTTAATTAATTCACAAGTATCTATCTATTTATATCAGTCTACCTTCAAGATTTTAGAGGAAAAGGATAATTTAATAGTCCCAAGAGACCTATCTTTGACCCAGAAGCGTCGGTATGAAAGATAAGTGCGTCGGAAAGTTAATTAGTGTTTCTGAAGAATTAGTTTTTATATATCAAGGGAAAAATAACCAGATAACTGTGAAAATTATCTAAAGCTAGTAAAATCTGTATTCTTGGACACCTATAAAAATAATATTAAGAAAAATAACTTATATAAGTTATATTTAAATTAGCCTCGTTTTCAACATTACTTGTATAGATAATTTTAATTGTTACTTGTTTAAGTAATGCCCCTGACTGCTGAATGGATGGAAATTGAAAGAGCAAAAATGACGTTGGTGAATATAATATATATTTATGTATAATGTTCTCATTTTCAGGGACAGGATAGAGAGATCCACATTGGACGGCAGATATAGGGAAGTAATTGTCCAGTCGACTGTCCATCCATTCTCCATGACAGTGTTTGGTCATCATGTTTACTGGACAGATTGGACATTACGTATGTACACAATTAAAAACTTTTCATAATATCAGATCAGAGATTATGTATATACAGTCGAACCTCGTTGTGTCGAACTCGGTTGTGTCGAAAACTCGGATGAGTCGAAGTAAATTCTCGGTCCCGGCATAATTCCCGTTTGATCAATGCATTTTAACCTCTGATGAGTCGAACTCGGATGATTCGAATTCTCGGTTAAGTCGAGGTAATTCTTAAGTCCCGTCGATGTAAAATTGATGTAAATTAACCCCGATGTCTCGAAGTTCAAAAGTAAAAAAATATCGAAAGAAATAAAAACTTTGAAAATTAATTTACGGATGTTTTTCTTGTTTAACCTATTCATTTCCATAAGTGAGTAAAGCTGTGTAAACATACTTGTTTGTATAACAGTTAAAATGACATGTTTATGATGACCGCCAATCAACACCTTTGTTGATCGTCCAAGCGGAACTTGAATGTGCTGAACCTATTTCACTTGGTATAAAAACGAAACGAATTTTAATGACCCAAGCTGAGATTAAATTAACCGTTAGAATAAGAACAATAATTAAAAGGATTAAAATAGTTTATTAATTATTATGAGTCGGTCTTTTTAATCTGTGAACACTGTTCACGTTCTTTAAAGATTAGTTATGAAAATATTTTTACTTTGTTTCGCGAGTGATTCCATAATTTATAGTGTTTGACCTTTGTAAATATGTGTGTATTGATTTTATTTGCTCAGTAAAGAATAAACTACGTTAACTGTGTTTACATTTTTATTTATAGAAAGAAAAATTCCGGAATAAATACACAATCATATATTATCATATCGAAAAAAGCACAATGATCAATAAATACGTATCTTGTTTACAGAAATCACATATCGGTATTTCAAACATTTCAAACATATGACGTCACACTCGACCTCGGATGAGTCGAACCTCGGATGAGTCGAATACTTTCGTCTGGTCCCTTCGACTTCCACACAACGAGGTTCGACTGTATGTACTTAATTAAAAACTTCATAATAAAAGTTCTTAGAATAATGGTACTTCTGGAAAAAAAATATTCTAATCGTGTTTTAATATCCTGATGAGTCATGACGGCTTCAAGAATGCAGAAACATGTCTGCTCTAATTAATTGTACCTGCTTTCATGATATTTTGTCCTTATCTATTATACCAGGGAAAATAATTGTCTAATATTTCTATTTATAGATGGTGTATACAGAGCAGAGAAGCATACAGGATCCAATCTAGTCGTAATGTCAGAGGGTATCACTAACAGACCTATGGGAATAAACATTTATTCTCCAAAAAGACAGAAATGTTTGTATAAATTGTAGAAACATTTTCTTGAGATTTTAATGCATCATGTATCACATGTACAGTTATGGTTAATAAGCTTTTATGTGCATCTGTCTCCTCTCTGGCCAAAACTAGATTTAAGGTTACTTTCAAAGTTTATGCCAATTTAAGATAGATTTTATTTGAATTTTGGGGCTCTAATGGTCTTTCAACAGTTTTCTTGGATGAATAAAGGCAGAAGAAAAGTGGTAGGCTGAGTATTGGAAATCTGCATTAATTTTAAGATACTTTGAGCTGCCATTAAACTTATTTCACATTGGCATTTCATTAAAATATTGGATATAAACTTACTTAAACAAAAAAAAAACAAAAAAACCCAACTTCTATGCTTTAATGAATTGAAGTTTGATTTAGTTTTTTGGAATGCAAAATGCTTTGGTACCATGAAGAGTTGTCAAAAGATGTCATTATGGAGGAAAGGGGGAGGTTTCAATATGCATTCGTATGGAGAAAAGCATTTACATCTAATATGAATGTGAGTCAAAATATATTATGTCCAGATACAAGATATGCAATACTGTCTTTGGAGCCTTTAGTTTAATTAAAGATGCCTTTCGAAAAATCATATTTTCAAAAAAGATTTGCAAAAATGTTAATAATCTGATTACTCTATTTTAGGTAATACAAACCCTTGTGATATCAACAATGGAGGATGTAGTCATGGTTGCCACCCAGGGGCTGATGGGAAGGCTGAGTGTTCTTGTGATGACAACAGTGGATTGATCCTTGGTAACAGTGGTAGAATGTGTATACCCTCTAACCATTCGTGTACACCTGACAAATTCGTGTGCGTGAATGGTAAATGTTTGAGTCAACGATGGGTTTGTGATGCTTCTGATGATTGCAACGACAACTCTGATGAGAATCCTAATTTCTGTGGTAAGAATTCATCAATTGTTTGCTATGACAACTGTAATGAGAGTCCTAATATTAATCAATGGTTCATATGACAACTTCATTGAGAAAAATATAAATATTGAAATTGATTTGAGCACTTTTAAAAAATTTGGTATTAAGTTGTATGCTGTTTTGTGTGCATTTTCATACTCGCACAGCAGTTTCCTGTTAACTTAAAACTTAGTGAGGATATCATATATGAGTATTAGCTCACAGTTCAACTAAGTTGAGGATCATTATTGTGCAATTTTACTTTTCATGATGTATCTTCAGCTAACTTATAAGATTATTATTGTTTATTTATTTTTATGCCCCATTTATGGACATTATGTTTTCTAATATGTGCATCCTTTCTTTTGTCCGTTCTTCTGCTGGCTCCATGTTAAAGTTTTTGGTCGAGGTAGTTTTTGATGAAGTTGAAGTCCAATCAACTTGAAACTTAGTACACATGTTCCCTATGATATGATCTTTCTTATTTTAATGCCAAATTAGAGATTTAATCCCATTTTCATGGTCCACTAAACATAGAAAGTGATAGTGAGGATGGGGCATCTGTGTACTATGGACACATTCTTGTTACAGCTAACTTAAAGATAATTATTATGTTATTTAAGTTTGCTCATGATTTTTTTTCAGCTAACCATGTTTGTGATCCAACATACTTCCGATGTAACAATGGCCACTGTATTCCACTAAAGTATCGCTGTGACCATGACAACGACTGTGGAGATGACTCAGATGAATTAGAGTGCAGTAAGTTCTCTTTCATTTATAACTTAAAGTCTTTTGTCAAGACTACGACTTCTGTTGCAGATAGCTTAACATTGGGAAAGTGATCTGGCGGCAGCTTTAACTACTTAAAACTTTATATTTTAGAAGGTAGAAAACCTGGATGATTCATACTTTGTTTATAGATGTCTTATGTTATGCAGTTTCCATCTCTCACATGTAAAAAAAAAAAGACCAGGAAGGAATTTATAAAATATTAAATGTATAAAAGAAAGAAAGATTGACTAACAATACCAAGGATGTCTTCAATACTTTACATCAAAGAAAATGACTACACCATGTAAAAAAAAACCCAAAAGATTAAACAAATTTATGAAACAATACATAAATAAATAGCAATTGAGAAACAGGAACCAACCAAAAACATGGGGTAAACTAAGGTGCTTCAAAATTATAAGCAATTTCTGCTACACATATGGCACCTGCAGGCTTGATGCACATGTAACTACAAATCTGGTGACTAGTACCATTCTGTGATTGCACAATTAACTATATTATTAAATATAAGATATTTTGTAGCTTACCCAGGATGTACAAGGGACCAGTTTCAATGCTCTAACAAAAGATGTATTGTTACCAATTTTATAGTCCTAACAATAGTTTTTATGGCCCCACAACGAAGTTGTCAGTGCCATATAGTTTTACCCTTGTCCGTCATTCCGTAATTCTGTCATTCTGAAATTCCGTAATTCTGTAATTCAGTAATTCCGTCCGTTTTTTTAACGCCTTTAGATATTGGGCTGTTTTTTGGTATGTTAGTTAACCATGATGAGTTACAGATCAAGTGTAAGTTTAGTTCGCTTCACTGATTTTTGCCATAATTAAGGGTTTACAACTTTGAAAATTGTTGAAAATCCCAGTTATACCGATTTTTTTTCTATACGCCTCCAGTTTTTGAGCTGATTTTTGATATGTGAGACCACCATTATGTTTGTGTCCACATGTGTTATTGAAATTGAAGATTTAACAATTTTTGGAGACGGGCCATTCATGTCACTTTGACACATCTAGTTATATATGACATCAATAAAATTATTGAATATGAAAATAATGTATTTTGTAGCTCACCCAGAATGCACAAGCAACCAGTTTCAGTGTGCTAACAAGAGGTGTGTTGACTTACTGAAGGTCTGCGATGGGGTTGATAATTGTCTCGATGGAAACAAAACCGATGAAAATGGCTGTCGTAAGTATGCTTTGGTTTCAAGGATAAGTAAACAGTCTTTAAGACATTTGTTTTGATATTTTTAAAGAAAACAAAAAGATTCTTTCATATGCTTGACTTTATTGTGACTAATACAGGTAATTTTTATGCCCCACCTAAGATAGTAGAGGGGCATTATGTTTTCTGGTCTGTGCGTCTGTTAGTGCGTTCCTTCGTCTGTCCCCCTTCAGGTTTAAGTTTTTGGTCAATGTAGTTTTTGATGAAGCTGCAGTCCAATCAACTTGAAACGAAGTACACATGTTCCTTATGATATGATCTTTCTAATTTTAAAGCTAAATTAGATATTTGACCCCAAGTTCACGGTCTACTGAACATAGAAAATGGCCGTGCCAGATTCAGGTTAAAGTTTTTCGTCAAGGTAGTTTTTGATGAAGGTGAAGTCTAATCAACTTGAAACTTACTACACATGTTTCCTATGGTATGAACTTTCTAATTTTAATGCCAAATTAGACTTTTTACCCAATTTCACAGTCAATTGAACATGAAAAATGATAGTGCAAGTGGGGCATCCATGTACTTTGGACACATTCTTGTTATTGTTTTTTCACAAAAGCAACTATCATGATCATAGAATTTTTACTACATGTAGTATACATTTATTTTTGACTTTTGGACCTAAAAACTGGCCTTTCTGTTGAGGCCTTGCCATATTCCTAAATCTGATTGACTGCAGTGATAGAATTTAAAAAAGGTAAAAGTTATTCCCCTTTTTGCTGTTTTTATGCCCCTTATGCCCCACCTACGATAGTAGAGGGGCATTATGTTTTCTGGTCTCTACGTCCGTTTGTTGGTCCGTCTGTTCGTCCCCCTTCAGGTTAAAGTTTTTGGTCATGGTAGTTTTTGATGAAGTTGAAGTCCAATCAACTTTAAACTTAGTACACATGTTCCTTATGATATGATCTTTTTAATTTCAATGCCAAATAAGAGTTTTGACCCCAATTTCACTGTCTACTGAACATAGAAAATGATAGTGCGAGTGGGGCATACGTGTACTGGGGACACATTCTTGTTTTTCTTAAAGCTCTGTCTGGCCTTGCTGGCATAAAACTGCAGCTTGATAGAGATGAGTTGTAAAGTGTATGCAAATTAAATCTATAAAACACCCACTTCACTTATAATAAATGTGACTGTTGAGGCCCTTTTTGTAAACTTGACATCACAGTTGAGAGAACATGTACCCATCTTATATGCTTTATCTGCCTATCTATGTGTAACTTGTGTATTTTACATTACAGCTGAAAGAACATGTGCTCCAGGGAAGATCAAATGTCCTAACAATGGAATCTGTCTATCAAGACGTTACTTATGTGATGGTCAGAATGATTGTGGAGACAATAGTGATGAGAATACAATGTTTTGTGGAGCTATCACCTGTTCACCTCGTAAGTGTTTATATCTACCTTGGGCGTTGGTAGGAAACGATTCTATTTCCTAGTAGAGTTAATCTGCCTAGGTCATTGGCAGAGAAACAGGTGCAACTTCATGAGTGTGTATAAAATGCACAATTTTAGGACTACCATCTCATGCATAGTACACACCGCCTTTTTGGCCTTTGAAACTTTATGCTTAACAAGCATGGACTTTCTGGAAAAATCTCAGCTGGAAATTTGATAAAATACTTTTAAAGTGATTATTTTTGGAGACAAATTAGACTGAAGTTCTGGTTTATTAAAGGATAATGAAAATAGTGTCACAGAATAAATAAGTTAGGAAACAATGTTTGAGTTTTTATTGTTTCCACGGATTGAGGGCAACAGGAATTGTCAAATCAGGTAGTTGTTAAATATAAATCTCAGTCTATGAATCTTGAAAGGATTACAATTTCTTGTTCAGATAGACCTAAAAAAATCCTAAAGAACTGCGTAGCCATTCATATTACACACCCTCCTTTTCAGACATATATCTGAGGGTAAATACCCATGTACTATAGAACCAAAAGCCAGTTAAAAAAAGATAGCTACATTGCATAATGATCTTTTCATTGATTCAGGTCTATGCATCAACTTAAAAATCTTAGTTAATATCTTGGGCCAAATATAACTCTTTTGCAACATTATTACTCATTTGATCTCTTGTGTCTTCCATTTATTTTGCAGAAGACTTCCATTGTGCTGTAACCCAGAAGTGTATACCAAAGTCCTGGGTATGTGATGGTGATAATGATTGTGGAGAAAATGAAGATGAACAGCCGGGATGTAACAGTAAGGAGGCTTTTTTTAATATTTATTGTAAATAATTTGTGATCAAAAACGACTTTCCTTAGCAATGATATGTCTGCAATATTTATAGATGGATCTGTTAAGTGCTGTCTGAAATACATTTGTCAGTTATATACTTTACACTGATGTAAAAATGGAAAGTACGTACCTCTAATTTATGCCATTTTACAAGCGAAAGATTAGTTAACATTCAAGATTGAGGTGTGTAGAAAAAATAGGTATACATTTCTCGCGAATTATTTGCGCTGACCCTCTGACATATATGGCCAGTTTTTACTCAACTATGTTAGACTGAAAATGCAATTAAGAGCAAATATAGAATCGGTGCAAATGAAAAAATTAAATAGGCCCAAATGAAAGAATGAAATTTTAAAAATCGGAGCAAATGTCATACGCCCATAGGTTAATCACTATAAA
This sequence comes from Mytilus edulis, assembly GCA_019925275.1. Taxonomy (NCBI): domain Eukaryota; kingdom Metazoa; phylum Mollusca; class Bivalvia; order Mytilida; family Mytilidae; genus Mytilus; species Mytilus edulis. The sequence goes on from CM034358.1 coordinate 51,584,744, forward strand.
CATATTATTTTAGCTGTTATACAAACAAGTATATGTTTACACAGCTTTTGTCTCTTTCGAAAATTATTAAGTTGCATATCATAACTATATCTGATTTGAATTGTCATCATTAAGACTGCATCTTGAAAATATTCTCACGTTCGAACTTCGAGACATCATGGTCAATTTACCTTACCGGTAATTTTACATGGACTGGACTATATATAAAGATTACTTAACTTAACCAAGTATTTGAAATCAACTGATTTCGACTCATCAGAGTTGGATATGCATTGATCAAACATGAATTTTACCGGGATGGAGAAATTACATAGACTCATCTGAGTTTTCGACCAAACTGATTTCCACACAATAAGGTTCCACTGTATGCTAATAATTGATAAAATTTCTGTGATTTTCAGATTATTGAATGAATCAGAATTGCACATAGTTCATGCATGTTATTGAAAATTTCATTAATTTTCACTTTTTTCAGACCCGAGTACGAACCAGACTTGTACAGAGTTTAGGTGTGCCAATGGAAAGTGTATTAGTCAGAAGTTTGTATGTGATGGAGATGATGATTGTGGGGACAAAAGTGACGAATCAGATCAACTCAAATGTGGTAGGTCAGAGGTCAAGGTGTAAATATTAATTATATTGAGTAAAAGCAGGTAAATAGAGATTTAGTGGACAGTTGTTGTTCAAAGGTTATATCTAAAATAATCATATAAATGGATAAAAATCAACTCGGAACGTAATCATGAAAACCTATGCCTTTTGTGACACTATATTTACTTAACTCTTCCCTTTTATTTTTCAGTGGGCACACAACTGGTAAAAACTGTGTGCTTGCTCAACAAAGATTCTTTTGTAGTAACATGTTTTGAAAAAGAATGCTATTTTTATAAAGAGATTTTTGTTCACACAATTTTTTGCTTATATCCTATATTATATTTAAAGTTTATGTGTTTTTTAAGCCCTGCATTTGCCAAGAAAATTGGGATCTAATACCTAATATGTTGTTGGATATTTCAAAACAATTGAATATTACATTTTTAACATTTATTTTTTTCCCCATTTATGTTCATACCTGTCAACTGACCCGTATTCTGCGGGTGTGACCCGAGATTTTCACAATTCTGAGGGATCACCCGGAACACCCGCTGGGTCATTGAAATAACCCGGGAATTCCGAAAATGACCCGATTTCATCCGTATTTCTTAGCCTTGAGATTGATTTCATAAGTAATATTCCTTTGAAATACCGGCAAATTCGTAATTCTTCCATGAACAGGAAGTTCATCTAGCTATGTAAACTGTCAAATTAAGTGACCCATTAAGTGCATGGCTGCACTTGACAGCTTTGGTGTCAAACACACTGTTAATTAACACCAATTACCTTAGCTTTAGGTCGTAAATAAATTGCACCATCGGTTACAAACTGAGCTAGAGTTACTTCCCCTTATTTTTCACCATTCAAAATTATTCCTTATATTTACGTTTTATGGGCGAAAAAGATTAAATCATTAAAAATATAAAATTCAAATACATATTGAAAAATAACTATTCATTATTTTTATACCTTTATACAATTTAAAAAAAAAAGTTGAAAATTATTTTTTACATTTATACCCCCTTTAACTGTATTTCTATATTTTATCATAGTCTAATTTCCTTGTTGAAAAATAATATTATGGTTAACAGCTACATAGTGATTACATAGTGAATAGTCTCAAACATTTAAGAATAACATTAAATACTAGTGTATGATGATTGTATTATTTTTTTTCAAAAAGTAAAGCACACAAGACTGAGTTACACAAATTTATAAAAATCTTTAAAAGTGCAATGAAATAATATTTAATAAGATTTAAAATGACTTAACAAAGTGAACATGCATTGATGTTTTGGTATCTTTGATATACATTATAAGAAAATGTACCATAAATACTGCAATTCAGCTCGAAAAAGTTCGTACGCGTTATGACCTGAAATTTGATTCTTCAATGCAGGTCATGACCTGCATTTTCATCGTCACAGGTTGACAGGTATGTATGTTTATAAAAAAATATTAATCGATTTCTTCACAACTGATACTAATTTATTATAGGCAAAAGAAGATGTCCAAAGACCACATTTACGTGTAAGTCTAACAAGAAAATTGGAAGATATGCTTGTATAGACAGGAGGCTGATATGTGATGGCGTCAAGAATTGTCATGAGGGAGAAGATGAACTTCAAAACTGCCCAATACGTACATGTCGTCCTGATCAATACAGATGTGACAATGGTATATGTATCCCACAATCCTTTGCTTGTGACCATGACAACGACTGTGGTGATGGCTCAGATGAGAAGAAAAACTGTGGTAAATATTTCTATCTAAACACCAAGATGCCATTTTTTTTTATGCATTTCTATTCAATAATTTTTTTGAAAAGGTGAAAAGTTGTAAAAATTTTAATTAATTAACATTCGAAGAACTTGTGAACTTAATTGGAAATTAAATCATTTGATTACGAAGGCTGGGTGACATTTATTTTATTTTTAGTTACAGGTGTGACAATCACAAGGTATCGTAAATTCAGAAATTAATTTGGGCATTTATTGCTGTGCAACCCTTACTAGTGACAGAAATATGAGATCTAATGTATGCAATTTACCAATGTCAGGCAATATGACAAAGGAAACTCACAAACTGAAATTATGAATGCAAGTCTTTATTATTGCAATCCTGATACTGTAGCATTCACATTAATAAAAGCTCCAAAATAAAGGCTCAGTGTTGAAGGCTGTACTTTGAAAGATAATGGTTTACTTCTTACAAATTGAGACTTGGAGATAGGCATCACCACATCTTCTTATATCTTTGTACTTTGAATATCACTGAAGATGAATTCCATTTTGTTTTACAATGTGAATGCTATAGAGACTTAAGGAGACAGTTTATTAAACCTTAGTTTAAATTAGTGCAACTTCTCAGCACTGAAAATTTAAAAGATTTACGTAATTTGTGTAAATTCTTGATAAATGCACTTAATCAGAGGACCGAACTGTTATTGGTCAATAATTGATATTTATTTGCTTCTCTGATGTATTATGTCATATTGTGTTATAGATATGTATTTGTATTTATTGCACTGATAAGCATAATGTGCTTAAAGTAATAAAGAATTGAAAAATATCTATTGACAATTATTTTTAAAAATTTACAGCATTTATTTTAAATTATGTATGAATGTCAGGCCATGATGAATACATATAAAATTTTTATATTTTAGAGTATCCACAGTGTGGTAAAGGAAGGTACACTTGTGACAACAAACAGTGTATTTACTCACAGAATGTGTGTGATGGATTTCCTGATTGTGGCGATGGCTCTGATGAAAAACATGAGCGATGTTGTAAGTAATATAGGTTCATCTAGCTTCATTACTTTTTTTTGGCAGGAATAAGGAAGGTTTATAAAAATGAGATAAATGATAATATGTACCTTTTCTTTAGATATTTTTCTGTTTCTGTTAGGTGATCTCTTATTTATTACAAACTTTTCCAAATACTTTTATTTGATTTAGAAGGCTTGAGATGAACATGGTCATATATTGTAAAGCCAATTATTTATTTGTCAGAAAATTTTCGCCATGTTATGAATTTAAATTGTCAAGAAAACCAAAATTTTGTTTTTTTATTTTTATATGAAAATATACATATTTAGTTAATTTTATTTTAGCCTCTCTCAAACCACTGTGTCCAGGAGATGAGTTCCACTGTGGTTCTGGTGGATGTATCAACCAAACCCTGGTGTGTAACAGGGAACCAGACTGTGATGATAAATCTGATGAGAGACATTGTAGTGAGTTATCTCCCTTCCTTTTTATGGCCCCCACCTCTAGGTGAAGGGGCATAATTAGAAATTTCAATACTAATAGTTAGTTACCTTAAGGTTAAATAGGAACCACAGCAGATTATAAATTCTAGAAATAAATATTTTCCATTCTCAATTTTATTCAAACCAAATTTAGATACCAATTTGATAAATCAATATTTAAGAAATATAGTATATTTCTGAAAAAAGTTGCATTTCTGATGTTCAACTCTAAATGAGTACCGTAACTTGAATAAAATAGCATACACTGGAAAGGTTTGTTTTTTTTTAGTTTATGCAGGATTTGAATATCATAATCTCATATGCAAAACCTGTTTGCAATGTTATTTTTTTAGCTCACCTGGCCCGAAGGGCCAAGTGAGCTTTTCTCACCACTTGGCGTCCGTCGTCCGTCGTCGTCGTCCGGCGTCGTCCGTCGTCGTCGTCGTCGTTAACAATTTACATTTTGAACTTCTTCTAGAGAACCACTGAATGGAATGGAACCAAACATGGCATGAATGTTCCTTATTAGGTGCTGACCAAGTGTTGTTACTTTGTAGCCGATCCATCATCAAAGATGGCCGCCAGCAGGGGACTTAGTTTAACATAGGACCCTATGGGAAATGCATACAAATGACTTCTTTTAGAGAACCACTGAATGGAATAAAACCAAACATGGCATGAATGTTCCTTATGAGGTGCTGACCAAGTGTTGTTACTTTGTTGCCGATCCATCATCCAAGATGGCCGCCAGCCGGGGACTTAGTTTAACATAGGACCCTATGGGAAATGCATACAAATGACTTCTTTTAGAGAACCACTGAATGGAATAAAACCAAACATAGCATGAATTATCCTTATAGGGTGCTGACCAAGTGTTGTTACTTTGTAGCCGATCCATCATTCAAGATGGCTGCCAGCAGGGGACTTAGTTTAACATAGGACCCTATGGGAAATGCATACAAATGACTTCTTCTAGAGAACCACTAAATGGAATGAAACCAAACATAACATGAATGTTCCTTATGGAGTGCTGACCAAGTGTAGTTACTTTGTAGCCGATCCATTATCCAAGATGGCCACCAGCGGGGACTTAGTTTAACATAGGACCCTATTGGAAATGCATACAAATGACTTCTTCTAGTGAACCACTGAATGGAATGAAACCAAACATGGCATGAATGTTCCTTATGTGGTGCTGACCAAGTGTTGTTACTTTGTAGCCGATCCATCATCAAAGATGGCCGCCAGCAGGGGACTTAGTTTAACATAGGACCCTATGGGAAATGCATACAAATGACTTCTTTTAGAGAACCACTGAATGGAATAAAACCAAACATGGCATGAATGTTCCTTATGAGGTGCTGACCCAGTGTTGTTACTTTGTTGCCGATCCGTCATTCAAGATGGCCACCAGTGGGGGACTTTTGAATGAAATTAAACATGTTCCTTTCCTTATAAATGAGGTTGTGTTGTCACTTTTAGCCAAATTTTATATTTTTTTATATGATTTCAAAAACCCAAGTAGAATCAGGTGAGCGATACAGGCTCTTGAGAGCCTCTAGTTTGTTATTGTTATGTCCTTGGTACTCTTAAAAAAATCAAAGATCTAGGAGGAAATACTTTCAGGATTTTATCTCAATCTCTAAGATTCTCTCCTTTTCATGGTTGTGTATTTTGTGTATTTCAGATATAAATGAGTGTAACAGTTCCTTCCATGGTTGTGTATTTTTTGTGTATTTCAGATATAAATGAGTGTAACAATCCCTTCCATGGTTGTGTATTTATTGTGTATTTCAGATATAAATGAGTGTAACAGTCCCTTCCATGGTTGTCAACAGAAGTGTGTGGATACAGCGACTGGTTTTGAATGTCAGTGTAACCCTGGATATAAACTTATGAAGGACAAGAAAAATTGTGAAGGTAAACCATGTTGTTAAAAGCAAAATATAGCAAGACTACTTGATATTTCCATATGCGTTATAAAATATTTATTTTTATTTTCACAAATAAGGCTTACAGAACATTTTGCAACAACAATAATTATCTCTTCAAAACATAGGAGGTCAAATCTGGTTTCTTGTTAAAATTGGACAAAAAAAAAATGCTTCTTTGAATATGACGCATTTTCTTATACTTTACAGTAATTTTGAGACAGATAGGAACTCATAGGACAATGAGTTCTTTGAAACTTGTACAAGCACACATTTTCATAAATTAATATATATTAAATATTGTTCATATCTATATGTGGAAAGAAAAAAGTGAAATAACTGAAAAACCAAACTCTGAATAAAATTCAAAACGGAAAATCCGTAATCGAATGGCAAAATCAAAAGCTCAAACACATCAAAGGAATGAACAACAACTGTCATATTCCATACTTGGAACAGGCATTTTTTTAATATTGAGCAATCACCATATATTTAAATAAGTGATTGATTTTACATGATTTTTCTCTACAGATTTAAATGAATGTAATGAGTTAGCGGGAGCTTGCAGCCAGAAATGTATAAACACCCATGGTAGTTATGTGTGTAAATGTAATGATGGGTATGAGAGGACTCACGATGAAAGACATTGTAAAAAAGTGGATAGTAAGTTAGATATATAATTAAGTAGATATAGAAAGATGTGGTATGAGTGCCAATGAGACAACTCTCCATCCAAGTCACAATTTATAAAAGTAAACCATTATAGGTCGAGGTACAGTCTTCAACACGAAGCCTTGGCTCACACCGAACAGCAAGTAATAAAGGGCCCCAAAAGACATGTATTTGCAATCAAATTCATTAATGATTGAAATTTCTACTGAAAGGATAATTTTGTTTTATTGCATTATCAGCGATAAGATAAAATAGCAAAAATGCTCCAATGCTTAATATTAAACTTTAAGGATGATTTTAAAAAGGTGTGTTAAAGAAAAATACAAAATGCAAAACTTTGTCATGAGGTTTGACCCTTGAAACAGCTAAATTTATTCTTGTGGAAAAATAGACTGCTTCATAGAATCTTCTATTACATGTTTTCTTTCCAAAATAGCTATAAAGAGTTAAATTATTAGTTTTAAACATATACAAAAGCCTATAAATATTGATTTACTAAAATTATTGTACAATATTCCTGGTGATAATCAAAGTCAATTACTTCATTTAAACTCCAATAGATATTACACCATGGTTGATTTTCACCAATAAGTATTACATACGAGAGATATCCACTGATGGATCACAGTACCATAGATTAACCCAGGGATATGATAGTGTTGTGGCGCTGGATTACGACTACATCGAGGACAGATTGTACTTTATTGACATCAAGAAGAAAAGAATGTTCAGGATCTTTTTGAATGGTTCTGGAGAAGAGATGATCGTCAGGCATGGGTTGATGGGAGCTGAAGGGATGGCACTTGATTGGGTTGGAAGGTATGTAGAAATAAGGGACCTATGTATAAATAAAATAAGATGTGGTATGAGTGCCAATGAGACAACTCAACTCTACATCCAATGTGCATTCTACAATATAAGTAAGATTTGAGATAAAATGAATGTTGGACTGAGAAACACTCATCAAACAAAAATCACATACAAATAGAAAATCTTGGTGTTGACAAATGTTTCACATAGTAACAATGCTAAGGGAATAGATTAATACATGATAGTTATTTTTAAATTTTCAATCTTCAGTTGTGATTTGACAGCTCTGTCACATGTTTGCTTCAATAATTTGCTTAAAAAAATTGGTTTCAACTACTCTTTTTAAGTGTGAATGAATTAATTTTTTATGTTGTTCTATCTATTATGAAGAAGGACCATTAAACAAAAATATTCATTGACACATGATTGTTTGGTCTAATAGATGTCCCTTGTTTCTTCAGTATTTAAAATGTCACTACCTGCTCTTTTCCAGGAAGATATACTGGGTAGACAGTCGTAAGTCCTCTATGTTTGTAGTAGAATTGAACGGAACCAGTCAGCTGACGCTAATGAAAGGAAGTTTTATGAAAAGTCCCAGAGCTTTGGTGGCTGATCCTAGAAATGGGTAGGTGAAAAAATTGTACGTCTGACATAGAAATAAGTTCTCAGAAAATGAGCATTCTGTGATCAGTCAGAAAGAGTTTTATATTAAATTCACCTATTGCATTTCATTTAAAATTTTGATTCAATAACCAAACTTTTCAACTTGTTCATCATGCATTAGGTTAACAAAAATATATGATCTTTAAAATTGGTCATAAATTTGTATTCAGTGACATACAATCATCAATTAATGTTATTGTAAGTTCATATTTAGTGGTTTTAAATGTTTTATGTGGTATTTATGTGAAGTTGGGAATGTTTGACATGATGAAACAACTACTTTAGGTATAACTGAAATAAAAATACTATTTGTTCTAATTTTCTACCTACTTAAAAGTAATGAAATTATATTCTGACATACTGTGTATTAATTTGTGGGAACCCAATTTTTGAGTGTCTGTGCATTTTAAAAAGATACAGGAATTTTAAGTATTCAATAATGTACAAATTTTAAATAGGCATTATACATTATAATAAACCATTATACTCATTTCCAAGAAAACACAATTTATGCTTAATCCCGCATTGTTTTCTTGCAGGTACCTTTATTGGACTGACTGGAACTTATCCCCATACATCGGAAGAATTGGAATGGATGGATCTAATGCTACCAGAATCATCAAAGAAAAGATAGGCTGGCCTAATGCTCTGGCTATTGATTATGAAACAGATAGGTTATGGTGGGGGGATGCTCATCTGGATTTTATAGAGTGAGTAATAAATTGATTTATAATATTCTGGAAAAATGTTGGGTGATTTATCATTATAGGAGTTATTGCCTTAAACCAAGCAAACTGTATATATAAACAGCAAAAGTGATCAGCAATACAAGTTCTTCTAAAGAGCCTTAATGACCATTTGAAAATCAATTGGTTGGCTACTTATAAGGTTTGATCCCTTTGAAATGACAATTTTGGAATAATATTTTTATTCTTACCTATTAGCTCTTAAACTATGATGGATGGTAAAAAAAAGAAACAGCAAAAACGATCAGTAATACAAGAGCTACAAAATGGTCAATATGATGGAACACATTAGATGAAGTCTAATAGGAGTAATTGCCCTTAAATGACAATTATTGACATTTTCAATTTTTTACCTATTATCTACAAAAAAAAACCATTTCTTGAGAATTAGAAAATGATCAGATGTTCAAGATAATTTTTTAACAGGTGAGTGATTCAAGCTCATGGAAGCTCTTATCAGTGTCCATCATTATATGCGACAGAAAACATGAAAAAAATGTGTCTCATTTGATAGTCAATCTTTTTTTCCCTACTTTGAAATTACAGCTTGCTTCATTCACAGGCATATTAATTCTAGCAGTAGAATAAACAACACAAGTTTTGCTAACAAATTGGATTGAAAAGTTATTAGGTTAACCTTAAATTTGTGAAATTAACTTACATTTCAGGTTCTCTGATTTGGATGGAAAGAATCGACACATTGTTCTTCAGGGGAAAGTCCCTCATCCGTTTGCAATGACGATATTTGAAGACTGGGTCTATTGGACTGACTGGAATCATCTGTCTGTAGAGAAGGCCAATAAATACACAGGGGCCAACCATACAGTCATACAGAAACTACCCCATAGACCAATGGATATACATATATATCATCCCCTTAAACAGCCACTGTGTAAGTCAATTCTACAAAAATATTTTAGCAAAGCACCCAATTTTACAAAATCTATTCTGTCACATTGATACTAGGATACACTGTTAATTCAGATTTTTTATGTGAGTTATTTTTTTACTGTTAACCCTTTTGTTTGGGGGATACTTTATTTCGAGTTTTACCCTTACTTGTTCAGTTTGCGGCTATTTAATTTCACGATTTTCTAATTAAGTTGATGCAGTTTTAAACTAAGGAAAGATCTAATTTTCTAATCATGAAATTTGCGAAAATAAATCGCTCACAAAATAAGTTTTGGGAAAATCGCAACAATGTAGGCATTGCAAAAATAAAAACATGCACTTTAACGTTTAATCTCGCTGCAAATGTTTGCACCTGTCCTAAGTCAGGAATCTGATGTACAGTAGTTGTCGTTTGTTTATGTAATTTATACGTGTTTCTCGTTTCTCGTTTCTCGTTTTTTTATATAGATTAGACTGTTGGTTTTCTCGTTTGAATGGTTTTACACTAGTAATTTTTGGGCCCTTTATAGCTTGTTGTTCGGTGTGAGCCAAGGCTCTGTGTTGAAAGCCGTACATTGACCTGTAATGGTTTACTTTTTTTAAATTGTTATTTGGATGGATAGTTGTCTCATTGGTACTCACACCACATCTTCCTATATCTACTTTAGATTCTGATACCATTAATTGTATGCAGCATATCTGAGATTGCAATGATTAAACATGTATATCTGTTCATTGTTAAACAATCCCAATAGTCTATGCATGCAATAATTTCTGAATTTACAGTAAATCCATGCATGAAAATAAGAATATGTAATAAACATCAATGAAGAGTCCTATCAACATGAACAAGACAAGTTGACTAACAGTATAATGTCGAGAAACTTCGCACTAGTCATTTTACTGTGACATTTCACTGTTTATTTAAATGCTTTGAATGTTCATAGGCATGCAACTCAAATAAAGAACCATCAAAGATTGAAAGGCCCCATTTATTGTCCAAACTGTGAACAATACCTTACCTTCATACAATTTCAATTTACAGTAATTATTTTTTAGCTAGTGTCTTGCTCCTTTCAGGTAAAACATGATCGTAACAAATTCCTTGGTGTATTGAACATAAAAATATAATGTGAGCCATTATCAGGTATGTGTTCAAAACTTGAAATTTTGTGCTCATGATTAATTTTAGCGTTATAAAGATTATATGCCAAAAATGTTTTTTTTTACCTGATTTGAAGGTAAATTGACTATAGAAATATAGTAAAAGTGAAGAATGATGCCTATGGATTAGATTCTCTTTCCTATAAATTGTATTTTGAATTTTTCAGGGTCAAATCCTTGTGGAGATAACAATGGTGGATGTAGCCATCTTTGTTTGATCTCACCTGATGGATCCTTCACATGTCGATGTCCAAACTATTTCAACATGGCCTCCAACAACAAGACGTGTATAGCTAACTGTACCTCATCACAGTTCAGATGTGGTATATCTGACGATCGGTGTATACCAAATGTATGGAAATGTGACGGAGAAAAAGACTGCAAAGATAACTCTGATGAACCAGCAACTTGTCGTAAGTTCTATATTTTTCTTATTTTTCTTACTTTCATTGACTGTCTTTACTGTATAATAGACTAAAAGTGATTCACAGAATATAGTAATTTACAGAATTTATGAAAATGAGCAAACCAATTTTAAAGTTGATAGAATTTTTAACAATCTCCATGCAAACATATTTTTATATGACCAGGACTATTCCATAAAAATGTATGTAGGGGATACGAAGGGACTATTAAAATATCGCTACAACCAAAAACCATTTTTTAGATAATTTTGCATAATTGTAATAGACACATACTAAAAAAAGACCCATGACCCACGTACAATAACTAAAATGAGTTCCAGAATTAATTTTTAGTCTATATAAAAATAAGGAGATGTGATACCTTATAGCGGGTTATTTTCACGGGGTGTAAATTTTCGCTTATTTTGGCAGATTACAAAATCTCGAAAAAAATAAATTACTCCAAATTAAAGGTGTACATGCAAAGGTATTGATTTGCGAAATTTTACACCCTCGAAAATAATCCACTATACGGCCTTGTACGGTATGTGTGCCAATGAGTAAAACCATTAGTTTTGATTTTTGTTAGGAATACTTGGGAATTTACCGGGTAGTATAGAGTTATAATATGTGTCACACCTATCCACCATGAAGTATTGATTTAAGCAACTGAATATGAATGTACTACCTTTAACATTTTGGTTTCACATGCATTTCTAAATTTTTGAATGCATGAATCTATTTTTAGCTGCCAATGAGTGTGCCCCGGGACAGTTCCAATGTAAGAACAATAACTGTACCTATGCCTTTAGGGTGTGTGACTTGGTAGATGACTGTGGTGACAGCAGTGACGAGGCGAACTGTGCTGACAGAGCCTGCTATAGCTGGCAGTTTAAGTGTGGCAATAATAAATGTATACCACAAGGCTGGGTCTGTGATGGAGATGATGATTGTGGCGATAATAGTGAAGAGCTGGGGGCTCATTGTGGTAAGTCGATCTTTAAGGGAATAACTGATAATACCACAAGGCTGGGTCTGTGATGAAGATGATGATTGTGGCGATAATAGTGAAGAGCTAGGGGCTAAATGTGGTAAGAAAAAAAGTAAACTAACAGAAATACTGAACTAAGATAGTTTGAAATCTAAATATAAGATTAATACCATGATTTCTATGTTTGAAATTAGGAAAATACATAACTGTATGCTGTAATCACATGATTTCTGTTCTAGGTAACCAAACATGTGACCCAAGTAAATTCACATGTGACAATGGTAAATGTATACCAGAGGCTTGGAAATGTGATTTTGATGATGATTGTGGTGATAATTCAGATGAGAAGAAAGAATGGAAGTGTGGTAAGATACATAATATACCTGGTCAAGGCACCATTTTAAAACACAATGTCATTTTTGTGGTTAACCTAGTATTGGTATTGAAATTTAGATAGAGGTTGAATTCCATATATTAAAATCAAGTAAAAAACTTGTAATAAATCACTTCCAGTTTAAATGTCACATTCTAAGAAAGAGAACTAAATTGTGAAAGTTATAAGTAATTTGTATGTTCTGACTTAAGTGATGAAGTTTATAATTTAAAAAAAAATAAATCTAAACACTAAAAGTTGAATCTAATGTAAAGTTAAACATTTTGTTTTCCAGCTAACAGAACATGTCCTGATGGCTGGTGGAAATGTGAAAGTAATTATCGCTGCATACCTGACTGGCAGAGATGTAACGGAGCAGACGACTGTCGTGACAATTCTGATGAAAAGGAAGAGAACTGTCCACCATGTCATGAGACGGGAGATTTCACATGCAAAGATAAGAAATGTATCCCTATACGCTGGCGATGTGATTTTGACAATGACTGTCCAGATGGTAGTGATGAAGACAAGGCTATGTGTTGTAAGTATAGTATTCCTTGTTATACAATAAAACCTGTATAAAAAAAGTCTCCCTTTCATATTTGGTGAAAAGATTGTTAGAGTTTATCTCCAAATGTTTGTCAATATATGCCAAATTAAGATAAAGTTTTACTTTCCCTAAGTACTTTATAAGTCTTACAAATTTAAGAAGATGTGGTATAATTGCAGTTGAGATGATTCTCTGCAGGAAAGATTAGCAGCCACAGGTCCCATACAGCCCTCAACTGTCAGCAAAACTCAACCACATAGCAATAACATATAGTATAACTGTACAATTTTACTCTTTAATTTTTTTTCTGACAAACTGTAACTAAAGTAGTTTTGCGATATGGGCTTTGCTCATTGTTGAAGGCTGTACGGTGACCTATAGTTGTTAATGTCTGTGTCATTTTGGTCTCTTGTGGACAGTTGTCTCATTGGCAATCATACCACATCTTCTTTTTTATATTATAAAAGTCTATAAATCTAGTAAAAAGTTTGTTCAGACAATAAACGATAAAATCTTTTTTAGTGTCAATTTTAAAAACAAAATACTTGTAAGAGATGTGTTTGTACCTAATTGCCTTTTTATTAGCTAAGCTTTAATTTGCTACACCTATCTCCTTGCAATTTTATACATCTAATAAAAAATCTGAATTTGCAGTAACTTGCAAATGTACCTATACAACTGGTTGGAGTTGAGAAAAGTTTTTAAACACAAATATTATTCACTATTTCAGCTGCCTTATACCGCAACTGCTCAGAATCAGAATTCAGATGTGACAATGATAAATGTATCCAAGGAAAATGGCGCTGTGACCATGACAACGACTGTGGTGATCTTAGTGATGAAAATCCTAATTTCTGTAAAGGTAAAACAACAATTCAGAAACAGTGTTGCATTATGGGAAAGTAAAATTCAAAAATAATTGCGAAAATATCTATAGGGTTATATTTGCAATAATTGAAACTCGCATTTTGAAATATCTTAATATGAATCAAATAGAATTTTTCTGAATATAGCAAAAATTAAAATTGCGTTTTAGTCTAAAATGATGAAATTGCAATGATAAATGCACACAATAATTTCTGAATTTACAGTACTGACATTCCTTTGACAGCTCCATCAAGATTGAAATTGCACCTACTGTAAATAATGCACAGGCATATAAAAAAAGATAAAAATAACATATGAGTGATAAACATTATAAAATATTGACATTCCAAATCTTAGTACTATGATTTGACGTAAGCGTTTCACTCTTTTTTATACGCCCGTCAAAATTTTGACTGGACGTATTATGGTATACAAATGTCCGGTGTCCGTCCGTCCGTCCGTCTGTCTGTCTGTCCGGCGTAAACATGTCGCACCGTAACTTGAGAACGACTTATTCAAATTTCATGAAACTTAACATAGTTGTTTCTTATGATGGTCAAATGATCTGTATACTTTTTGGTGAAAATAAGATTAAAACGTTTTGAGTTACGGCACTTTGTAACTAAAACAGGGGTGTGTTTTTTTTCACATGTCGCACCGTATCTCAAAAACGATTCTTGATTATGGCTTAAAACTTTAAACACTTCTTAGTTATATTAATCTTAATATCTGTATATTTTTTGGTGATGATTCAAAATTTTATTTTTGAGTTATTGAGTATTTTGTAAAAAAGGAGGAGGGGTTTTTTACATGTCGCACCATATCTCAAAAACGATTTATGATTATTGCTTAAAACTTTACACATGTCTTTGTTATATTAATCTGAAGATCTGTATACTTTTTGGTGATTATTCAAAATTTTATTTTTGAGTTATTGAGTATTTTGTAAAAAAGGGGGAGGGTTTTTTTACATGTTGTGCCATATCTCAAAAACAATTTATAATTATTGCTTAAAACTTTACACACTTCTTTGTTATATTAATCTAAAGATCTGTATACTTTTTGGTGATGATTCAAAACTTTATTTTGGAGTTATTGAGTATTTTGTTAAACAGGGGAGGGTTTTTGTCGAGCCTGCAACTTTTGTTGCAGAAAGCTCGACATAGGGATAGTGATCCGGCGGCGGCGGCGGTGTTAGCTCACTTCTTAAAAGCTATATATTTTAGAAGGTGGAAGACCTGGATGCTTCATATTTTGTATATAGATGCCTCATGTTACGAAGTTTCCGTCAGTCACATGTCCATTGTCCTTGACCTCATTTTCATGGTTCAGTGACCACTTGAAAAAAAAGTTCAGATTTTTGCAATGTTAAATTCTCTCTTACTGTAAGTCATAGGATAACTATATTTAGTATGTGCGTACCTTGCAAGGTCCTCATGCCCGTCAGACAGTTTTCACTTGACCTCAACCTCATTTCATGGATCAGTGAACAAGGTTAAGTTTTGGTGGTCAAGTCCATATCTCAGATACTATAAGCAATAGGTCTAGTATATTCGGTGTATGGAAGGACTGTAAGGTGTACATGTCCAACTGGCAGGTGTCATCTGACCTTGACCTCATTTTCATGGTTCAGTGGTTATAGTTAAGTTTTTGTGATTTGGTCTGTTTTTCTCATACTTTATGCAATAGGTCTACTATATTTGTTGTATGGAATGATTGTAAGGTGTACATGTCTAGCGGGCAGATGTCATCTGACCTTGACCTCATTTTCATGGTTCAGTGGTCAAAGTTAAGTTTTTGAGTTTTGGTCTTTTTATCTAATACTATATGTCATAGGTCAACTATATTTTGTGTATGGAAATATTTTATGATCTATATGTCAGTCGTGCAGGTTTTATTTGACCTTGACCTGGTTTTCAAGGTTCATTGCTCAGTGTTAAGTTTTTGTGTTTTGGTCTATTTTCTTAAACTATAAGCAATATATAAGGTCAACTATATTTGTTGTATGGAAGCATTGTTAGCTGTACATGTCTGCCTGGCATATGGTTCAACTGACCTTGACCTCATTTTCATGATTCATGTTAAGTCTATGTGACAGTCGTAATAAAGCTTTAGATTTAGGAGTATCAACATAATATCAATGATTAGTAAAGAAGGCGAGACATTTCTGTGTGTGCACTCTTGTTTTACATGTCGCGCCGTATCTCAAAAACAATACATGAATATGGTTATTGCTTAAAACTTTCTCTGAAACTATTTATGATTATTGCATAAAACTTCCACACAAGACGTCGGCCGTATCATGCGCTCATGGCGCAGCTGTTTATTATCACCAGTATTTACAGTTCAATAAGAAATCTTATACATTTTTTTTATCCATTTGTAAACTGTTTAATTTACAAATTCAGATGGTCAGAGTTTTTCTGGTCTCTTGAGCCCATGTACAAGATTAGAATCCTTCTTTTATTAAGGCCATTTTCTCCCTTTAAAAGGCTTTTTATTTTTTATAAGTTGGTTAAGGGATCCACCCAGCCAATTTTGTCTAAAAAGTGAAATAAAATTAAAAGTTTGTGTTCTCTGACTCTAATTTTTGCAGAACAGTTAAATGTATAAAAAAATAATCAAAGATTGTTATTATATTTTTATTATTTTTACCTCCTCAGACCCCAACATTTTACAGTAGTTGTCTGTAAATCAACTAATTAAAAAAAGAGGCCTTAATTATTGTGATTTATTTTTAGTATACCACCATTGTGCATTCGATCAGTACCAATGTGCTAGTGGCCATTGTATTCGTCAGAAAAGTGTCTGCGATGGAATGAGAGACTGCCGAGACAATTCTGATGAGAATGATTGTAAACCTCGATTCCCTGGGGGTAGATACTGCCCGGCTAACAAGTTCCAATGTGATAACCATGTAAGTATGTGATGAGAATGATTGTAAACCTAGATTCCCTGGGGGTAGATACTGCCCGGCTAACAAGTTCCAATGTGATAACCATGTAAGTATCTGATGAGAATGATTGTAAACCTCGATTCCCTGGGGATAGATACTGCCCGGCTAACAAGTTCCAATGTGATAACCATGTAAGTATCTGATGAGAATGATTGTAAACCTCGATTCCCTGGGGATAGATACTGCCCGGCTAACAAGTTCCAATGTGATAACCATGTAAGTATCTGATGAGAATAATTGTAAACCTCGATTCCCTGGGGGTAGATACTGCCCCGCTAACAAGTTCCAATGTGATAATCATGTAAGTATCTGATGAGAATGATTGTAAACCTCGATTCCCTGGGGATAGATACTGCCCGGCTAACAAGTTCCAATGTGATAACCATGTAAGTATCTGATGAGAATGATTGTAAACCTCGATTCCCTGGGGATAGATACTGCCCGGCTAACAAGTTCCAATGTGATAACCATGTAAGTATCTGATGAGAATGATTGTAAACCTCGATTCCCTGGGAGTAGATACTGCCCGGCTAACAAGTTCCAATGTGATAACCATGTAAGTATCTGATGAGAATGATTGTAAACCTAGATTCCCTGGGGATAGATACTGCCCGGCTAACAAGTTCCAATGTGATAATCATGTAAGTATCTGATGAGAATTATTGTAAACCTAGATTCCCTGGGGATAGATACTGCCCGGCTAACAAGTTCCAATGTGATAATCATGTAAGTATCTTCTATGACCACATAAATATCATCCGCCCAAAAAAACAAATGTGTGTGTTTACTGAACCCCTAGAGTTGGTAACTTTTCCCACTGAAAGTAGGGCAAATTATATTTTTATGCCCCACCTAAGATAGTAGAGGGGCATTATGTTTTCTGGTCTGTGCGTCCGTCTGTCAGTCCTGCAACAGGTTAAAGTTTTTGGTCAAGGTAGTTTTTGATGAAGTTGAAGTCCAATCAACTTGAAACTTAGTATACATGTTCCCTATCATATGATCTTTCTAATTTTTATGCCAAATTAGAGTTTTTTACCCCTATTTCAAGGTCCACTAAACATAGAAAATGATAGTGCGAGTGGGACATCCGTGTACTATGGACACATACCTGCCAACTTTTGAAAATGGCCATGGGGGTCAAAAATTGTGTAGTACACGCCTAAATCGTCAAAAGTTGGCAGGTATGTGGGCACATTCTTGTTACTAGTATTATTCTTGACACTGATGTTCTGTTTGTTCAACCACTAGCATGACGTAAAAAAATTTATATTACATAAAACATATTAATAACAAATATGATTTATGAAAGCACAGCTTCTACAAATGACCAAATAACTGCAATATAAGTAAATGCAATTTCGTATCTGATTCTGGAAATGTCTAAGACCATTTCTAGGTGTGCAACAGACCAGCCCTATTTAATTGGAAAGTTATGGTTACTTCCAATATTTTTTTGGACCTACTTGGGGTTACAATTGAATTAAATATATGTGGTTTGAGCATGTTGAGTGGCAATGAGACAACTTTTAACCAAATGACATAAATGTAAGCATGTATAACCTTTATCAACACACACAACCCAGGGGGGTATTCAGAATTTTAAAAGGAGGGGACTATTTCTAGAAAGAGGAATATATACTGTCAATAAGAATGATTTTACTAAAAATCATAAATCATAAAAATTGTATGAAACATGAAATTCTATTTTTGGCTGATCAAAGGGGAAGTACAAGTACACACTTCCTGACTGCTGGACTGAAACTGTAAGTCTGCTATAAAATGTGCCTTTGATGCAATGTAAGTCATTGTTGCCTACCTGCCAAATTTTTAAAATGCACATTGGGATTTTATATGCAAGATGGCTCTTATAGTCCTACATAAACGTTCAAGGGGGCCTCAAATATATATTTTTGGTTTTGTTTGCTTTTTCATACTTTTACAAGCCTAATGCCATTGTAA